>JAVUPR010000465.1:1200000-1800000 GCA_036785695.1 Gentiana straminea | reverse complement strand
ACAGAGAAAAGTGAGCTGCTGCTCAAATCGAACCCGGTTCACAAAAAGATCCCGGTACTCATTCACAATGATAAACCCATAAGCGAATCGCTAGTGATTGTGGAATACATCGACAAGGTATGGACAACGGGCACTTCGATCCTCCCTTCTGATCCTTACGAACGTGCCAATGTTCGCTTCTGGGCTGCCTACATTGACCACACGGTAATTATATAGCATTGTGTTTCTTCATTTTTTTTGTGTTTTCTATTCAAATTATATGTTGTGGATATTCTGATAATCTACGTTCCGAACGGTTAAACTATCATCTCTCCTAAAATTTAAGATGATGGAGACATATATAATTAACATCTTAAACACTTCAACACGTCCCCTCAAGTGGGCCTATAAAAGGCATGGCCAACATGACACACAAAGACATATAAAAGACACCCAACGACAACAAAGAGGTCTAACACGCTTAAGCAAGTGGGATAAATAATTAACATCTTAAACACTTCAACACGCCTCCTCAAGTGGGGCTTGTAACCAGGGGCGGACGTAGGATCCCGGGTGAGAGGGACGATACTATGGGCGAGTGTAAGTCGTAGGATCCCGGGTGAGAGGGACGATACTATGAGCGAATGTAAAATTTTAGGGGGAAGGGGCAAAAAAATACACAACATACACAATAGTGTATTTTCCGGATCCGCGGAAGGGCCGAGTGCCCCCCTACAAATGGGGTGGATCCGCCCCTACCTGTAACAAGTTTGGGTCAGTATGACACACTTCAACATGCCCACTCAAGTGGGCTATAACAACTCTGGGCCAACAAGGCACCCAAATGCATATAAAAGGCGCACAACGTCAACAAAGAGGCTCAACACGCTTAAGCTGGTGGGGAACTTCAACACGCCCCTTCAAGTGGGTCTATAACAAGTCTGAGTCAACAAGGCACACAAAGTCATATAAAAGGCACACAACGGCAACAAAAAGTCCCAACACGCTTAAGCTGGTGGGGAACTTCAACACGCCCACTCAAGTGGGCCTATAAAAAGTCTGGACCAACAAGACATACAAAGGCATATAAAAGACACACAATGGCAACAAAGAGGCCCAACACGCTTAAGCTGGGGGAATAGATAATTAACATCTTATATAAATATAAGATCTTAAACAACAGCAAGAAAGATGCTCAACACATGGACAATATAAATGAGATGACAATTGTGTTGGTAGAAAGATTGATCCCATGACCTCCCACCTTGATTCCATGTTCAACTACAATCTCTCTCCAAAACTTAAGCTAGTTGGGAGATAGATAGATAATTAATATCTTAAACCCTTGAACACGAACATTGCAGAAACGAAAACGCTTTGATTTTGAAACACCTAATTAAAACCTTTTGATTTAGATTATGTGTAGTTGTTTCCGGCACTGAGAGAGATAAGAAAAAATGTACAAGATGAAGTGACAAAGAAAGCTGCAAGTGAGAAAGTAATTGAAAGCATGCTGTTATTGGAAGATGTATTTGTGAAGAGTAGCAAAGGTAAAGCCTTTTTTGGTGGTGATGAAATTGGTTATTTGGACATAGCTTTTGGATGCATTTTGGGGTGGCTAAAGTTAACACAAAATGTGAGAAATGTCAAACTCATTGGTGATGAAGTCAAAACACCATGACTTGCTGGATGGGCTACTGCATTTTTGTCACATGGAGCAACCAAAAATGTTATACCCGACCCGGAAGAACTTATGGAGTATTTCAACAAGCTTCAAGCAAGATCTGCTGCTGTTTCAAATTGATTAATTACATGTCTCTTTTGTCAGCATTTAATGTTTTTTTCCAATAAATTATGTTCTTGTTTTGTGATTTTGAATGAATCATCTTTGCTTGCAGATTTCATTTTTTTGTTCCCCCTTTCTGTAGCATTATTGTATTCTTGAAACCGATTTCATGAGGAAATAAATTTTACATAAATCCGACGTTGTTAAAAAATGAACTATTATCGTGTCATCTGTAACTTAGACTTATTTTTCAAAAAACATTTATTTATCCAAATGAAGCTTTAGATCCGCATACGAGGCATGTACAAATTTCTCCAGCTAGAAGACACTTTTATACGTGACTTCTCTAATAAGGATATTTATTCTATCCGTATTGATTATCATTCGGCTCAACAGATTCGTATGATGATTGACTCTAATAGATTGTTGGACGTTTTCTGCCGGTGGAAGTAATTTGGGACTTGATCTAGCAGATGCTTCACTTTGCTTAATGTATAAGAAATAAAGATATACCCCTGTTTATCTGTGTCCGTGTTTGTAAGGTGTGAAAAACAGGATTTTGAGCTCAACTGTTTCGGTGGTTGTTCTTAGCATGGATATCTATTTCTCATCCTTTTGTTGTGTCTAATGCTGCCTCCTTAATATATATTCAAAATTAGCCTGTTGTTATTGATAATAAGGTATCGTCCAAGTTCCCAAAACATGGATGAGGTGGGTGCTATAAAATTTGCAGGCTGAAAGCAGATGTGCCTTTGGTAGTGATATATATGAGCAGAGATGTTGGAGTTGAGAAAATCAAGATATACCCCTGTTTATTGTGTCCGTGTTTGTAAGGTGTGAAAAAAGGATTGTCGAATATATCTATTCTCTATCTTCCATTAAGTATTAGCTTGTTTGGTACTTGATCAAGCCTTGCCATTTCATGTATATTAAGGTTCAAAATGAAGCTAAAGATAGAAGTATTATTCAGATTTGCAAGCAACGTGTCTTATTTAGGATTATTTTAAGCCGGACTTGAACATGGAAATTTTTTGGATTTGGACGGTTGTTGGTGATAACACAGAGGTTTTGGATTTGGATCGAGATAATGATGAAGCAGAAATTAGGGATAAACATACGGAGGTGGTTTTAATACGACGGTAATGACTTATGCGTTTGCGGTGGCATCTGCGGTATGTACGATGCGGTAGGTCGTGAGATCGAACCGTATTGATTATCTTGTTGGAACATTATTAAAAAAAAAATCTAACTCAAACAACGAGCAAGAAAATTACGATGTTTGAAATAAAGGACTGTGGTAACATTATTAAAAAAAAAAGTTGTTACATAGTGCGAGTGTTGGGAGAGATTCGCCCACACTTCGAGGAGGGTGTTGGGACGGATTGCCCACACTTCTTAATGTATAAGAAATAAAGTAGCGCGCTTTCTACCCGCATCGACACCAATCGCCTTTACGACACCAATCGTGGTTTTAGATACAATCGAGTAAGCGAACGATCTTAACATAGATGCGCATCTGGCTCTTATTCTTCTAAAAGAGTCTTTGGAGCCATGTATGGAAATTTTAAACCACGAACTATCTTTTTTTTCTTTTCTTTTCTTTTGTGTGTGAAAAGCAATTCACAACACTCTTCCTACTGAATAAATGCTCGCCTCTCGTGGGAGGTAACCTTTTTATATGAACTAGAGATAATCAGACATAGGCTTGTGTTAATGAATCCTTAAACTCAAGCATCTTAGCTTCGGCCTGGTTATTTGCACAAAGTCTCTAAGGTCTACCCAATCTCATGATCGAGCTGAGCTACATCCTACAACTTTTAACGAGGCATGACGGACGCAGGATCTCGGGTAAAAGGGCAATAAAACTTTTCCGAATCAAGAGAGGCGCATTCAGCCTTCTCGGGCTATAAACTCGCGCCTTGATTGTATGTAGCCTCCGCCATCGGCGTAGCGTATTCTGCCATGGAACTTAAGAGCCACCACATGAAAAGCTGATAAATGGTATCCCAAGATTCAATTCTTCAACTCTAAAAAAGCCACTGAAACTACTAGCTAGATCTAGGTCTCGTATCAAACATATGGTCTTCTAATTTATGTCCCTTTATAATAGGTAGGATCGTGTACTTCCAAAGTGGGTGATTGTTCTTATCTAGTTTAACGGAGCAAGTTTGAGTCAAACGACCAGTAAATGGGGGTCGGGATCCTCTCCCTCTTACTACGCTTTTCAAATTCTTGTATCCCGCCTTACCGCAAGGAACACCGCATGACTCGGTGATGACATGTTCACTCGATATCCAAAACCAATAGGCGATGATCGGTTTAGGTATTTTGACCTTATATCTCGAATTTCGTTTTTTTTAATTATATTTTTCACTGCGGCAACACCACTTGATTGAGATATCCGCCCATCGATCTAAATACATCTCATCCGTTTGCTATGTTTAAAAACCCTCAAGAAAGTTAATATTTTGGTGTTATACTCGATAAAAGGATCGCACCAAATCCGGTCAAAGGTGCATTACCATTTGGATCGTGGCTCACTTCATTTTGGATCGTGGCTCACTTCTTTTTATTTTTATTTTTTATAATGATAAGTCGGTCAAGGATATTTTGAATGGAAAGAGTGGTTGTGTTAGTTCTCAAAAAAGAAACGAAAAAAGAAAAAAAAAAGGAAAAGAAAAAGAGTGGTTTGTGCTTTGTTTGGTCCCATTTCAAGAAATCTATTTCAGTTTATTTATACAGAATTCATACTCTGTTCTCAGATCACCTTATCTTAGTCTTTTTTTTTTTTTTGCGAAAATGGCATCAGGCCAATCTGCAGCTGCAACCTGCGCTTCAATCTTTTCCTCCACCAATCACATTGTATCATCTCCAACTCGTTCTGCATCCAATACTATTATTACTAGCGTTTCTTCCTCAACTAAATATGGTAAAAGCAGCCAATTTGCTCCATTGTCTATGCTGTTTTTTCATATTTTCTTTCAATAAAAAAATTACTGATTAAAAGCTTAAAATTTTAGTAATTCATAGGTAACTAGAGTGCTATTAGTATATATGATGAATTTTCTTGAGCAAACCTCATGTTGAATGAATTGAATATTGCTTCTTTTTCATCTTGCACTTTGTCTTTTGTCAAAATTGATTATTTGGATGTTTGGATGCTTGGATGCACGTGTATCAAAACTTGATTGTTTTCAAAAGGGATTTTCCTGATTGAACTAATTTTTGGTTCAGCTTCAAAATTTACAGGATCATTCTTGCCAAGATATTGGCCAATCGACCGGAAAGTCATCAAGTTTAACGGAAGAGTTACAGCTGCAGCTGCTGTGGCTTCTCCTGCTGTAGCAACCCCAGGCGAAGAGATCAAGGAGTGAGATTTTTTCTTCCAAATATTTGATTTTTGGGACCCTTTATTTGTACCACGATTATTTGAGTTTCGCACTACACACGTCACACGATCACTACGCACAATCGATCTTTCAAAAGCCGATTATGTGGTTTAGAATCTTGAAGGCCGATCGTGATAATCGATTTTCTGAAAAGTCTATTTTGGATCTATACATAAACACCATTGAGTGGCTGATAAAGTTTTTCACTTTCACTCAATCCAGATGCACACTCCCCACATGGGCTGAATTTGAACTTGGAAGAGCTCCAATTTTCTGGAAGACAACAAATGCTCTTCCACCAACAGCTGTATGTATACCTTGAATTTCGAGTTCTTGATGTAGTTATAATGTTTGAAACAAATTTTCTAATGCATTGTTATACTGTTCCTAGGGAGAAAATCTAAAGCTTTTCTACAACCCAGCTGCAAAGAATCTTGTTCCTAATGAAGCGTTTGGAATCGCTTTTAATGGTACCCTTCTCCCCAACATTTTTGTGTGTAACCAGACTTCCTTTACATCAAGTTGAAAATCGACTTTCAAAAAGTCGAATATGCACGATGGACTATTCAAAAGTTGGTTATCAGTGAGTTGAGTTAGGTGTGGTGCGTTTAAAAACCCCTGAATTTGTTATCGGCATATTTTATGACTTTATGTTCGTTTTGAAGGTGGATTTAACCAACCAATAATGTGTGGTGGTGAGCCGAGGGCGATGCTGCAGAAGGTTCGGGGCAAAGCCGATCCACCTTTTTATACAATCCAGATTTGCATTCCTAAGCATGGTGATTATAAGCCAACACTTATAAACTCAAAAGGTTTATGCATAATCATTGCAGCTTATAAAAACAATGTTTTTGCAGCTCTTAATTTGATCTTTTCATTCACAAATGGAAATGAGTGGGATGGTCCATATAGACTACAATTTCAAGTCCCAAAACCTTGGAGAAATAAACCAATTGAATTTTTCACTGAGGTAATGATTACTTGATCATACAGAACTCACATACATGCAATGCACATGTATGTACTAGACATGGCTCACGTGTCGTGTTTTCCAGGGCCTTGCACAGGAGCTAAGTAAAGAAGGTGCATGTGACAGAGCAATATTTCCTGATACAGATGTTGTCTCGACACGTTGTGCTATGATTGGAAACTTGACAGTAGAGGGAGTAAGTGATATGGTGCTATGTTATGAATTATATATTTTCGAACTTCTATACTCGTTATACAACAGCTCTTATAATATGCTATATGATCAGGGCGATCGTTGTGATCTTGATCTAGTACTTGGATGCACTGATCCAAGCTCTCCCCTTTTCGACCCGCTAGCTAATGTGGATGATGGTACCTGCCCGCCTTATTCAGATTCCGAGTAGTAGTATCACTAGACTCTTTGTTGATACGTATTGGATGCGTATCATGGATCATCTCTCCAGTGAATTTGATGCCGTGATCCTTACACTAAGCTATTACAACGATAAACACGTGATAGCTCAGTGTACGAATTCATGCACCAGATTCACTGAAGAGGATCCCGATCTGTATCGGATCAGAAGAATGTCAATGTCGTATGAATAGAGATATGTGTCTTAATTACAAGCTTTCGTACATGTATTGAAGAAACTATTGTCTTTAGATTTTAGTCGTATACAACACCAAACAAGAAGTGTACTATCAATACAAAACCATGTTCTTGATATTGGCATGACTTTCTTGTACAATTTGCTTCAACTTTGGCAGGTAGTTGATTATTTATATATTGCTCTTTTTATACTGAGGATCCATTGTTAATAGTAGACTTGATCCTCATTTTGATTTTATATGTATATGCTCCTTCTTTATTTACTTTTCATTGATATTTTACATTTAGGTTCTGTCAAGAAAGTTTTTTTTTCTGTTTTTCGTTCAAGAAAAAGGCTCACCTTCAACTCTACTCACTCATCTTAGACAGCTAGACTCTAGTCAAGCCTAACACATATAAAGACATTGATGAATACTAACTCATCAAAACACAAGGCCAATCATAATCTTTCGATTGTCCCGTATTTCATCTTTTTTAAGGATTCATCCGGTGCCGGAACTAAACGCACTAGAAGCTTATCCATGGCTTTGTTAAGTTATTTAAGTTGTTTAGATCACCCGAGAAAGGCCAAAAACAAACCCATGCCTTAAAACTTAAAAAAAAACACAAAGCTGATTTTAGCCAGTGGTTTAGCGGCGCCAAAATGCTTAAAAGCATTCTGTTTTCTGTCTGTTTCATTTTTTACGGCGCCAAACGGTCGGAAACATCCCTAAACCTGCAATTTAAAGTACCAAACCAAATCTAATGTATATACTTCGATTTTAACACAAAAAGATACATATAACAAAACCAATTTACTTGCCAAACATAATAAAACAACAATTGTTCAATATGAACACCCTCTTACTTGATTCAAGCCAAAAGCGAGGCAATTTTCTGAAGCACAACAACAAAATCCTCGAATCTTCAACAAAAACATATAAGAACACAATCTAATATCTGATTAACTAAAAACAGATGTATCTAAACAAGAAGAACTACGAATTGAACAACTTCTAATACAAGAAATTGATCAAAACACCAAGATTCTTGAATTAGGGCAAAAACCATACATTTTCAAATCCCTAAATTTTTTATACCAAAACGTTGCCCTCACCACGTTGATTCTGATGTTCTACTCGAATATGGAATTTGACAAATACTCGGTGAGATACTTATTCTTTTCAATGTTTTTCCCTCACGGTTCGAACTTAGCAGAAGTTTTCCATTTCTTTGATATTGTGACAACCTCCAACAATAATAGCGAGTTTTATTTATCAAATAAAACTTCCCATTAACTACTCTCTGTATCTTTTTTTAAAACTTAAATCCATCAAAAAAAATAAAAATAACATTCTGAATTTTTTTAAATGAACTTTTTGCCTTTTTCGAAAATTTGAAATATTACAGAGGAGTCTAGGGTTGGTTTGCACAACTTCGAGACCACCTCTCTGATTCCAAATGAAAGGCTCTCGGGACTGAGAATCGAGGTTCTGCGGTCAGGGCGGGACTTCTCGTTTCAACAAATCATCATGACGGCGCTTGAACCTTATCGTACTCCGTTGGAGTTGATCGGTCTCCTCAACAGCTTGGCCATCCATGGGGGTATCCATGGTGGTGAAGCGCCGAACGATGTGAGAATACGGAGGTCGAAACAAGAGAGGTGATCGGTGTAGTCTTTTCTGGTATCATTTTATAAAAGGAAGTTATAATTTGCATCAGATCTAATCTACTCTACTTATACACCATTTTACATGTGTTCTACAATAAAAACTATTTTATGAAAGTCGATTCTAAATTCTAAACCAGACGATATACGAATAGATTATGTGTGGTGTAAATAAAACCATTTTATATACATCGTGTTATGTGATAGATAAAACTCATAAAAGTGACTGATATGTAATTTTCTTTTCTTTTAACCCCTTCATGTTTCAGACGCTTCCTTCGGCCCTGTTTGCTTTCGGGTTTTAAGGCACTGCTATACACCGCCTTCTCTAGGAGCTCTGTCTCCATGTCGGCCTTTCTTATCCGCCGCCGTCGCCGCCGCTGCCTTTCCCTCTGCTCGCTCCTCATCCCTTATCTTCGACAATACTTTACAAAGATTTCTTTTTTGTTCTACATCTGCCTCACCCTGTGTTCGAACAGGTTCTTTCATTCTCTCTTCTCTGAAATATCTACTGTCGCACCGCCATTTTTAAAGTTTGGCGGTGCCGTAATGGTTAAAGGCTAGCTATTCCGTTTAATGGGTTTGCATTTCTTTTCGAGAAAAGCTTCATTCAACTTGATTGAAGTTGGCTTATGCCAATTGGGATTATCTAGGAATGGTTTTATGATTAAAAATAACAGCTTTTATAAATTATATCGGGGGGCTTCTGCTGTTTCTTTGTTAACTGATTCAGATTCTGATTCTGATTCTAGCTCAAACGGTAACCGAAACAATTTAGTTGGTGAATTACTGGTCAGTAGGAAACAGTTGCTTAGCAATAATAAAGGGTCTGTCAGGTTGTCTTCTATGGTGGTTAGAGTGCTGAAATCTTTGAATTGGGAGGCTGCAAGATTGATAAGCTTTAAAAGAGCTGTTAGGCAGTTCGGTTTTTGTTGCACAATTGATGCCTTTAGGATGATGTTGTATATATTTGCTTCTGCTGAGATGTCTAATGAAGTGTTTGTTATGCTTAAAAGTATGATATACTATTATGCGAGTGGCAGGACCAAATTCAATTTGTTAGAGTTTCTTCTGAATTTTCCTACTGCAACAAATGTTGTTATGGTTGATGCTCTTGTCAAAGTTTTTGCTTGTAATAAGATGCTTGATGATGCGGTTGAAGTGTTTATATCAGCCAAGGAAAAGGGTATATGTCCAGGCATACGCTCGTGCAATTTTTTGCTTAAATGCTTATTAGAGAGGGGTGGGGAAGATGCACTTTTGGCCCTTTTTAATGATATGAAGAACACTGGCCCATCTCCAAATGTGTTTACCTATACAATCATGATGAACTTTTATTGCAATGGGAAGCTTGGACACCGCAATGTGGATATGGGGGAAGCAAACAAGATTCTTCACGAAATGAAGGCCAATGGGATTAGTCCCACTGTGGTGACGTATGGTACTTACTTTAAGGGGCTTGTCAAAGGTGGATATGCAGAAGCTACCGTGAATCTTATGCATGATCTCATATGTGATAGCCAACCAATAAATGTGTATTGTTGCAATGCTGTTATAGATGCACTTTGTAGAGAGAAAAAACTAGATGAAGCCATGGTGATTTTAAAGGAAATGTCGCGCTGCAAGATTGCACCAGATGTATATACGTATAGCATATTGGTTAGAGGATTTTGTGAAATTGGAGAAATCCAGAAAGGCTTTCTTTTGTTAGAGGAGATGGAGAACAGTAATGCTGATTTAAAACCAAGCCTTGTTACGTACAGCCCGCTATTAAAAGGCCTTTGTAGGAGTGGGCTGGTGGATGCCTCTCTGCAGTTGTTCCATGATGTTTGCAATCGTGGATATGAGCCCGACTGGATTGCTTACAGTATTCTAATTGGTGGATTTTGCGCCGAGGGGAACCTGGATTTTGCTCGTGAACTTTTAAATGAGATGATCAGAAGCGATTCAGTTCCTTATGCTTCAGAACATAAGAGCTCAGTAAACAGGTTTAGCAAAGTTGGGTTGACGGGTAAGGACTGGCGAGGTTCTAATCTCTACGTTCACCTAGTTAATGAAATTGCTGATGGGTACTGCAAGAAGGGATTTGTGAAGGAAGCTTTGAAATTTCTGGAAGAGATGAGGTACCAGGGTGTTGATTTAAACATCATTAGCTACAGCATTATAATTAAGTGGTTGTGTATGGAAGGAAATTCAGAAGAAGCACTGGTGCTTATTCCCCTCATGATGAAACGGAATATGTTGCCAAACGTTGTAATCTTTAGCACTCTGATATCTGGTTTTGCAAGACAGTCAGATAGCAAGATGGCTCTAACTTTGTATAGAAGCATGGAAAAATTTGGTGTCCGTCCTAACACAGTCACCTATACGATCCTTATTTTTTACTGTCTCAACAGGAATAATTTTGAATTGGCCTATACTTTATTTAAGCAAATGATTCAGAATGGGATGTTTCCTGATGTGGTTACTTATACAACTTGGATTTATTGGTTTTGTAAGAATAAAGATATGGAGAATGCTTATATGTGGTTCAAGGAAATGGATAGACAAGGTTGTATTCCCTCTGTAAATACTTATACTATTTTAGCTTATGGATTCCTCAAGCAACATCGCATTGATAAGGCGATGGAGGTAATGAATGAGATGAAAAGAAGGGGTCTGTCTCCTGATGTTACAACTTATAATGTTTTGATTCATGGCTGCTTAATGCTGGGAGAGATGGGTATAGCTCGTGATATTTTGGTTAATATGAAGAAAAAAGGCATTCTTCCTAATAAACATACGTTGTCCATGATCGACCAATTTAGGCTGGGATAAGTTCTGCATAATGTTTTATGCTGCTACTTGGACATATAATCAATTTGAGGGGGTAACAGAAATAGAATACGCCTTGAGAACTAACGTGGCAACGAGATGGATTGACACTGAGAACTTTTGCCACCAAAACAAATCAGATGTGGGAGTGGATGAATGCTCACCTACAAATCAGATGTATGTCGTCATGAATGAGTATGTTGTTTGTTAGATTTTTTGTTTTGCTTTCGACCGATTTTGCTGACTCTAGCTAATTCAAATTAAAGATTCAATCTTTGCAGGAGCCCTCTTGCCAGGTCCTGCTGTAACACATGCTGGAGAAATTGAGTGAGTTCTAATTATGCAAACAACTGATCGTGGCAACGTAGCTATAAATGAACATCAATGACAGCTGTATTGAGTTTGTGAGTTCATTAACTTATTACTTATTATTTAATACTTCCATTCTGATCATCTGGATATGGACTGAATTTGTACTGGTACTCTCTCTTTTTGTTTGGTGTGTGTGTGTGTGGGGGGGGGGGGGGGGGGGAGGGATTCCTATTGCCATTGACCTCTTCTAAAAGACCATTCATCAGTTGTAACCGTTGCGTCCTTTGGATACACTTTATATATAACCAACTGCAAAAGGTTGATGTTGCTTTTTCCTGATTATGATTGTTAAACATTCCTTGAATGCTAGTACCAACAATATTCATATGCATTGTATTTACTTCCCTATCATTTTTTAGGTGGCTTAGATTGCCCAACAACACGTGCTGGTAAACTTAGGGCGAGACTAAAGTTGATTGGAAACAAAGCTGATCCATCGGTGTACACAACTCCATCCATGCATTTGTTACCATGGTAAGTATGAGCTATAGTTTTGTCCAAGTAAGCTTATGCAATAAAAATCAATGTTCTATTGCAGCTGTTAATTTGGTTTTCCCATTTATTTATAAGGTTAGTGGGATCATTAAAGATTGCGGAACCGATTGAACTTTTCACACCGAGTTAATGCATTCTTCAACATTTCTAGCCTGACTTCAACAAAGGTGCAAGTTGGTTCCCTCCCGATGTGTGTCACATGTCTGGTCGTATTAGCATTCAAGGTTTTGTCAACTTTATAATAACATTCACTGTCAGAATGCTGGTCTCCCAACATTATCATAATTTGTACATGCTTTAAAATACTTCTTGAATTATTCTTAGACTTTAAAATTGCATTTGTCATGTAGTTCTTGAGAACTCAACAGAATAACACCACATGCAGTCCTGTCCTTAGGCAATGCTTCCTGCCACTTGCTTGGCATGTTTTTGGTTATCACTTGTAGTATTAATAACTGGGGCTGGGAAAATTCTTATATGTAGATTGAATAGTCTCCATTGCGCCACACCATAAGATTAGTGACATGGGTATAAAAAGACAAAACATGTATGCATGTTATCGACTTGAAGGTCCGGTGTGCAATAGACTCTACCCAAAAATCTCATCTTAAGATTTTGCAGTAGTTGGTGGGTGGGGGTGAGTGAGGTGGGGCCCTAAGGTACTGATTGGCATTCAGTTGATTAACATATAACTCAACAATAATTCCATAGCCCTATTGCTTTTCTCATGAAGATTTACTCTGAAAGTGATGGCTCTTTATTTGTCATCTAGTTGTATCCTCTGGGATAAACTCCCAATTCTTAAATATTTCAACACAACAAACAATATATTACTGGGATCAGACAAGAAAGATATTGACTGCACAAAACTGACAATTTAAAACATTTCCGTATCAACTAAGATTTTCCTGGAATCTTTTTTTTCTCTTTGTCTGTACTTGTACAAGTTTGACTTGCATTTTGTTTGTACTTCCAAATGGCACAAAAAGCTACATTGATATGTTCATTGATGTTCTGCTTTTGTCAGCATATTCGATGTTCACTGAGCATTTTCCCTGGCTTAAATACCATAGTAGCCTATATGCCTTAGAGAGACGTCATAGAAACAGGGGTGAAGGCTACAGCCTTTGTATCGTCGAGATGGCTAAGGATATGGCTTACAATATTTGCAGCTCTTTCAGCTGCAACAAACTGTATTGATATCTATCATGATTGGGATGTTACTTTTGATGCAAGATGCTGATGTTAGTCCTTTTAGTTATGCATTAGGCTTTAAATTTATAGCTGATGGCTTGATACCGCGTTTAATTTCAGGTCGGAGCACTCATCAATGGAACAACAAATGATAATATTCATGTGAATATGCACAACAATTTGGATGAACCTCTTCTGATGACCTGGTACATTTTCGGCACTCTCTGGCTTCTTAGTTCATCTGTGTTTATGACATTGGAATTGTGAAGGAATGGAATACAACAGGGGTTGAACTCGTGGCAAGACTGGGTTTACAAACTGTCCCATTTAACCAGGGTAAAACTGGTCTTATGTTTTTCAGATGAAAGATCAGACCATCTACGATTTATCTGGTGGATTTGGACCGATTCGAGTGAACAATTGGAATGTCATTGGATGAACAAGTTTATCAATTCGTGGATGGGGTGCAGTATATGTGTTCCTTTATTACAACCCTGACATGTGGAACCTGAGATCGGAAAGACTTTAGTAATTTGTATTTTGGTCAGAAACTTTATATCAGAGTTTTTGATGCAGATCCAAACCCTGCAAAAGAGAGACTCCTCCTGACAACCTCCTCCTCTGTGGTTAGTTGTTACAGTCTTGAGTAACAATTTATATAAAGCACCCATTTAACAGTATTTTTCTATCTAGGATTTTATACATGTACAGTATTTGAGATACATAAATTATCTAGAGCACACATTTACATAGAAAAAAGGAGCATTTAGTAGCACCACACATTTTACACTAGGATTTTATGCACATTTGACATTCGACCTATGGAAAGTCGATTCTAAGGTCAAGAATCGACTTAGCAGAGGTCGAATATGGTGTGGTACAATAGAAGGTGCCACTAAAGGTTCCCAAATAAAAAGGGTAGTCTTTGTTTACACCATATCAAATTTAATGGTGCACCACATCTACCATACACCAAACTGAATCGAATTTTTAAAAGTCGAATATTGGGGCAAAAATTGACTTTCTAAAGGTCGATTCTCATATTCGACCTTCTGATATTCTGATAGTCAATTATTGACTCAAAACTCAACTTTTAAAAGGTCTTTTCGGTCCCAATAAAATCTCAGTGGTGCACCAGTAAAATCTCAGTGGTGCTTAAATAAAGGGTCCCCATAAAAATCCAACAAGACTGGTAATTGCCAAATTATTTATACTTAATATATAAACAAATTATGTAAATGTATCATTTATGTTAGATGTCCATCTAGTTTACATTTTTCTGCCATTATCTCTTCTGTTTTGCAGATCAATCACCATTTGCTTCACCAGTTATTGTGCTGCCACCTCAGGCAGCTGAAGCTTTGTGGTTTCCTCCTACTCCGGAGACATAGCACCGGCTCCTGAGGCTGATTGGTGGTGAAAATATTCTGCTTGATGACTTTGTACCTTATCATCTCTTTTTTTGTCTGAATCTGTAACAAAACTCTTGATCTTTTGGCCTGTAATAAGAAAGATGTTTATTAAAAACCCCAAAGATGCTTTTGAGTTGAAGGAATGGTAATATACTTTTGGCGCGGCATTCACTTGGTCTGCGTATATTGAAATAAGATACATCGAGTTAATTTTGATTCATCAATCATTGACGGGAGACCACTTTCTGTTTTTCGAGATCACAATGAAAGAAATTGTGGATCTTTTTACTATCCTCTTCCTCTTCCTCTTCCTCTTCCTCTTTGCCTTTTGGAATGATGTGGGAGAAGCTATGGCGTTGTACCACCCTCTAACCATTGGCAATAGCGTATGGTTTTCTGAAGATTTGCTTTTGAAGGATACTGTCAATTGCTAAACCCAGGTGACACGAACCACATAGCAGAATCTCCACTACAGTAAGGTGGCAAAAACCTCTTCCACTAAATTCGATATTTCATAAACTCAGTATTTTTACCGGTCACATGCCTCTCTTCTGACAAGCTCTGCTTCCTTAAACCGCCAGACCACAGAAGTATGGCTTTTCTCCTCAATTTTTATTTTTTATTTTCCATTCCCATTTCTGTTTCTGAAATTTTCACTCCCTTCTTATGAATTTTTATTTATGCTGCGAAAGTATGTAAATTTATGTAGTACGTTTGTGTAATCTAAACTAATTAATTTACAGGTGGTCTTCATATTGACTTTATTTAACACACAAACAAATAACCAAAATGGAACCCTCTGCTCTGATTAGCTCTATGTGTTGTGAAATATACAAGGGACAATACATTTCACTGATCGAAAGCTGAATTTTATGACATTTTAGTGTGTTGACATTTCATTCTCTGTGTTGTGAAATATACAAGCTGAATTTTATGACATTTTTAGTGTGTTGATTTTTCTATTAAGTTGTAGTAGCTAGCAGCTACCTTTTTCCTTCTTGGGATGTTTCCAATTACCATGACAGTAGCCACTAGGTAGGAAAATTTGTGGGTCTTTGGAATTTTTACTTGATAATACATTTGGCTCCTTGTAAAACTAAGTACCCGAAATGGTGTATTCTTCTTTCATGTTTACTCTCCTTTTGTTTGAGTATTAGAAATGAGAGAAGAAATCCCCCGTTGTATGTACTGTTTTTGATAATATATATCCAAGATCCTTTTCTCCGGAAAAAAGTAATGAGAGAAGAAATCAAAAAAAATTCCTCTGGAAACTTCTTTCTATTATGAACTTTACGAGGGAGATCCTGACCATCTTCGGACGGTTGTAGCAACTAGCAACTAGCAACACCTAAGCAGCCTAAACGAGGGCCGAGGGCGCTTCTCTCAAGTTCAAGTATAGGATCGGCCATGGATCCTTTGGCATTTGGTTGGCTACACATCATTTATAAAGAAATTTTGTTCCAACTCACGTCCGAGTTGGCATTCTACATGTATTTTTGCATCTCAATTCAAGTTTGACTTGTTAAGATACACAAAATTAAGTTCGAATGACTAAATTACAAAACAATATTTAAACATTATAGTAATAAAACATTAATACGACTCTATTAATATTCTATAAATAACATCTAGAGTATATGTTAGATTAATAGATGTCTTATCATCTTATAAGTTAAAGTAATGTTGTACAATAATTTATCTATATAAGCAGGTTCGCGAACATAATCAAACGAAACGAGCTTAAAATCTTGTTCAAGCTTGGTTCGTTAAGTTTAACAAACGAACGATCATAAATACTAACGAGTCAAACATGAGCTTCTTCGTGAGCGGCTCCGTTCGCTTAATATCAATATATAGTTTACCCTTTAGGGCAAAGCTCCGTTTTATGTCCATACTATCCACAATCGAAATACATCACACTTTATAATTAAGATCGTTTAACATAATACAATCATAATGAAGGTTCTGCATACCCCTTAAAAATAATAAAATTTTAAATTTTATATGTAGAAAAATATTTCGAATCTCGTGTTAATTTAAAAAGTAATTACGGATCACTGTACAAAAATTTTGGATCCGGATCGGCTGCCCTAGCATCTTGATGATCAGAGCCCGTGGCCATGGCCGCAACCGCTGCTTCAATTTCTCCGTGGCACTTCCACCTTCTTCTGATTTGGTAATGGCACATCCGCATGAGTGCTCGAGTACTTGATAAAGTATTGCATAAATGAAATGTAGTGATACCTTAGCTTTTGAATTTTATTAATAAAATCTTACCTGATTTCCTCTCTATCTTCTTCTTCTCGAAATTTTCTTTTCCCCGAACCCTAATTTATGTTCTTCGATTTCATCATTCTCTCTTCTCTGAAATATCAACTGTCGCACCGCCATTTTCAAAAGTTTGGTGGTGCCGTAATGATTAAAAGCTAGCCATTCCGTCTAATGGGTTTGCATTTCTCTTCGAGAAAAGCTTTATTCAACTTGATTGAAGTTGGCTTATGCCAATTGGGCTTCTCTAGAAATGGTTTTATGATGAAAAATAACAGCTTTCATAATATGTATCGAGGGGCTTCTGCTGTTTCTTTGTTAACTGATTCTGATTCTAGCTCAAATGGTGACCGCAACAATTTAGTAGGTGAATTACTGGTTAGTGGCAAACAGTCGCTTAGAAATAATGAAGGGTTTGTCAGGTTGTCTTCTATGGTGGTTAGAGTGCTGAAATCTTTGGATTGGGAGGCTGCAAGATTGATAAGCTTTGAAAAAGCTGTTAGGCAGTTCGGTTTTTGTTGCGCTTTCGATGCCTTTAGGATGATTATGTGTATATTTGCTTCTGCTAAGATGTCTAATGAAGTGTTTGTTGTGCTCAAAAGTATGATATACTATTACGCGAACAGTAGGACCAGATTCAGTTTGTCAGAGTTTCTTCTGAATTTTCCTAGTGCAACAAATGTTGTGGTTGATGCACTTGTCGAAGTTTTTGCTTGTAATAAGATGCTTATAGATGCAGTTCATGTGTATATATCAGCCAAGGAAATGGGGGTCTGTCCAGGCATACGTCCGTGCAATTTTTTGCTTGAATGCTTATCAGATAGGGGTTGGGAAGATGCTCTTTTGGCCCTTTTTGAAGACATGAAGAACTCCGGTCCATCTCCAGATGTGTTTACCTATACAATTGTGATGAACTTTTATTGCAACGGGAAGCTTGGACAACGAAATGTGGATATTGGGGAAGCAAACAAGATTCTCCACGAAATGAAGGCCAATGGGATTAGCCCCACTGTAGTGACCTATGCTACTTACTTTAAGGGACTTGTTAAAGGTGGATATGCAGAAGCTACCCAGAATCTTATGCATAATCTCATATGTGATAGCCAACCAATAAATTTGTATTGTTGCAATGCTGTTATAGATGAACTTTGTAGAGAGAAAAAACTAGATGAAGCCATGAAAATCTTTAAGGAAATGTCACGCTGCAAGATTGCACCAGATGTATATACGTATAGCTTATTGGTTAGAGGACTTTGTGAAATTGGAGAAATCCAGAAAGGCTTTCTTTTGTTAGAGGAGATGGAGAACAGTAATGCAGATTTAAAACCGAACCTTGTTACGTACATCCCGCTATTAAAAGGCCTTTGTAGGATTGGGCTGGTGGATGCCTCTCTGCAGTTGTTGCATGATGTTTGTAATCGTGGATATGAGCTCGATTGGACTGCTTACAGTATTCTAATAGGTGGATTTTGCGCTGAAGGATACCTCGATCTTGCTCATGAACTTTTAAATAAGATGATCCAAAGCAATTCAGTTCCTTATGCTTCAGAACATAAGAGCTCAGTAAATAGGTTTAGCAAGGTTGGGTTCACGGGTATGAATCGGCAGGATTCTAAACTCTACGCTAACCTAGTTAATGAAATTGCTGATGGGTACTGCAAGAAGGGATTTGTGAAGGAAGCTTTGGAATTTCTTGTTGAGATGAGGTACAAGGGAGTTGTTTTAAGCATCTTTAGCTACAGCATTATAATTAAGTGGCTGTGTAAGGAAGGAAATTCGGAAGAAGCACTGGTTCTTATTCCCCTCATGATGAAATGGAATATGGTGCCAAACGTTGTAATCTTTAGCACTCTGATATCTGGTTTTGCAAGACGGTCAGATATCAAGATGGCTCTAACTTTATATAGAAGCATGGAAAAATTTGGAGTCCGTCCTAACACAGTCACGTATACGAGCCTTATGTCTTACTATCTCGAAAATAATAATTTTGAAGTGGCCTATAATCTATTTGAGCAAATGATAGAGAATGGCACGTTTCCTGATGCAGTTACTTATACAACATGGATTTATTGGTTTTGTAAGAATAAAGATATGGAGAACGCTTATATGTGGTTCAAGGAAATGGATATACAAGGTTGTTTTCCCTCCGTAAAAACTTATACCGTTTTAGCTTATGGATTCCTCAAGCAACATCGCATTGATGAGGCGATGGAGGTAATGAATGAGATGAAAAGAAAGGGTGTGTCTCCTGATGTTACAACATATAATGTTCTGATCCACGGCTGCTTAATAACAGGAGAGAAGGGTATAGCTCATGATATTTTTGTTAATATGAAGAAAAACGGCATTCTTCCTAATGAACGTACATTGTCCATGCTCGACCAGTTTAGGTCGGGATAAGTGCTGCATAATGTTTTGTACTGCTACTTCACATCGTTGCGGCATTCTTCCTCCTAATGAACTAATGTAGCAACGAGATGGATCAGAACTGTAAACTTTTCCTGCTAAATCAAATCAGATGTGGGAGTGGATAAATGCTCACCAACTTACCGGTCCTACACTGAGGAATTGCCTTTGGCTGTCATGAATGCGTATGTTGTTTGATAGATTTATGGTTTTGTGTTTTCAAGGGTCTTTCCTGACTTTGCTAATTTAAATTAAAGATTTGAACTTTGCAGGAGCCGGTCTTGCCAAGATAGCGTATCATCAACAAAAAGTTCATCGAATTTCATGGAAGAATCATAGCTGCAGCTGTAATTTCAGCTCCTGCTGTAACACATTCTGGAGGAAATTCTGTTTGTTGGATTTCATTAGATCTGAGCATAGATGATCTGATTCTGCAAATAACTGATCGCACAGACGGAGCTATAGATTAACGTCATTAACAGCCTTAATTTAGATAGTAAGTTCTTTAACTGATTACTTTATACTTTCATTTTGAGCATCAATATATAGACCTCCCATGGAACAGCTCGTACTTTCTGGGAGACAATAAATAGTCTTCCCCTAACAGCTGTATAAGCCTTTGATATCGATTTCTTGAAGCAGTTTACGTACTGAATACTAATCTGTTTTAAAAGAAGAGTCTGGTCATTTCTTCAGCTGTAACCATTAGGATCTTCACACACTTTGAGGCATTTCCTTGTTTTAGTTCATCTGTGTTTATGAATTCCAAATTGTGAATGAATGCAATACAACAGCGGTTGAACTCATGGCAAGACAGGGTTTCAGGGCAAAACTAGACAAATGTTTTCTAGATGAAAAATCAGAGATTGGTACATTCAGCTACTTGCCATCTACCAATTATCAGAGAACAGCTGGTGGATTTGGAACATTGTGCAATCTAGCCTTAAAACATTGTGTTCGACGAACAGGTGGAGCAAGACTACCGGAGCGGCAAGGCACAAACATAATTCATTCTCTATGGAACAAAAGCTGAAATCGATGGTCAAGATTGCTTCGTGATCAACAATGTACCCTATTCTGTCCAATCCCATTAATCATGTTAATTCAGGGTATAAGTGGCTTTCTAAGGTCTACCTCTATAAATACCCTAATTATAATGATATAGTATAACCTCGATAAATGAATACCGTCGGGACCAGAAAGAAAACATTCGTTTAGCGAGATTATTCATTTATCGAACATTATTTTAAGCCCCTTTGCTCAAGTCGGGAGTCGGGACCAGAGAAAATTATTCATTTAGGAAAGTTATTCATTTATCGAGGTTATATTATAATTGTAATGATAATGATAATGATACGTTAAAGGGTACTTTAGTAATTGCGTTTTAGAATTTATGACATTCAATTTTGTTTTTTTGAGCAATTTTTCATTATTTATTTATTTACTTAAACCTACTTAAAAACTTTTAGAATGGTTATATTTTAGAGTGGTGGGGAGAAGTTTACGTTGTAGAAGAAAAATGAATGGAAAAGATGGCTACTGTGTCCTCCATAACTTCAGACCCGAAAATTAGTGCAAGCCACATATTTCTTCTTCAGGCAATGTCTTTTTATCCTTAGAAATCCCTGTTATTGTCATTGAAAAAATACATTGATAATTTCAGCAGCAGGCAGGCGAAGTGACCGAGGAAGATTTCGGCCCCACACGTACAGCAGCAGCAAAAGAGTTTATTCACAGCGAGAATTCTTCTTGTGCGGCTGCTAGCGGCGGTGCGGTGCGGAGATAATAAAGATATGGCATTTGTCGGAACAACACAAAAGTGCACAGCTTGTGACAAAACGGTTTATCTGGTTGATAAGCTAACCGCAAACAACCGTATCTACCACAAAGCTTGTTTTCGTTGCTACCATTGCAACGGTACCCTTAAGCTAAGCAATTTCAACTCCATTGATGGTGTCTTGTATTGTAGGCCTCATTATGATCAGCTATTCAAACGAACCGGCAGCCTCGACAAGAGCTTCGAATCTGCAGGGACAACAACGACGACATCATCAAAAACCACGAAACCAGAAAGCAAAATCTCTGGTTTTTTCGCGGGCACTCAAGAAAAATGTGTGGGATGTAACAAGACTGTGTATCCAATCGAAAAGGTTACGGTGAATAAAACCGCGTATCACAAGGGCTGCTTTAGGTGCAGCAGAGGAGGCTGCACAATAAGCCCTTCAAACTTCATTGCACATGAGGGGAAGCTTTATTGCAAGCATCACCATATCCAAATGTTTAAGGAGAAAGGTAATTACAGCCAGCTCGAATCGTCTCATGATCATCTTCACAAGGAATCGTTTCCACCTGCTCACGCCGTTGAATCATCTGATGATCTTCACAAGGAATCATTTCCTCCTGCTCACTTGGAAATCGCCGCAGAATCTTGATCTATATATATATATGTATCTTTATAAGTAGTTGTTTAAATTGATCTCTATGGCTGTATTATTCCAGGGGTATCTTTTTGACAACTTCATGATTTTGCCTTAATTGTTCTTATTCTAAAAAAATAAAAATAAAAATAAAAAATCTCATTGAAGTTTAACGACATCATATTGTTCGACTTTTTAGAGATCAAATACCGATATTCGAGAAAAAATCGAACCTCACACGTCGACGTGGTGTCGTGGTAGAAGTAGTGTGATATCATTAATTACTCCTATAAAATGCATGAAACATATTACACCACACGAATTATCTCAACACACGTGAAGGCATCACTTAAAAATCCAACGGTTTATATATACTATTTTTCTTTGGATGTATTCATGTTCGGAAGGTGATACATCCACCGCACATAGTGTGTAGTGCAGTGTCACTACATAATTTCTATCCATGAATTTCAATGGTTATGATGATACAGGGTTAGGCTCATACACGTGTCATCGAATGATTGGTCCACATGCTTAAAGGAGAAACGGTAAGTCTTGGGTCCCAGCCCGAGATCCGTGTTCATATCGACTTCGGTAACAGGCTCCCGCACGAGTGTCGGATGTCGGGGGGAGTCATTGCCTAGACGAAGGCTCCAGTCTGGTCTCGATCCCGCAAGCCGGGGAGGTCGAAGACGAGACCGAGTCCTATGTTGTCAATAAAGCCCATTAGTCTTAGTTACTTGGCCGGGGGGGGGGGGTAATCACATAAGAGGCCCAATAGGGTCAATTATGGAATAAGCCTAAACCGCCTCTAATTAGGTTTAGGTCACGTGTGCCACCTTATAAATACTATCTTGCAGGAACTACGTAAGGCTTGATTCCTAGAACAAGACAGGATACGTAGACAATCTAAGATTCATTCTTAGACTCAGCCATAAACACTAACACAAAGCACGTGTAATCAGGATTTGGATCATTAGATTTCCTGTGATTTAGCCATAAATTCATAGTTTAACCCGATTAGATTACGAGGACGTAATCTGTCCTCATCATTGGCGCTAGAAGGAGGGTCTTTTATCGTTAAGTCATCAAGATCATGGGTCCAAATCCTTCACCAAAGCCAACAAATCCGCCGAATACTAGAGCGCAGAGTAAAAACACGAGCAAGAATAATCCTCCAGAGGATCATGGAAAGGGTATAGAAGATGCGTTGGCTCAAAAGGATAAAGATCTTCGTGAAGAGGTTCAAGATATGCATAATTTGGTAAATCAGGAAAACACGGTCGCAATACCCGGGTTGACTCCTGAAGAACAAGCAGTTGTGGATCAGTTAAAGGCAGCAGATCAAACTTCGCTAAAAAGGATTGTGGCCGCTGCGTTTTTAGTCCCTGGTGCCAATGTGAACGCCGATGTCGGCAACCGAGAGCAGGAATGATGTAGTAGAAAGACACCGCCAAGGGTAGATCTTAGCACAGTTGATAGCACTATGGATCGAATGAGACAAGAGATCCACAAGAAGCATCAATAGCAAATTCAAGAAAAGATCGAGATGAGCGTGATGTTGTACTCGGGAGGAGGAGAAGAGTTGTCTCACTCGAACTAGAGTCACCCTTCACCATAGAAGTCGAAGAATGCCCGAAACCGCCTAAGTTCAAAGAGCCGGTTGTCGCTCCATACGACGGGACCGGAGATCCGGAGGACTTTTAATACGCTCTTCTCCATTTATGCCTTGGAAATTTGAAATGAGAGCCTGAAAAGACATTAGAGAGGGGTTATAACTCCCCCCATAAACGCGTTAATTAAGGGACGGCGTTACATATCACGAAAAAAACCGCTTCGAATTCCGCAATGTGATAACGCCGTTAGTACTTTACGACGTCACGCAACAGGGTCATGAGTGGCTATGGGTCTAGGTGTCAGATCGCAGCTGTCATCCTCAGAACTCTAGAGGCTTATCTCGATGACTACGTAATGTGACAAATTTTACCTCGAAGAGGCGAGCTCGACTTCACTCAAATCTGGGGGGCTTGATGATACAGGTAGAGGTGGCCAAACCGAAACCGGAACCGGCGGATCGAACCGGAACCGGCAGTTTTTGAACCGGCGGTTCGAAAACCGCCGGTTTTTTTAACCGCCGGTTTGCCGGTTTGCCGCCGGTTTGTGTTATTGGTAACCGGAACCGGAACCGCCGGTTCAAACCGGATGACCGGAACCGGGTAAAACCGGCCGGAACCGGACCGGAACCGGAACCGCCGGTTTAACCGGCCCAACAATTTTTTTTTTTTTTTCCTTTCTAGATGCATGTAAGTTACATGATTTTTTTTTTCTTTCTACATGATGTAACGGCAATAAAAACAATTTAAACAAATAAACCATAAAAACTATAATAAAAAAAAAACCTAAAAAATTATATACAAACCTAAAAAATTATAAACCTAAAAAATACTATAAAATTATATACTAACCTAAAAAAAACCATATACAAACCTAAAAAATTATATGAAACTATGTAATACAAACACATAAGAGTACTATAAAATACTAAAATAACAAACTATAAAAAAAAACTATAACAAACTATAAAAAAAACTATAAGAAACTATAAAACAACATTTATAATCAAAGTATACTTAAAACCTACTTAAATAACTATAAAAATCATTACAACAAACTATAAAAGACTAAAAACATAAACAATTAGAAGCTACATTCGCTTTGATTTTTTTATATGTGTTGTGTCTCCGACACGATTACACATAAAAAATACGTAGGCGTACCGAATTACCGGTACAAGCGTTGAAAAGATAACACAATTTACATATAAGAAAAACAACATAATTTTTTAAAATAACATTATTTACATATAAATAAAATAACACAATATTAATATTATTTTTAAAACCGAATAGAAATCTATTTAAATAATATATATATTACATTCGCTTTAATAATTATAATTAAAATAATAATAATTTGTTATTGTAGTGAAAATAATAAGTGTTATATAAAAATGAAAAGAAAAAAATATGAAATTTTAAAACCGTGGCCGGAACCGTGATCTGAACCGTGATCTGAACCGGGAGCAAACCGGGAGCAAACCGGAACCGGCCCAAACCGGCAACCGGCGGTTTTGAACAGTAAACCGCCGGTTTTTCAAACCGGCGGTTCGTCAAACCGGCGGTTAGAAAAACCGACGGTTACACCATTTGGCCACCTCTAGATACAGGGTTAGGCTCATACACGTGTCATCGAATGATTGGTCCATATGCTTAGAGGAGAAACAGTAAGTCTTGGGCCCCAGCCCGAGATCCGTGTCCATATCGACTTCGGTAACAGGCTCCCGCACGAGTGTCGGATGTCGGGGGGAGTCATTGCCTAGACGAAGGCTCCAGTCTGGTCTCGATCCCGCAAGCCGGGGAGGTCGAAGACGAGACCGAGTCCTATGTTGTCAATAAAGCCCATTAGTCTTAGTTACTTGGGCAAGGGGTAATCGCATAAGAGGCCCAATAGGGTCAATTATGGAATAAGCCTAAACCGCCTCTAATTAGGTTTAGGTCACGTGTGCCACCTTATAAATACTATCTTCCAGGAACTACGTAAGGCTTGATTCCTGGAACGAGACATGATACGTAGGCAATCTAAGATTCATTCTTAGACTCAGCCATAAACACTAACACAAAGCACGTGTAATCAGGATTTGGATCATTAGGGTTCCTGTGATTTAGCCATAAATTCATAGTTTAACCCGATTAGATTACGAGGACGTAATCTGCCCTCATCAGGTTACACTTTAATCAATAGTTTATCATTAGGTAGTGAATATGCACCGATACGGAAATGTAGTGTACATATCATTTTTCTTCATTTTCAATGTATGCAATCAAGGAGTTGACCTGATACAGTGTGAGCGTGTTACAACGTTGTGTTATTAACTTATTATATATTTATAAATCATTGATACATGTATGTATATATCAATTAATGGATCTCGTCACGATAAAAGATATGAATGAGTGATAAATTTGTTTTGAGTTGACACCAACACTATAATAACAGAGTATTTAGATTGAGGAAGAAATCCTCATGATGTGATCTAGGTAAAGGGTTTGGGTTTAAAAATGTAGTTGTATTTTAAGCTGCAGTGTGGATGTTCGATCTTCGTAAATGAATGATTTCTTTCAAACCTTTGTATAATAACAAGTATATGACTCTGAGGCATTAGATTATCTGATTAACATCTCAACTCATCCCGTGAGACAGGAGAAGTTAGGACCCTTATGGTTATGATTTAACCATTTAAATTGAGGAAGGAGGAGGATAATGGAGGGGCCAATCCAAAAAATCAATAATGAGGTGATCATGCTTGACAGTACACCACACCAATTAAGCGTGGGATATGAATAGTTTGATTCCCTTTATTTTTTACTCATTACTTTGTGGACCATTCTTTATATCTTCATATATGCTATAAACCCTTACACTGTATATCAACGGTTTTGTGGAGGATGTAAGTCGAGATTAATACCTCAAATGATTGAGTTTACGAAGGTCGTAAGTACATCTTTTTTTAATGAGAGAAGTCGATAAAATGTATCAAACTCCCACACCTCAATCAAAGGCAAGAGTGCTACTACAAAACTTGTTCTCTATTACAACTGAGATATGCCACTGGGGCGAAATGCCATTTTATCACGTGGATTTGCAATTTATCAAATCGATTAGGATACGTTTGGATATGAGATATTTTGATTAGAGTTGAATAAATTAAGGTTGAAATGTTGTTTATTTTATATTGATATTTGTGTCGAATAAAATAGATATTATATTATACTGTGAGGAGTAATGTAGGTGAAATAAAATAGTTTTAATTATGATGAATAAAATTGTTTTATTTGATTTAAATTGAATCGAGAAATTTTCATGACCTAATTTTAGTACTCAAGTATCATATGTACTTTTTGAAGGTTAAGGAGAACGTATAAAAGAATCATGGCCTAATTGTAGTCCTAAAGCATAATATCTACGTTCTCTGATAGATAGTATGTTTAGAAGATATCTAATAGGGGTGTACACGGTTCGGTTCGGTACGGTTAATGGCCTTACCGAAACCGAACCGAAATTTTCGGTTAATTGAAATTCGATACCGAAACCGAACCGTTTGTTCTAGTTAACCGAATTGAACCGAACCGAAATATACGGTTTGGTTCGGTTCGGTTAACCGAAAATTGAAATAAAAATAACAATTATATTCTGTTATAAACAATTTAGTTTTTATTCGAACTTTTAATTCGGTTAAAAAATTGTTCGGACATCGGTTCGGTTATATGCAATTTTTCATAAACGCTTATAATATTTTGGTTATGTAAACTAGTAATACAAGTTAATTATAGACATTTCGGTTACAATTTTCTATTCAATTTCCGTTAACCGTTCGGTTTTTTATTCAGTTCGGTTTTCGGTTCGGTTACGGATAATTTATAGAGTTATCCGTAACCGAACCGAAAATTTCGGTTTCTCTATAATCCTAACCGAAACCGAACCAAAAATATTATTAACCGAACCGAATTGAACCAAATGCCCTCGGTTCGGTTCGGCTTTCGGATAATCCGTATCCGTGTACACCCCTAATATCTAAGATCTGACTTAAATCAGATCAGAACAGTCATCATTTTTACACCATTCAGCCAAAATAGTGTGTTGTGTGAAAACATATCATCTTAACTCAAACATTTTCGAAATCCATTAAATGAAAAAATTATATCCTTGTATTTCCCTTTTTTTTTTTTTTTACTATAAACAAAAATAAATACATATTATTCTACTGTTGATTCTATGGTTATATACACTACACTACAGTCACTAATCGACTTTCAAACATTTCAAACATTCGAACTGAGAATCGTGTGAGAGTCTATTTTTAAGATTTTGATTTTGAGACTTAAGAATCGACTTTTAAAATGTCGATTCTTATAAAAATTTAAAAAAAAAAAAAAAAAAAAAAAAAATCTCAGATTTAGTATAATGTAAAAAGCGGCTCTCACCACTAATAACATCTATGTTTAAAAGACGACTATAAATAGCGGCTCTCCCCACTTATTCAAACAAATTATCTAAGCAAAGTTATTTACCACATTCATTCGATCTCTGCTTCTATTTTGCTTTGTACCCCACTCTTTACGTTTTTGTTTTGGCTCCTGTTTTGGAGGAAAAAAAAAGAGCCATTTTATTGAAAAGAACAAACGAAGAATAAAATGTTTGCAGCAGAAAATGGATTAAAGGATGATCCTAGGCTGAAGAGCATATCTGATTCCATCAGAGTTGTTCCTCATTTTCCAAAACATGGTATTCTTCTTCTGTTTCTGTGTAGTATATGATTAAGGTGTGTGTTTTTGTATGTGTCTTTCTTTTTATGTGAATTTTTGTTCACCAGGTGTTTGATTTTTTGTATGTAGGAATAATGTTTCAAGACATAACTACACTGTTGTCTGACCACAAGGCCTTCAAGAACACCATTGATATATTTGTCGAACGGTACAGATTCATGGCTATCTCTGCTGTTGCCGGTAAATTCGTTTTCTTTTAGTGCGCAATTAAACTTCTTTGTGTTCTTGCAAACGTTGCTAGTTGCTCTGGTTTCATGTAAAATTGTGCTTGAATCTATGACAGGTGTTGAAGCAAGAGGATTTATGTTTGCTGCGCCAATTGCTTATGCAATTGGTGCTAAATTCATTCCTTTAAGGAAACCTGGAAAGTTACCAGGTTACAATATTCCAAGCCTTGATTCTCTACTCGTTAGTTGTTTTATTTCGGTATTCATGTATGTTTTAAACTTATAGCTAAAAAGGCACTTCTAGCTATGTTCATGGTAATTTTTTATGGTGCAGGAGATGTTATCTCTGAAGCGTATGAGCTTGAATACGGTAGTGACCGTCTGGAGATGCATGTTGGAGCTGTTGAACCTGGAGAACGCGTATTAGTCATCGATGATCTAGTGGCTACAGGTGGAACCCTAACTGCAGCTATTAATCTTATAGGTTAGGCCCTGAATTTTCTTCTTCCAGTTCAATTCCATTTTAGCGCGTCATCTGTTTTATGGCCAAATATATTGATTATCGTACTTTCATATACTAGAACATGTAGGTGCAGAGGTGGTTGAATGTGCATGTGTAATCGGGGTCCCTGAATTCAAGGTAACTGCATACACACACCAAACTGAATGGATTTCATGGTTTCATTACTTTGATAATGTGATGATTGAATTAGATGCAGGGGCGTCGCAAACTGAATGGAAAACCACTATACATTCTCGTGGAGCCTCGACAATAGTCACTTGTCTGCTGGTATATATATATATATATATATGTGTGTGTGTGTGAGAATATGTGTCTCCTCAATCTCTGTCTCTAAATCTGACCAGCATCATCTCTCATCTCTACTTTTCAAGCTCATTAGTACAAATTGTACAATGCAATTCGGGTACCTGCGAAAATGGCGGAGTGGGAATTGGCTCAAAGAACCTGACCTCTAGGATGAATTATCACTTTTACAAAGCCTTTAGTTCTCTGTTTCTTTTTTCTTTTTATAATTTTTTTTTTTTTTTTTCAGATTGTTTCTAAAACTTGATATAGGTTCAGTTCATTGTCATTTCTCTGCTAAATATGCTGTGCTTGTTTTACCTGCAAAAGAGAAACATGTATGGCTGTTGTATGGAAGTAACACTATATATATACTGATTTATCAATATCTCTCCATAATTGGAGTGTCTTTTGAAATGTCGTCTATTGATCGTAACGACCCGTCCCGAAAATCGATACCACAATCGGAATTTGAGACGTTCGACACGCATTCAATGAGCTGTGTCATAGAGCATAAAAGAAACATAGCGGAATATGAAAAGGAAGCTAAGCATGTTCACTAACAGAAATTGTAGGAAACAACACTACAAACACGAGCAGTGAAGAAGTCAAACCACTGAAATATGTGAGTCTACAGATATACATATGTTGCATTACTACTATTTCAAAAAAAAAAAAAAAAAAAAAAAGTTACAAAATCATACCAATATCTAATCACAAGATCCTACTAGAAATGGCACACATTGCCTTGTTCGTAGTCCTAATGTCATGACACATAATGTCCTAATATCTAATCACAAGATCCTACCAGAATTTCATCCTACCACTCTTCCTCACCAAGCTCCTGAAAGTCGTCATTTTCATGTCTTTTGCATTACTACTATTTGATTACCATTTCAATAAAATTAGATTGACATTTGACACATAATAATAATAATAAGAAGAAGAAAATATAAATGCAATGCAAAGTCAATTTATGTACTATTAGGTTATAACTTTTTGGGTTTTAAAAAAAAAAGGTCATATCTTTTTGTATCCATTAAACTATAGGTTATTTATAAATGCATGAGATGTAAGGCTACTCTATATGAATGTATGGTGGGCTGGCCTGATGCGGGAGCGTCTGATGCAGAGTTGTCCGGCTCAACATTAATTGCAGTTGATTACATGGAAGTTTGACGGTGTGTGGGATTGTCCGGGTTGATTTTAAGTGATTTGACGGGTAATCGGGCCTCTGACTGATGCATAGCAAGGCCTGCAAAACAACCAAGCGTTAGAGGTCCGGAGTTTGCCTCCGGGAGAGGACACTCCGACGCACAAATCAGTATAATTATAGAGGAATTTTTATTTAGACAGTAAGTTGGCAAGTAAGAGTAGCAGAGTTTTTGTGTATAATGTGTAAAGATGTCGTATTGAAGTACTTTGTAAATGTGGAGAATAACTCGTTTATATAGTATTCCATGATGCATTATGGCACATTAAAGTAGTGGGCAAAGACATTACCACACATTTAATAGTTGAGTCGACTATCATGGAGCAATTATAGCTCAAGTCATAATGGAGCGGTGATCATGGAACAATTACACATGCATCGTGGTGTGTTTCCGGAATGCTCATTTAATGGGGTGTAACAGATCTCCGATGCCGAGGACGACCTGCGCCACATCAGATATGAAAGACCGAGGTGACCGGCACCATGTAGACAATAAGAGGCCGTAGACGTCTTGCATCATGCCGGCTGTAAAGGACCGTGGGTGATCTGCGCCAGTCCAGCCAAATTGGACAGAGAACAACTTGCGTCATGTCGGCAATAAAATACATGGGGGGCGACCTGCGCCTTATTGAAGATGATCTTGTCGATGGCGGCCCGGTATCAAGCCGAGATAGCCTTCTTTACTTTATGTGAGTCATGATAGTGCCATGTCTGGGATGACCGATTTCACCACGTCAACATGTGAGAGCTTCTGATACAGAGTTGTCCGAATCAACATTATATGTAAAGAGCAAGGAAGAGTGGGCCAGACATTGCCTGATCGAACTTCTTCGTCTGCAAGAGCATCTCGGAATATCGTACTAGATCTGTAACCCATAACATCATTAATAACTAAAGAAAAAACCCATCACAAGTAACAACTAAAGAAAAACCCATTTCCGTAACGTGTAAGTAAAGTGGCAATGGTGAACAATACCGCTTGGTACTTATCCTTTAAGAAAGGCTCGAGAGCTTTTATACGAAAAATAGGCCATTAGCCAAATTGATTACATGAAGAAAAGAATCAAGAGATGGCGTTTTGACATGTGTTAATAATTTTGGCAGTAACTTTTTTGCTCGGTTGTCAGATTTTCGCGTGTGGCCCCAATTCGAAAATTTCTTTCCACTCTCGACGTTGTGTGAACGCCATAGGCTGTTCAGTGCTGGTTCCGATTCCAAAATCCGTTGTTTTCCCTTCCATAATTGGCTCCATAGACTTTTGATACATTTTAAATGTTTTTGAGCAATTTCCTCATACGTCTTCTGTCCAGTTTCTCCAGCAGCTTTGCTTCCGCCTCCGCCTTAGCCAAGGACTCAAGAGCATCTTCCGCTTTAAGGCCCTTGTCAGTGTATTGTATGACGTCTAGCGATTGTTATTATTATCAGTGTATTGTATGACGTCTAGCGATTGTTATTATTATTATCATTTCAGTGTATTTTTTCATCTTATATGGATTGTATTCTCCTTGATGAAATTGATTCTCTTTTTAGTTGACACATTAGGTGGGTCTATATTTGACTTGAATATCTGATGTATTTTGTCTTTTCCAATTTGACTTATTTAAGCATTTTCTTCTAATGTAGGATTATAATTTTTTTTTTCCACAAATGACGAAAGTTTTATTCCTACCGAATGAAGACAAATTAACAATAAAAACTAGCAAAAGCTAGACTAGAGATGCGACCATACGCCGCACTACAACGCAGCCTAATGCCACACTACAACCCGGCCTAACAAGCCAATAGAAACCGAGATTACAACAAAACGGAGCCAAGTAATACATTGGGAAGATGGTGCTGAAAAAAAGAGAAAAAGTTCTCCGAAAGATAGGGTGTTCAGACACAAGGATCTTATAAAGCAATCAATTACTTGAAAAAACACAAAATACAAACTAAACAACTAAAACAAACTATAAAGAAAACACCGCCAGTTAGCTCCGCCACATGCCGTCGCCAATCGAAAAGAGCCCGCAAGCCTAACATTCCTTTTCGAAGAAACAACGACCAATCATAAATAGCACCAAGGGGAAATCTCCGGCGATCTCGAACGTCAGATACGAAACACGTCAGAGGTCAACAGATCGTCGGAGACGAGGCAGTGCCGCCGGCGCCGGAAAGGGTTCTTTGGGACTTCTTTGGGAGTTTCGAGAGGAAGAGTTTAGAGAGAGAAAAGGAAGAGTTTTTTTTTCGGGTATACATTCGTACTCTAAACTTATGTTTATGAATGGAATTATCGCATTTATAAAAGAAGATCCACAAAGTTGGATTTATAATGCTTATGTGGCGGCTGCGGGCTCAGGTATTGGGCTGATTTATATAAATTCTGAGGGGTCTATTGTGGCGGCCTACTCTTTCCACATTGATCGGAGGATGCTCCAGAACTGTTAGAAATGCGTGTCATTTTTTGGCTCTTGCAGAGGGAGGCCGCTTGTGTTTACCATCTATGATCTTCGAGAGTGATTGCTTAACATGCGTGCGGGCCTTATCTCATCCGTCGGACTATTTATCCGTTTTGGGTTGTATAGCTCGTGACTGTCTCTTAGCTTCGTCTTCTTCCACTTCCTGTCAATTTGCTTTTGTCAAACGTTCTGGTAATGTCCCGACACACTTCTAACTAGGTATGATGTTGCTTCTAATAGGCTTATTTCTTGGGGTGTTCTTCCCCCGAATGATGTAATCTCTGCTATTTTGCCAGATTTGCCTTAATAATATATGTTGGTTTTTTCAAAAAAAAAAAAAATAAAATATTTGGTACATCGGCCTATCGGTTAGCTAGGCTATACATTGACAAGACGACTTCGGTTTGAGTCCCGCCTGGGCATTATTAGTGTGTGTTAAACCTTTTGTATCCGTAAAATAAAATTAAAAAATAATAATAATTAAAAAACAACAAAATAAAATTGTTTTTATCGGTGTGGTGGTCCACGTATTTACATAGACCGATATGCCACATCGAGTGAACCCCAAGAAAAGTTTCCTTTTCCTCGACACGGAGCCTTCCGGTTTCCGCTATAAATATCTAAGCCGCCCATTCTTCATGTTTATCAGAATCAAAACCTAATTTTGATCGGAATTCGTAAATTATCCCTCAATTCATATTATTTATACTCGTATTGATTCAAAATCCCTAAATTCAAACCATGTCTGCTGCAGTTTGCCGCAAAAGAGCATTCGTTGATGATATTTCGCCTTCTACCTCACCCGTTCATAACAAGAAACATCGTTATTCTTACGGAGGTTTATCTGGTTCTCCTCCCGGTGCGGCGGTTCCGATTTCTGGTCTTCTTGATCAGCTGAGAGTTGATTTTCCGACTATGTCTACACAGGTATTATATTCTTGTAGGCTTTTGAATCAATTGCTCGCTTTTTTCAATGTTATGGCTTTGATTAGATCATTAATCGCTAGATTAGAGGATAAATTATTAAATTTCTTGTTGTTATCATTTAAGACTATGTAGGTTCTGCAGAATGCTGATTGATTGTCTTGATTTTGTTAGGTTATTGAGAGGGCATTGGTAGATTGCGGTTATGATATAGAAGCTACCATTAGAAGGCTGGATGAGCTTCGGCTAAGTTGTGCCGGTGGAAACTCGGCTGCTGTTGAAGATCATGCAGGTGTAACCAATGGTATGTTATATTTGACAATTTCAGATAGCATAATTATTAATCACTTTTTGTGTAATAGTTTTTAAATATTTTTATTTGGATTTATATGTCCTGGCTTGCTCATTTCATTTTGCATACAATTTTGTTGATTTTACTTATTGGAAGTTAGTTAAAGGCACCACAACGGATATACTTTTGGGGCACACCACAGGGACATTGGGACGTTTGTCTTCTTGAAACTCGAATCGCTCGAATGTCAATTTTTGACCTATGCAAAGACCTAACCTGAAGTGTGGTGTCACGGTAGATTAGCCGTGGTGCCTTTAACACACACCCTATTGGTGTATTCTATCTTTCACTTTAATGACAGAAGTTGTACTTTTAAAGCAATAGTTGGTATTATTTTTAGATGTTGAATGACTGTTTTATTAGTTTGATGCTTTATTCTGGTGTAGAGTCTGTCTATAGGTTTGAGACAAGTAATGTGTTATGTATTAACCTTGCAGGTAGTACACCAGCAGAAGAACAACCAGTGCCATTGCCGGATGCTTCCCTTCATGAAAATCTTCCTGTTAATGGTGCTGAGTGGGTGGAATTACTAGTTAGAGAAATGACGGGTGCTACAAGTATCGATGACGCAAAGTCTCGTGCTGCAAGGGTGTTGGAGGGTCTGGAGAAATCCATCAATGCACGTTCTGACGCTGAAAATTTTCAGAAGGTGTGTAGTTTTTTGTTCTTTTGCTTTTCTTCCTTGTCTGTTCGTAAACATGTACTTGAACCATTTATTCTCCCCCCCTCCTTTAGTGCATGAAGATGAAGGAGAAGAATGATGTACTTCTTCAAGAGAATGCCTGTCTGAAAAGGGCTGTAGTTGTTTTCGCGGAGCGCCAAAAAGATTACGACAGTAAGAAGCTAGAAGTAGAGCAACTAAAGCAGATGGCAGATCAATATAAGGGCCAGTTGAGTGCTCTTGAGGTAAGAACATATAGACTTGCTGTTCTATTTCTAGTTATTGTTACTATAAACTTTACAGAGACATTCTTTTACGATTCAGTTTGTCAATTCAGCAGTTTGTGGTAAATCTTTTGTGATTCTTTATGGTGACATTGATCAAAATGATAATGTGATGATTGCAGGTTAAAAATTATGCTTTGACAATGTATTTGCAGCAGGCGCAGCAAACCAATTCCATTCATGGGCGCTTTCCAGATGTCTTTTAACTTTGTTGTTATCCGGCTCGCAAGCTTCTTATCTGTTACCGCCCCCTCCCCCCTATGATCTTGTAATAGATGCCAACCAATTGTTATATGGTTGTCCAAAAGTATAAGTTAATGATTGAAGAGTTGAAATGGTTTGAGTTTATGGTTGTGTGTGTTGTACTTGTCAACTTTAGAAGATGGAGACTAGGATTATCACATCAACTGTGATGCTGTGGTTTGTTATCCCTGGATGAGCCAGGGGGAGATCTGCACATTGTTGTCAACATACCAATTGATGTTACTGTTATATTTGAACCAATCATTGTTGTTGATAAAATTGCTATAAATACTGAGTAATGATTAAAGATGCAGGGAAAGATCAAATGGTTTATAATAAATCATTTGTGACAAATTTGTTAGAATTGCGGAAAATGATAACCATTTCTCAGGAAGGGTAGGAGTAACCTTATTGCCCTTGATGATCAAGTGTATATGGATTAAATTTGTGGAAATTGGGTGGCAGTTTTGTAAATGGTGAGAAGAGACTCAAAACTCATGATATAAATGTTTTATTATAGGTCTTTGGCCAAGCAAGACAATATATGTATGAAAGTAGCAGGTCCACGTCTTCTCTTCAACAGCCAATTAGCTATCAGCCTATCACCGTCCATGCCCAAAAAAGAAAAAAGAAAAAAAAACTATTTCCCGAATCAAATTCAGTTAGAAATAAGGGAAAAGACTCTCCTTCCCCACGTCGACATGCTGTATTTTTTGTTTTATTTTTTTTACCTGGAGAATTAACTATTCGTAAGGGGTAGGTTTAAAAAACAACACTCTAATGGGGAAACTTTTTTGTACACCGGTTTCTTCGATTTCCATTTAAACAAATAATCGAACAGTCAATTTACAGTTAGTAAATCCGAGCTCTAAAAAATGGCTGCTGCTACAATGGCTACCACTACAACGCTCTCTCCGCCATCTTCCAATCGTTTTCAAAGCGCAAAGAGTCTAGTTTTCCCCGTTTCTGCAACTTCATCTTCTTTCTTCGCTGGCGATACCCATTTGTGGGCCCATAGGAAGTTCGTCTCGCTTTATGTTTCATCATCTTCTTCTTCTTCTTCCTCTGAATTTAATAAGAGGAATTCTTCGAGGCGGTTTGGTAGGTTTGTCGTCTCTGCAGCTGACTATTACTCCACTCTTGGTGTCCCTAAATCTGCTAGCAGCAAGGATATTAAAGCTGCCTATCGAAGGTTAGCTCGTCAGGTATTGGATTTTCTTTATGGTTTACCACTCACAAGTTTCTTGCCCTCAATCTGGTACCAAGTTTGGGAATGTTAGTTTGTTACATTGCTACACCATCTTTGAAAGCTTTGATTTGATGATTGAAACAAGTAAAATTACTTAAGGATTTGTTGAATATTCAAGGATTTGTTCTTCGAAATATGGGATGTTCTGGAATTTGATACATGCCGTTTTTCTTTTTTGGTTATGTGTTTTCTTATTTTTTTCAGATATATTATTAGAATGTGCTATAATAGGACTGATAATGAATCTACCCAATGTCAATAATGTTGAAATTTTGTTGCCTGCCTATTTATGCTGTGCTTAAACCTCTGGTTTTAGTCATATTACATCTGTTGCATACTAATGCTGATATGGTAGTTTAATGGTCTTCATCTCTAGTACCATCCTGATGTCAACAAAGAACCAGGAGCAACTGAGAAGTTTAAGGAGATCAGTGCTGCATATGAGGTAAGGCTAGTTTTTTCAGATGATCAGTGCCATTTGTTGGCTATATGGGTGAATTGTCTGCGTTTACTCTTTCATAAATGCACTTTCTCCGATGCACATAAATGTCATATCCTCTTTTTAATTTCTTGTTCCACGCCTTCTTTGATTTCCTCTTTTGTGTTTAGCATGAGTCTCCTCTATACCTCGCACAACGCCTATCATGAGTATCTACAGGTCTCCTTTATCTATGAAGGTTAGAGACTTCCAATGTGTTTGTGTTAAACAATACTCTCAGGTCATGTATTTAGAATCTGGTTTCTCATGAGTCAATGTTAATGATCTAATCAACCCCATAGCTGTGTTGTCATGATCTTTTTTTTGTACACACATATGATGTTCTACTTTGAATGCCTTTGGCATTCACTTGATTGTAGCGTTTCCCATTACTATTACATAACTTGAATCCATTGAGTAGTCACTCTGCGAATGTAGTAAACTGTTGACAATTGAGTTTCTGCGGAACTTTTAACTGTCAGAAAGTGCAAGAACCATGACTTATAGGATCTTCCTTTTTCTATCCTCTCTTTCTCGTTTTGTCTTTGATCTTGCGTGTATGTATATGAGGGAAATTCTGAAGTGCAGCATTGTCAGGTACTATCAGATGACAAAAAGAGGGCCCTTTATGACCAATATGGTGAAGCTGGAGTTAAAAGTTCAGTAGGGGGAGCAACTGGCACTTACACGGTAATTTCATCTGAATGAAATTTTGAGAAATATAATCCGTCTGTTAGGTAGGCCTTAGGCAAGGTAATACAAATTTTCAATATAGATATTCTTCCTGTTTCAAATGAACAGTCCCCCCCCCCCCCCCCCCCCCACCCCCCACACACACACACACACATCGTTCCACACTTAAAATGTTATATCCAAGTTTGTCATAATATCTGATTTTATATAGAATACCTAGCTGGCATCAGGTTCAAGGTGCCCTTTCCTGTTTGTGCGTGTAAGTACATCTATCATTCATTGTGATAGTATATTTAGGTTCCTACGTCCATTTTGTAACATAGCGTCCTTCAGTTAATGGAATCATTATCAACTACAAATAAAGTGACTTCTGTACATGCTTCATGATCTTGCCTTATATGGTATTTTTTTTGGTAATTGAGAGCTGACTTTATAAATAGAGCAAAAGATGCACAGTACAAAATGGCTAGAGTTCTGCAAACATTGAAGCAAAAGAAGCAAAAGGTCCGAAATAGAGGCAACAGAAGCCTAAGAGCTATACAAAATATCCAACTGAAATCTGTTATGGAATCTAACATTACAGAACAATGATAAGATGGTGTCCCAATCAGTTAAACGCAACTTAATCTCCAGGGGTTTAAGGAGATGTAGCCAGATGGATTTGGGAAAAAAGGCAGGAGAAAAACAGCTGCTCATAGGACTCAACCTTGGCACCTTGCTGATGCAGAGGGCACAAATGTTGGACTGAGTCACTCCCCAATCCGTATGGCGGTCCAAGGTGCGAAGTCTACACTTGCAAACAAACCAGGAGATGAAGGCATATCTAGGAATACGCTTTTTATGCCATACTAGCCTCAACCACTCGGTGTCTTTCTTGCTCTCCCCTTGCAATCTAGTAGTACTTTCCACAGTGAAAGCATTGGGCTGATTTAAGGTCCAAGTAAATTTCCAACAGTGTCTCTTTTGAAAAGAAGAAAGATGGGAAGAGTGCTAGCAATAAAATCCCTCATCGGAGCGTTCTTAGAGTGTGCCACAGTAGTGCCCTGGTTTAAAGTCACCTTACATGTGGATAATGAGTTCCATTAATTGAGCGAAGCTATGCTACAAAATGGACGTGTTACCCAGTTATACACAATGACCATGAAGTGGAGCCTTGGTATAACAGTATGAGTTGTCTGACTTGTCTCCATGTGACCGAAGGTCACGGTTTTCTTTCTTGAAAGCAACCTGCTATAAGCATTTATGGCATGGCTCTACATGAGCAACTTAAAATGGCCCTACCCTCCAATTAGTCCCTGTATAGGCACGATGCTTCCATTCACTGGACTACTTTATTTTTTATTTTGTTAAAAACTGTAATTATCTGGACTTCTTAGACATTAATATACTCTCATGTTCCTTGTGCCAAACTTTTATTATCGTTTGTCTTATCTTCACTTTTTGTTCTAGGAAACATGCCTTTTGAGACCTATTAGCCCTATGAGATTTTGCATGTTATAGCTGTGTCTGGTTAGATGGTTTTAAAATTTGCCATCCTCTTTTGAGTTGTGGCTATTTACAAGCCAATATATAATATTTGAATAAGTTAAAGGAACTTATATAACTGTTTGCAATTGTGATGCATGTTTCTGCCGTTCTAGTCTAACTTATTCTTTGAATTCCTTGACAGACAAACCCATTTGATCTATTTGAAACATTTTTTGGGCCAACCATGGGGTTCCCTGGAATGGATTCGTCTGCATTCGGCTCACGTCGGCGTAGTACTGTTACAAAAGGTGAAGATTTACGGTGAGTTGGTGTTGGCAACATGGTTCATTAAGAACATAACAATGTTTAGAGAATGTAAAATGCAAATCACTATGTCGTAGCTGGTTTTAGTGTCTTTTTGTCATATTTGTAACTCTCTGACTTCTTTAAAGTACTTGAATATTTCACATAACAGTTATGACATGACCTTGGAGTTCTCAGCGGCTATTTTTGGGGCAGAAAAAGAATTTGAGCTTTCCCATCTTGAAGCATGTGATGTTTGTGAGGGTACTGGAGCAAAGATAGGCTCCAAAATGAGGATATGCTCAACCTGTGGTGGCAGAGGTCAGGTTATGAGAACCGAGCAGACTGCATTTGGAATGTTTTCGCAGGTAACTACGTTTTCATATCATTCTGTAAAGGTGTTGTTCACCTGTCACCTGGTTTAGGTGTTCCAAAGAATTTGAAACATAGACCTGCAATCAATTTCTGTTATTAGTAATTTTGAGCTTGCAATGCTCATTGGATTGTTCTACTTTATATGAACAGAGGTATTATTTTTCTGACTGGCATTTTATTCCTTTATTGACGGGGCAGTGATTTGACAATGGCAAAGCACAATGCTTATCGTATTATCTCACCCTCGCTTGTTAGAATAGTGCAAGTCCACGTGTTTGACCAGTCCCCGTGTGAGGGTGAATCTGGATTTTTGAACTGCATACTTACCACGATATCTTTTCCTTACAATTGATGTAATTTTACTAATTATGAAGAGCTTGTACATAGAGGTGAATCCAAAAGTCTATCAAATGGTGGGATAAATTGCGTTGTCCTGAAAAGGGTTTAAAAAAATAACGCTTTGTCTTCCAAGTAGAAATTCAGTATATTAAAAATCCCTCGTATTCTGCATGTTTTTTTCTCATGTTTGATATTTTTCCCACTTTAAGTAGTGTGATAGCCTGTTGTTATTTTTGCTTGCAACCTGTAAAGAACTTCTCTTTTGGTGAAATAAAATTTGATCGCTTCCTAAAAAAATCCCTCGTATTCTCTTCTGTCCTTAGAAACCATAAGATAGCAGCAGGGGGCTTCTCTTGATCTGCACTAAATTCTCCAGCTTTCTAGCATTTGAGGAAATTGAGACATTACTCACTATACACAAAAAAGTTCTGAGGACCAAAAGTCCCAACAATCGTAGACTCCATTTCAAAGCAGCAGCAAATGTCTGATGTTCTCACTGCTTTGCTTTCACAAAAGGCATCCCCAACTCTTGTATGATTCCTTTTTCTTCATTATCAACTAGAGATAGAGTCCAAAGTTGGACACCATGTGCAAAAAACAACTTTTTTTTGATACCAAAGGTGTCCGAATCGAGAGATTTTATGGTACAACTGTTGTACCAAGTATAATGCATTGTGACCACACATTTTTACTCTTTTTCACCATGCACACCCCTATAATGTGAAAGACGGTGGAAATATGTGGATGTAATGCATGTTACTTGGTATAACCTACTTACAACGGTTGTAGGATAAAAACATTTGTCCTAATTATTTTCCATGGCACTCTTGCTGCTATTATCTTTTTCTCTAATAACTGGTAATTGGCTGAATCTGGTAATCGAACATTATAACCAGAGAGCAGTTAAATAATTTCAGTTTAATCACCATTTACTGTTGCTGTTCTTTTTTATTTCCTGTTGAATATTGTTTGGGAGTGTAGACTATCAGGACCATTGTTATCTCCTGTGGAGTAGCTTGTAGGAGTCCTCGGAAATTGAATCTTTTGAGACAATTGTTTGCTGATTATTAAGGACAGAACATGTATCGAAGAATGCATGTTTATGCGTTTCCAGCAATCCATTTCATGTATACACATAAAATAGTTATTTTCCACACATACAAAAAAGTAAAGCATTTCATTTACAGTAGTTGATGAATATATGTATATAGTAGATGAATAGATAGATAGATGTTTACAGGTTTTCGTTTTGTTTTTCCCCCAAGAAACATGGGACGGAATTTTGTTATTCTTTTAATGGCACAAACTTAGGCAAATCTGATTTGTATTTCAACAGGTCTCCATTTGTCCAAAATGTGGGGGGAATGGTGAAATGATTTCTGAATATTGTCTCAAGTGCTCGGGTGAGGGACGAGTACGAGTGAAGAAAGACCTTAAAGTGAAAATTCCTCCTGGGGTCAGCCAGGGAAGTATTCTCAGAGTTACTGGAGAGGGTGATGCAGGACCCAAGGGGTATGTACGATGTAACGGTAGTGCAGTTTCAGTTTTCATGGTCTGAATACTAACTGTTCTCTAATGTTGTTTCTCTTGTATGTATGAAACATATTGATAATTTAACAATTGTTTTAAAGACTTGATCTTTAGGAAAAAGTTTAATTTCTGCATTTAGTTTAAGTACCCTAATACACCCCCCACACATGAGCTGCCTGAAATTAGCAAGCAACTTGCACTCAACATCGTCGCAATGAATGGAGTAATTGTGGATTCGAACGTTAGGTCTCATGCGCTTATACCTGTTTTTTTGTGTGGATGATCATACCATAATGTACCATCTCATGTAACATATTAACCTGTTAGCGATTATTGTAATATACTTTTAAGCACTGTTAACATGTTTATTTGTTGGATTAGCTTATGGCCCTTTTAACTCATCTTCTGATTCATCTTCCAAACCGCCGTGTATTGATTTGCTAGTTTTTTTATAACAAAATAAGTCACTTTAGTTGCACACAGTGCAATATGTTATAATGTGGGGATAGAAGATGCTGTAGATGATGGGTTAGGAGGTTCTTTGGCCCTTGGATTTTTGTATATACACAAGTTCCTTAGTCGAGGCTTTTTTAGCAGATGATCTGGATTTAATCAACATAATTACAGGACAATCTTTAAAATATGTTTGCTGTAAGGCAGTGGCTTTGCTAATCCCATATTGTATAAAGGTAATTGATTTGTCTTATTTTTCCAGCTATAATAAAGGGGGTTTTGATGCTAGGGCCATTTCTATCTAAATCAGGGAGCTCATTGCATCTATTTCAGGACTTTTTTTGTTATTGAGTTCTTGAAGAGTTTCTTATATTCTCCCACCTGTATATTTTCGCCCATGGGAGTAGGTCACGTTGACCCTACTATATAGAATTCATTATCTTTTTATTCTTAATGGTTTTCCCCTGCTCATTTTTTTGAGTTATTGTCTCATGACCTGTAGTTTGTGTCAACAACTTGAAAATGTTAGTAAATGCTGTACATTGAGTAGAATATAGCTTTTTCCTTCCTGCAGGGGACCAGCTGGAGATCTGTTTGTTTATCTAGATATTCAAGAAATCCCAGAGATACAAAGAGATGGCATTAATCTCATTTCAACAGTATCAATTGGCTATTTGGATGCTATTTTAGGAACCATTGTTCAGGCAAGTACACCTGCTCATGGAGTATGGCTTAGTCTTGATGCCAGATTTAGATGCTCATTGATAAGATCTTTCGTCTATGTTTTCGCCTTTTCGGTTTGTTACTTTAAAACGTCCGTGTTCTGAGCATTGTTAACAAGATAGATTTCAGTCGATTCTCCTGTTCTCCCTTATTGATTCAATCTCTATAATAGATACCTGTTGGTTTATTGTATTTTATTTTGATAATCAGATACCTGTTGGTTTAATACCTAGTTTAAACTTCGTATAATCATGAGTAGGTTACCAGATCACATTTACTGTTACAATCTTATTTAGGAACAATTTAAATGATCTATGGCAAGATACATCAAGACATTTTGGGTCTTGCGCGTCACCACTGTGTAAACCCCCCCCCCCCCCTCCCCTCCTTCTCTGAAGTGAGTTATGTCACTAAAGGTTGAACGCATGGCACCTCTTATTTCTTCTTGTTTGCCACCTGGAAGCTCCCTTTTTCAGAATTTGACCTTTTTTTTTCTTATGCTTGTCTTGTTTGAAATATTTTGTTGTTGGTATGAGTTTTTCTTGGCTGAATATGTCATTGGTTCGATCTCGTTATAAGCAGGTTAAAACTGTTGAAGGGCTAACCGATCTCCAGATTCCTCCTGGTACTCAGCCTGGGGATGTACTTGTCTTGGCAAGAAAAGGTGCACCGAAATTAAACAGGCCCTCTATTAGAGGGGATCACTTGTTCAATGTGAAGGTCCATATACCGAAACGTGTGAGGTGTGTGCTTATTTTTCCCCATCTTCACATTAAAATTCACAATAAATGGATGGAACCCATGGCTTCTAGATGGTTTTTGGACTTCTTAACTTCAAAGTCTAGGCATTTTTAATAGTGATAAAGACACTTTTGCTCCTTTTTGTTTCATGATTTTTTCACTTTTATCCACAATGTTTTATCATGGCTTTTTTTCACCCTTCATCTATGCAAAACAATATTTACTTTTTCAGTTGTCTTTATTGGTTTTAGCCTATCGTGCCTTCAATACTCATTGTTGGGTATGTGTAACTTTGGACTGAAAATGTAAAAGAACCGCATCGATGAGGGGTAACATTGCAAGATTAAACATTGGGGTTAGAAGTGCAAAAATCATGAAACAGAAGGGACCAAAAATGTCTGTCCCATTTTTATATGAATTGTTTCCAGCTTTGTTGTCTTTGATAAGGTGATGCATTGTTGTCTGGTCCTTTGACTTGAAATTGGTAAGCAGAGCTTGTAAAATTTCTTTCATGGCTTTTCTCTCTTATCTACACTCATTAAGTGGTGCATGTTTGGATACACATGACTTGAAAGAATATGGTAAAAAATTAGTGGATTTAAAGCTTTTGGTTCATCAATTTTGTGTATGATGTTAGATTTAATATATTCCTTGCTGCCATTTCTCATCAACGGATGATTTATACTTCTTTTCATGTTTATTTTTCTTCATCACGACAGCACAAAGGAGCGTGAACTACTTGAAGAACTTGCTTCGCTAAATAGTACACCTGCCAAACGCTCGAAAGTTCGCCCCAAAGTTCAAGAGCCCAGTATGTGGTCATTAGGTTTTCTTAAAGATCTAATATCAATGTTCTTCGATTTCACCATCTTTGCAACTGACACAGTTTACTGACTTAATTACATGTTAAACAGAAAACCGATACTGATCTGCTACAAAATGTGATTAATGTTTGCAGCTAAAACTGTAGAAAGTCAAACGGATTCTGCTGCTGCTGCAGACGAATCCAAAGATGAAAATGATGTATGGAAGCAGTTGAAAGATTTTGCTGGGTAAGCATATCTTCTGCTACTGACATTAAGTATGGTTCTTGACACGTTTAACTTGTTGAGCCCTCAGTTTTGTTTGTGCTTTGCTTAATCAAATCTTTAGAAATTGACTGCCTTCCTGGTAGAGTTTGATTCTTCATTCTGATTCTTTATGTATGAGGTTGATGGGTTTGGGTGGCTTGAAATTAAAAAAAAAAAATCATTGCCGTTTATTGTGGTGCCACCACATCCGACCTAGTGTGGCACCACACAAAAACTTGATTGTCAAAAAGTCAATTGTGATAATCGATTTTTAAAAAGTCAGAAAATACATAATCAACATTTGTATATTCAATTTATTGATGTGATTATATACCATGGTAGACGTGGGGTACCATAGTAGGTCGGGTGTGAAGCCTTGAGAGGATTCTTTTTTGAGTGGTTATGAATCTTTGACCATGCACTGTTGTAATAAACAGGTCTGTAGCCAATGGAGCTCTGAAATGGCTAAGAGACAACCTTTAAAGGCAACTCTCTTCAACTTACCCTAACTGCCTTCACTTTGCCTTGGAATACCCACCCGATGTGCTGTTGATGAAGAGGATATTATTATGGATGCAGTCATTCTTTATGCAATTGCTGCTGCTTCACAGCTTCAGCTTTTGCTTTTGCTTTTGCTTTTGAGGGGAAAATCAAATAATTGTTTTTTTTTTTTTTGGAAATTATGTGCCATTCATTTTTTTGGAATTGTTTTCGCATGCGGGTCCCCCTTCATACATACATTTTACTAGAACCTGTAAAACTGTAAGGTTTTAGTTTTCAAGTGAGAAAAAAGAAGAGCTATTCAAAAGTCCAGGCCAGATTATTGAGTCTGAGTGCAGCAGCAGAACAGCTTCTGCTGCCATTTAGGAGATTTGAATGAAGGAATTTGAATACAGAGGTCGAATACCATGTAAATTTCAGAGTTTGAGAGTTTTGTTCCTTGTATTGTAAGAGAAATTCTTATTGGGTGAGAGATAAGTGAAGTATTATATTACAATACATAGAGGACCACAACCACAACGGCTATAAAACCAAGTTGCAAGGTGCAACATCTAGTGAACAGTATTACCTGCTAAACAGGACCATAACTACCATTGGTAGTATGCATCCAACTATTTAGGTACCTAATTGGAGAGATAATAAACAAGATTAAAAGCAACATTTTTTTTGAGGGAAAAAATAAAAGCAGCATTTCAACACAAACTAAACGGAGCACGGATGTATCTTAATTTTCATAAAGGCCGCTACTATTGTTATCACAAACTTGCTTTGCGTATCTATTCTTGCAGTATTTACGATGTCGTTTTTTGGGGTTGAAGGAAGTGATGACCAAAACCCTCGTCGCTCCTTTATCAATGATTTACTAAGCTATACGACCTATGGTACTGAGATGTAAGAAAAGATATTAACAGAAAATACATTCTGGCGACCGCAAAGTATTTGTTGGGCATGCGGAAATCTTGTTTAAAATCAGCCTAAAAGGCTGGTAAAAGAAGAAGCAGCAGCAGCAGCATTCAAAATTAGAAGATTGAAAGATAAAAAGAAAGCAAGAAATGTTGAATTGTCATCTTCTGCAATTAATTAAACATCCTAAAACCGTAGAGCTATGTCCATGGGTGACTTGTATCGTTCAATCTCTTTGTTCTCCGATTGCTTTTCCGGCTCGAAAGTCAATCGTTTACCCACGGGTTGTTAATCAATCTTTCTATTCCTTTGCTTATAATATCCGGCGGCTCCTAGTGCTTATTTTCAAGGCCAGGCCATTGCCAAGAATTGAATGCCTAATCAAGTTTATCATAATCTCAAAGCAAGCAAATGAGTTAACAATACTGCAAATTAAGTTAATGTCTAATCAATCAATAATGGCATATTATATAAACATTGAACTTAAAACTATTGGAAACCATAACATTAAGATGTATACATATATAGTTGATTCAACTTATGAGCATGTTGAATCAATTAGGACGGAAGAATGCTAATATTTTATTTATCGAGCCAATTGTATTGTAGCAGAGGGACGATAGAAAATTTTTGTATCGATCAACAAAATTTTATTTTACGGGAAGAGACGGAAGAATGCAAATTATTTGTGTATCAAACCAATCGTATTGGAACGGAGGGACGATAGAAAGAAAAAAAAAAAAAAAAAAATATTATTTTTGTATCGATCAGCAAAATTTTAATTTTTCACCGGAGGGAGGGAGAAAAAAAATTTGGACCATTTCTCGATTTGTGCGTGTCATCCTTGCGCAGGGGCCATGCTAATCTTCTCTGTATCGTTCCAATTTTATCGGATGTCCCCGAAGGGACAAGAGGAAGTTAGCAGCAAGCGTGTTATGTACTGAGGAATAGCAGCAGAAAAACACGATGTGGGACATAGGTCTAGCACTGTCAATCTTCCACTTGCTGCTGCTTTACAGTTTATTGACAATATGGCATTCTTCATCCACCACTACTTCATGACAGAATTTCCCATTCAATTAGCATGAAGGATTAAGCTATTCTCTGTAACATGATCTACCTAAGCATGACTACCTACAAGACTGAATATTTTGCTACCAAATATCGGGAAATGAAGCATAAAAGACACAGCACATGGACAAGAACTGATAGTAATAGAGTAGACATGCAGTAGCAAGTAGCAGCTAGCTAGCAGCAGTATTTTTTCTTTTTCTGTCTAGCACATACGGTAGCAATGAGTTCTGATCCCAAAACCCTATTCTCTCTCTCTCTTTTTTTTTTCTTTTCAAAACCCTATATACATGTAATTATTTGGACTTCGGAAATGTCAAAAATGTAAATGGTCGTCAATAATTTTAGCCATTTATTGTCCCACATCGTAATTTGATGCTGCTATTCCCCAATACATATTATGCTTGCTGTCAACCTCCTCTTGTCCCTTCGGGGACATCCGATAAAATTGAAACAATACAGAGAAGATTAGCATGGCCCCTGCGCAAGGATGACACGCACAAATCGAGAAATGGTCCAAATTTTTTTCTCTGTCCCTCCGGTGAAAAATAAAATTTTGCTCATTGATACAGAAATAATATTTTTTTTCTTTTTTTTTTTTCTTTCTATCGTCCCTCTGTTACAATACATTTGGTTCCATACATAAATAATTTGCATTCTTCCGTCTCTTCCCGTAAAATAAAATTTTGTTCATCGATACAAAAAATTTCTATCGTCCCTCCGCTACAATACAATTGGCTCGATAAATAAAATATTAGCATTCTTCCGTCCTAATTGATTCAACATGCTCATAAGTTGAATCAACTATATATGTATACATCTTAATGTTATGGTTTCCAATAGTTTTAAGTTCAATGTTTATATAATATGCCATTATTGATTGATTAGACATTAACTTAATTTGCTTTATTATTAACTCATTTGCTTGCTTTGAGATTGTGATAAACTTGAATTGATTAGGCATTCAATTCTTGGCAATGGCCTGGCCTGGCCTTGAAAATAAGCACTAGGCGCCCCGGAAAAGCAATCGGAGAACAAAGAGAATGAACGATACAAGTCACCCATGGACATAGCTCTACGGTTTTAGGATGTTTAATTAATTGCAGAAGATGACAATTCAACATTGCTTGCTTTCTTTTTATCTTTCAATCTTCTAATTTTGAATGCTGCTTCTTCTTCTTTTTCCAGCCTTTTAGGCTGATTTTAAACAAGAATTACGCCTGCCCAATAAATACTTTGTGGTCATTGTATATTTGAGCCAGAATGTTCTTTCTACACTCGACTAGTTTCTATGTTGTGGCCCGGTTTGACTTTTATTTTTTCATTGAAACGATGAGGTACTTTAACATCTCAGTACCATAGGTCGTATAGCTTAGTAAATCATTGATAAAGGAGCGACGGGGGTTTCGGTCCTCACTTCCTTCAACGCCAAAAAACGACGTCGTAAAAATAGACACCCAAAGCAAGTTTGTGATAACAATAGTAGCGGCCTTTATGAAAATTCATATAAATCCGTGCTCCGATAAGTTTGTAGGAAAGAAGTCACATCTCTTACATATTCCCAAATGAGATAGATATATATATACCCGTTTACAATTTCCTGTGAAAATGAAGAGATACATCACAAGTGCATACATGCTAGATCCTACCAGACAATTTATTTACCTGACAGCCTCGATAACACAGGAAATTCTTACCCCGCACCCTTCGTTGTGTACCGACCCCGTTAGATATATGACACATGTAAAGAAATTCTTCATTTTTTTACACGTGTCATACATTTATGATTCATCTAACGAGTAGGTGCACATGAAGGCTCTCATGGTAATAATTTCCCGGATAACACTTTGTATCGATCAGCAATAATCACCTGTCTAAAAACTTGCCTAGTACTGTATCTATAACAGAGGTGGTTTCTTCTGCCCCATCCTTATCCGGCTTTTTAGGCATCTTTAGTGCATACCAGAGAGCAGAATTTATCTGCTTCCTTAAAACACCATTGTCTACAAATATATCTGTAACCATTTTCCTTAACTTGTCATCGTCCGTCTCCCCCGCAGCATTAGAGCTGGAACTTGCTGTAGCTTTCTCCACATCTTTAGCAAGGAGCTGTGCCTGTTAAATCAGACAAACACGAGAGAGAAAGAGAAAACAACATCGTCAGAACGCGTAATAGTTTTAATAATAGTCCTTTTTTACCAGAAATCAGAACAAAAGACGACCTTTAAAATACCCCAACTAGATTGCAATTCAAAGTATACAACTGACAATGCTACAAAACTGATACGACCAGAGGAAATGATGTCAATAATCGTTGCCAATCAAGAAGGTCTTACCTCTGCAAGAAGAAGGCCTATTCTGTTATCAGATGTTGTCAACATGTCAACAGCATTAGATGGGAATGAAGTTTCCACTGTCAATTTATTTTCCTCGTCCATGAAATATTTGATGCTGCATTCTTCAAACCGACTGCGCAGACTTTCACACTCGTGCAATAGTTTTGAATTAGTAGAAGTTACACATTCCCTTCTTTTCCTTTCCTCTTCAAGAATTGTCTGAAAAGCAACCAAAAAAAAAAAAAAAAATTTGTCATGAATGTGTGCAAACTTAGTATACAACCTATTCAAGAATTATGGAGGATATAATAATGCGAGGAAAACAGTAGCAATAAATTACCTCCATTTCAGCCTTCTCTTTTATCAATGCATCAAGCTCCTGCCTCAATTCCAGCTGAGAATTACGAAGGGACCTAATTTCTCTGGAAAGAAGCTTAACATCGTATTTCGATTTAGATTCTGAAACTCCACGTTGTTTCAGCAATTTTTCAACCTGATCCTTAGCAAGATCCAACTCCTGTCGCAAACTTTGATTTTCTTGTATGATGGAAGCTTTTGTGGATTCAATAAATACTTTTACCTCCTGAAACCATTACAAATATCAGTTCAAGCAAAGGAAACATTCAAAATGGTCAAGGCAGAAAAGAGTGACAAGCACCTGTTCGCATTTCAACTTTGCTTCCAACTCAAGACATTTCGTCCGAAATTCTTCTATATCCCACTGCATTTGAGTAACTCTTTCTCTTTCCATTAGAATAGCTTGTTGCGCCATTTCTTCTTTATTCTGCTTTGTGGTTTCAAGTTCAAGTTCTAAATCTTTAACCTGCAAACACATACATCAATTTGCATTGCTCATCCATTCTCAGTTTACATCATATTGTAAATTGTAAAGTTAATCTCATAAATAATTTGCGTCTGCATTGTGAAACATTGAACCAAATACAAAATGAAGCATATAATCCACACCCCAACCAACAGAATCAATACTATTCTTCTCCAAGCCCCTTAATTTCAACCATATCCTAATAGTTCCTAGCAACAAGGTATACAAACTCCTTAGCTTCCACCCCTCCCAAAAAAAGAAAACCAGTAACAAAAGTAGCAAAACAAATTCAATATATTAGGCAGCCAAAGCCCCCCCCCCCCCCCCCCCCCCAAGCCCCAAGAAAGTACATCAACATAAAAAATAACACTTAAGCTTGCCTAGGGAAACTTAGCCTGCCTAGAGGAAATTCCCCCCTGTCTGCACACGAAGAGCGTCTCCATTATGTGAATGTTGCCTAAAGAAGCTCTCATGACACACACCTTCCTTTTTCACAAAATTTCCAATGTTATACGTGAGGAAATGTGCAAGAAGAATTTGCAAGAATCGCAACAAAAGATAGGGAACACATCGCCACCCAAAAGATATGAATAAATGAAGTTTAGAAGCTCATGACACCTACAAAAACTCTATAGGGGAGAGTGTTCTTAATTCTGGATCGAAACATATGCTCAAGACCTCACGATCGTATCAATACCCATAAATACCACAAAAAATTGGTTTCTCAAAGAATATCTATTGGGAACATACCTTTGTAGAAAGATACTGTCTCACAGCAAGCTCTTGATCCAATCTAGAAATAAGATCTTTCACATCAAATTTTGATGTAGCTATTTTCTGCTGCACATTAGTTAGAATTTTCTCTATCTTACGTTGCTCTTCAGTCGGGACAACAACTGACACAGCATGTGAGGAATCCGAATTCGAAGTAAGAGAGGTTATCTCACTTTCAAGAGTGTCCCTTGACAGCTTCCTAGTAAGGCTTGCCTGGTCAGAACTTTCAGCTCCAGAAATGTGTCCTGTGTCATTTTCATTAAGAGGTGTTTCTTGTGAAGCACCAGTATTTTCTTTATTGTGAGACTTCGCGTTCTCCATAATATCGGAGAACTTTTTGTGATCACCAAAACCGAAATTTTCCACAATGCCAACTCCAACATTTCTGGAGACGCCAACTTCGACGGCTTTCGCTAGATTGACTGGTTCTTGGACATCTGTATTATCTGTCCCCACACCCAAGTTATTCACGTGGACAATGGGGGATTCGAGCTCAGATGCCTCACAAGCAGAATCGCCATCAAAATCTGATGCCAAAGATATGCCAGAAGCCAAAGAATTATCTGATGTGATTAAAATACGATCCGAGGGAACCATGCTAGAAACAGACGAATTTCCATCTAAAGCATTCTGATTTGCTTCATGAAAGGCTGCAAAGTGTCAAGGAAAAGAAGAAACATCCAATAAGCAATGATGTTAGCTACATAATCTGATCCCAGTAGCGGAAATGTATTGTCCCTAAACATATTCTGATCAAAGTTAAAACAAGATCATTCATCATTGTAAGTTGTAACGTCACCTACTCCAAAGACCATAAAATATCAGCAGTCACGCACAAGATGCAAAAAGAAAGAAACACCTACATAACCTTGCAGCAGCTTCAAGCTCGAGAAAAGTTGCAACAGCAAGACTCCTTGACACGTCAATGTCAGAGAGCAACATGTTAATCCAATCCTCCAGCAAAGACCTACGCTGATATAAGCTGTAAAAAATGAGTCTGACAAGGCAAAGAGTCTTCATGGACGTATAACAAATATCTTCTGAATGGAAAAAGGCAATTAAAGTAAAATCACTCAGCATCCACGCATCAAGTAAAAGTAAATCTCCAACTAATGTCAAGTTGCAACAGGGATGTTTTCTTTCTGTTGGTAATTATTTGTTTCTCTTGATAATTATTTGTGACTCACAATTACATTGCCCCCATCCAAGCCATTTAAACATGAGATATGAAGTATGAAAAATGAACCACCTTGAAAAAAAAAAGGCGATTTTTAGTCCCCAAAACCATTCAAAAAGGAACAGCTTATGAAGCACCAAATAATCAATCCCATGGAGCTTCAATAAAGCAAAATCACGCGCTTCAAAAAATAAAAGCTGAGAGAGAGAGAGAGATGTTTTCAATCATTCAAATACTGCTGGAAATAAATAAAAGAATGTTTCTAGTATGGCAGAGACTACTGCAGCAGCTTCAGGCTGAATTATGGCGAAAGGTTAGAATCTGTGTCAATGTCAACTGTCTGAGGAAAACCAATAAGAGGCAAGGAAATTGACGAATAAGCATTAGATGCTTTCTGATTAAAAGATCTTTTGTAATTAAGGCAACAGACAGATTTTTCCTGGGTGTAATTGAGGGTACTGAGTACTCCTTTATTCGGAGTTAAGCTATAAACTGCATTGTCCTGGGGAAGTGCCTTTATCCATCATAGCCACAGTTAGACTTTGAAAATGACAATGAGACTTGTCTGTATCTATTTATGAAGGAAAGGTAAAACTAGAAATTCACTCACATCCTCCAGCAGATCCTTGCTTTTTGACCGCAAACGATGTTTAGAAGGAGCAGGAGGCAGTTTTTTCTTTGCAAATGCCTCCTGCAGCTGCAAAAGACCAAGAAAATTTGCAAGATCATAAACCAAATAAATCTGAGAAGACGAGAGTAAGAGTCGTGCATGACAAAAGATTTCCACTGAAAATTCCGAAAGCAGGCTATTACTCCTTTACTAAGAGGTATACCCATCATTGTCCATCCATTCTAAATTGTACCATAAGAAGATAGTCAAATAATTACAGATAGATCAACTGTCAAGAGTCAAAAATAGGTAAGAATACAAGAACTTACTTCAGAAAATAGCTTCAAAAAGTCACTGAATCTTCGAAGTACTCCTCTCACGGTAGTGATTCCATCAGGTGATTGAACACCAACTTGAACCCGGTAGAACTGATGATTGTTAAATTTGCAATGCAAAAAATTCCATCAGTTATTGATGATTGTTAATTTGCAATGCAACAATTGAACTTGTATTAAAGAAAAAATTCGAGGAAATGGGGCTTCCAACATGTATACACAAGTCATAAGAGAAGCAGAGAGGAGACTAATAGTAAAAAGACAAGATGCTAGAGAAGGTGAGTAATATCTTCTTATTTATAAGAAATGAATAGCTTACCACAACAACATCTGATGAACTGGAGCCTGGTGTAACAGTCCAGAAAGGAACTGTAACACAATAACTCCATCCTGAATGATAATCATGAGGCCAAACAGTATTTCGTCCATCCTGCATTGCAAGACAAAATCTCAACTCAGGAACTTAACATGTTCCAAGCATACATACATACACACATATACATACAAACAAACATACACACATACAAAACAGATGATCAATTATGGAAAATAAACCTCATTCATCACAAATACACAACACCAAGAAATCTGGATGCACCTAAAGCTAATAATATCTCGTTTGAGATATAAACTTCCAAAGAAACAAATTCTTCAAATGAGTGCAATGAAGCGAACTGGATCACCAGCTTTGGGAACCCAGTTTCTCCCCAGCTTTTGCTCACGTGGCCGAACAGCGGCCACGCAAATGTGTTGTGCTCTCTCTCCAGCTCGCGAACGGACGGCTGTGATCCGGCCACGTCCCCAAAGCAGGGGAGAAGCCGGACTGCCAAAGCTGAGGATTCAATCAATGAAGAAAGAAGCTGAAATGAAGAAAGAAAAAGAGAAGTGATTACCCAAACACGTGGGGAGGACTCCAATCCATGCCTAAAGGAAGAGGAGAGGTACCGTCGTGACGGTGCATAGGTGGACTAATGCTCCTTGGATTTTCCGCAGAAACAGAAGCCGGATACTCGGCGTCGTCGGAATAATAACGGCTGCCATAGATAAGGCCGGTTCTGGAGCTGCGAGAGGAGTAAAGAGATTCCATAAGAGCTGGATCGGAGGCGCCCATGTCGAGCAGAAACAAGGAGTAGTCATGGTGGCCACCGTATAAGTTCATCGTCTTCTTCAGCTTACGATTTCTCCTTCCGCAGTTAGAGGTGTCCCCTGCATCTGTCTTATGTCATTTCTTTTCCTTTTTGTCATTTTTATTATAATTATAATTAATATTATGATTAGTAATTTAGTAGTAAGTATTTTATAATAAAAATGGATAAGTTAATGTGATTTCAGATAGAGCTGACCATGTAAAGAGAAAAGAATATTTGAAGAAATTTAGCAATTAATACACAAAGTGAAAACTTATTTTGGGACAAACCAAAAAGGAAACATGGACAAATAAAATGGGACGGAGGGAGTAATAAAAATGGATAAGTTAATGTGATTTCGTATAGAGCCGACCAAGATTTCAATTACATGCCCTCCATTAGTGCCTAACGTTTCCTCGTGGGGAGGTCGGGGTTCGATTTTCATTTGGGACGTTTAATGGGTGTGTGTGTTTCTTTCGTTTCCGAAAAGAAATAAATAGATAGAGCGACGGACGTGCATATAAATCATGTAAAATATGAGAAGAATTATGGTGCATCGGTGACGGGTTATACCAAGTAGACGGATGAGATGCATCTAACTCATCTACTTTCACACAATAGATATGTGTAGGTGTGAGGTGAATGTATCACAACCATCCATTTGGTATAACTCCCCAATCAACTGTTACGCAATAACTGTTCTCGTAAAATAGAGATCGTGTAAAATATGTTAAAATGATTAATCAATCTCCGATGCTTGCATAGAATACTCTCTCACCCGAAAAGCCTTCTTGAACATCTTCGTTGTCCCTCCGGTGTTTTGCGGATGAGGCTTTTAGTCTTTTGTTAGCTTTCGTTATATGTGGCCAAATGGTGTAACCGCCGGTTTGACGAACCGCCGGTTTGAAAAACCGGTGGTTTACTGTTCAAAACCGCCGGTTGCCGGTTTGGGCCGGTTCCGGTTTGCTCCCGGTTCGGATCACGGTTCCGCCACGGTTTTAAAATTTCATTTTTTTTTTCTTTTCATTTTTATATAACACTTATTATTTTCACTACAATAACAAATTATTATTATTTTAATTATAATTATTAAAGCGAATGTAATATATATATTATTTTAAATAGATTTCTATTCGGTTTTAAAAATAATATTAATATTGTGTTATTTTATTTATATGTAAATAATGTTATTTTAAAAAATTATGTTATTTTTCTTATATGTAAATTGTGTTATCTTTTCAACGCTTGTACGGTAATTCGGTTTGCCTACGTATTTTTTATGTGTAATCGTGTCGGAGGCACAACACATATAAAAAAATCAAAGCGAATGTAGTTCTAATTGTTTATGTTTTTAGTCTTTTATAGTTTGTTGTAATGATTTTTATAGTTATTTAATTAGGTTTTAAGTATACTTTGATTATAAATGTTGTTTTATAGTTTCTTATAGTTTTTTTTATAGTTTGTTATTGTAGTATTTTATAGTATTCTTATGTGTTTGTATTACATAGTTTCATATAATTTTTTAGGTTTGTATATGGTTTTTTTTAGGTTAGTATATAATTTTATAGTATTTTTTAGGTTTATAATTTTTTAGGTTTTTTTTTAAATAGTTTTTATGGTTTATTTGTTTAAATTGTTTTTATTGCCGTTACATGCATCCAGAAAAGAAAAAAAAAATGTTGGGCCGGTTAAACCGGCAGTTCCGGCCGGTTTTACCCGGTTCCGGTCATCCGGTTTGAACCGGCGGTTCCGGTTCCGGTTCCGGTTACCAATAACACAAACCGGCGGCAAACCGGCGGTTTTCGAACCGCCGGTTCCGGTTCGAACCGCCGGTTCCGGTTTCGGTTTGGCCACCTCTAGGCCTTTCGTCCTCCTTTTGTGTTTTCTTCTCTGCTTTTCTTTTTGCCCGATCTCCATGGCTCTTGTGATGCCGCTTCGCTTTTTTCCGGCAAGCTCGTCGTGGAAGGGGAGATCGACAACTTTTGTTTTGTTATGGAGGTTTTTCGGCTTTTCTCCTGTGTCTTGGAAGATTATGTGTCAGATATGTTATGTCCCCGATGTTTGAAGAGGTTCTAATTGCCGGCTCGTTGGCTCTTCCTCCGGTTGTCTATCTTCGGCGCCGGTTTAAGGTATGTGGTGGTACCAGAATTTTGTTTGACTATTTCTCTGCATTTTTACTTCCCTAAAATGAAGGATAAAAATAGAGTTTACCCCAAAATAGCTTCCACAGCAGAGTCCATATTCCTATTTATTTTTAGGGATATGAACAGTACATCCCTACTTGTGGGGATGCACTATTCACGTCCCTAAACATATTTAATTATTAAAAATTATAGGGATAGGATAGAGATGCTGCTAGAGTGAAATAATAAATATTTAATATGTATGAATAGGGTTGTGAGGTAGAATATGTATTATTTAGTATTATTTGAAATGTTATAGGGATAAGGATAGGAATGTTGCTATGGATCATTTTGAATTAAGATGTTGTAAAATAGGGATATGTATTATTTTATATTATTTTAAAAGAAAAAAATGATGCACCTGATAAGAGTGCCCTAAGGACTCGAGCATTAAAGTTTCTTCCTCACTTGTATGCAATCATGTTTTTTTGGTGGTATTCTTGCAATATGTTTCTGTTTTTTTTTTTTTTTTTTTTTTTTCAAGGTTTTATATAGGTGCTTTATTTGAACATGTAGTAAGGTAAGATAGTTAGTTTTAAACCAAATTGGTTTTTGGTCACCGGCTCATCGACAATCTGCTCAAAGGTGTACCGACAACTTCTTTTGTTTTATGTATCTGCAATAAGGTTGAAGCATGTTGGGACTGAAAATGGTTGGTCCGAAATATGTACTAACATTCAGTGTTGTTTTCCGGATTGTTTGATGGTTAGAAATCATGTTTTGGGATTTATGGGGGAAATTGATTACATCCATGTTCAAGTGTTGTATTTTTATAATCAACATCCAATTTGATTGTCTAGGTATCATGAATATAGGAATCATTATTGTCCATGGTAATTGTCGTAATGTGTTAAATTAGATGATTTGATGATTCACGATAATCGGTATGTTGTAGAAATCTTGAAAACTATGATGTTATTACATGTCAATAGTAAAGATGTTGAAAAACATGTTCATAGGCTGATTTTATATGGTAAATGAACAAGGATGAAGTATGTGTGTTTGATACTACTTAGAAATCTTAATAAGTTAAAAATGAGCATGTTAAATGAACTGACAATAAACAAGTTGGCGTGTTCTTATTACTGTATGAATTAGAAAGTATGCTTTAGAACTATATTTGAATGATCATAGGAATCACTATATGACTTATGAATGAAGTAATGTGATTTGTTGTTCTATAAAGATGTATGCAAGCATGTAATGTGTTGTTTTGTGAAGTTGAATAATAAGCATGATGACACGAATGAAAAGAATATGTCAAAGAGCATGAAAGAAAGGCCAACATGACATCGGCCCAGCGGTAAGTGTTGTGGTCGATCATTAATCCGGAGGTTTCGGATTCGAGTCTCAGTGAGAACAAAAGTGTGCGAAAATACGTGTGTTTATTTCGTATCCGTAAAAAAAGGGCATGAAAGAAAGAAGTAAAACAACACAATTCACGGTAAAGTACTTTGATTGAAAGAAATAGAATGAATCTTCAAGGGTTCTCAGCATCATCGTTGTTCACGAGTAAGAATAATGAATATTATGCCGGGCCGGTCAGCAGTCCATGTCTATGGCTATAATAACTGATAATTGTCAATAATCAGCAGGATCTCCTTGCTAGTTCTAATAAATATGGCATGGTACTCATGAACCTAAAGTTAATCAATAGCAGACTCTCCATGCTTGGCTCTAATAGACATGATTCTAATAAACATGGTGTGGTTATAAATCTAAACAACAGGCTCTCCATGTTGAGCTCTAATAAAGATGGCATGTTGAGCACGAGCATCATGATAATAAGTATAAAAAGAGATGAACTTGATTATGTGTTTGCTTTGTTGTTACGTTAATGAAAGGATAGAATAAGCATGGCATGTTTATGATTGAATCCAAACACATAATAGTTTGATTTCTAGATCCTACCTAAGGTATAATTTGTTAGTGCAGTGCCTTAAACTCAGTTGGATCAGCTCATGTCGTATCATTATATTTATACTTTTATATTGTTGCATATATAAATGGAATCTCTGTTATTACATATTTGTTTTTTTGCTTCTTTTTTATTTATTGAAAAATGGTTTATTTATTTAAACTAACTAATAATAAAGTGACGTCTATGTTATTAAATTTTTTATAGAGAAATCATGATGAGATTTTGAATCACGATAAAATGTTTAATTGTAAATATTCTTAGTCGCAGTTTTAATAAATGAGAAATTATTAATCCTGGAAGATTAACATGTATCATTGGTCTTATGTCTTATTGTAATACCCAACATCGAAAGTGTGGGAGAGATAATATTAAGATATAAGGTTGAGTTATAATGGAAGTGATGGCTACGGATCTAAGTAATTCTGGATCTATTATTCTTCAAGAAGCGCTGCCAGGCCTGGAGTTCTAGGCCGTTATAGTTGTTATCAGAACAGTCAACTAAGGGGCTTTATAGTTGTTATCAGAACAGTCAACTAAGTGTCACGCAGTGAGATGCGGTAGGGGCCATCTATAGTTACTGGGCAGTAGGGGTCACATCTTGCAGTTGTAGGGCATTATAGTTGTTATCAAAACAGTCAACTAAGTGTCACACAGTGAGATGTGGTAGGAGCCATCTCTAGTTACCGGGCCGGTAGGGGCCACATCTAGTTACCGGATCTATTATGCTTCAAGTACGTTGCCAACTAAGCGTCAAATCATGAGAGTTGGTAGAAGCCACCTTTAGTTACCGGGGCGGTAGTGGCCACCTCTAGTTACTGGATTTATTATGTTTCAAGTAGCGTTGTCAAGTAAGTGACACACTGTGAGAGGCGGTAATGGTCACCTCTAGTTACCGGATCTATTATGGTTCAAGTAGCACTGTCAGATCCACACTAATGCATCTCATCCATTAAAGTGTGTCGACATACCGTTGTCAGACCCGCAGTTATAGGGCGTTACACTGACGAAGATACTAATGCGGCATTACACTTATGAAGAGTTTAATGAATCTCGTCCATTAAAGCATGTCACACTTAATAATGCGGAGCTTAATGAACTCACCCGTTAAAGTATGTCACACATACTAATGCGGCGTTACACCTATGAAGATGCTAATGAATCTCATCCATTAAAGCATGTCACACTTATAAAGATACTAATGAATCTCAACCATTAAAGTACATCGACACTTTACAAAACTATGTATACGTGTATTGAAATAATTCGTTCGTTAGATTGACTTGCTTATTTAATAAATATCTTGATTATTGTGGAGGTTGTATAATTGTCTGTAGACCGATGATCGTCATAATATTACAATGTAAATTGTCACCTTTTGACTCCCACGAACTCGTATTATTCATATTATGTACATAATACACTACATATATTGTGATGTGAAATACTAACTCCGTCCCAAAATGTAAGTCATTTTAGCTTTTTGAGTTTGTCCTATAATATAAGTCTATTCAGAATACCAATGAAGTATTCATGACATTTTTCTTCTTTTTATCCTTAATTTATTATACATTCACCTATTTTACAACTATTAGTCTATTACATTAATAAGGTTAAAAGGTATTATAGACTTTTACCATCAAATTAATAGCACTCAACCCCTTTCTTAATTTGAGTGAAAAAAAAAATCTAAATGGATACATTTTTAGACGGATGTAGTAATCCATTGGAAAATGATATATCCAGTACACACTATGTGTGTATGTCCACTACACATCCTAATCCATTTGTTAGATTGACATGCTTATTTAATAAGTATCTTTGATCTCAAAAAAAAAAGGTATCTTGATCATGCGTCGGTTGTATAATTGTCTTAGACATATTGTCGTCATAATACTACAACGTAGATGTCACAATTTGACTCCCACGATTTTGTAATATACATATTATATGTACATAACACACTATATTTACCATAATTTGAACAATTTTTACACTATTTTAAACTTTTTATGGATTGTTTGTCACGAGACTCTTCATGAAGAATTTGGAGTTATATTGTAACGCCTTATTCCCGGATACCGAATCCTTATCTGGAAAAAGAAACGTTCGGCACGTATAATATTAAATAAATTCAATATTATACGTAAGTCTCTGCTACGTCGTATCGAGTTTAGCAAACGGAAGCTAAAAAGACTCGGCAAGCATCATAAATGCTACTAAGAATAGATACAAACCGACTAAAGATAGAAGGTTATCCTTACAACAACGAAAAGAAACTTACAACATACGAAATCTCAAAGAAATGACTTACAAACTTGTCTTACAACATGAAAATAAAAGTACAACATATTCTTTGAAACAATGTGCAAATTAGTCTAATACATCACATGCTAAAAGAAACTGAAACATCATCCAACGTCAACAAGGCATCATCATCACGTATCATTATCAAACTCCTCATGGAGTTCAAGATCAACATGTTCGTCTTCTCACCCCACAATGCATACAAAACAAAATGCAAAAGAGGTAAGTACAAAGTACTTAGCAATAGAAAGAAGCTAATGTATAATTAAGCCTTACAACGAAAGGTTCATATTATTAATTAACTTGTCTTTATGAGACCGACTCAACTCTTGGGTATGCTCATCATCATGTTGTGACTATTGGTTTCTAGCTTAACTTATCTTTGTTACATCCGTATTCAAGGGCACTACTACGCATGGTGCTACTTACCACGAAGTATCTGGGTGCAACATATTGGTGGATCACACCAATAACCACGGAAGTCAATTTTAGTTGACTCCGATAGTGCACGCGTTCGGTGAAGTCCCTCTACCATTCAGCCATTTATAAGTCAGTAGAGTTATTCACTTTTACTGACCGGCCACACATTGCGATATAGACAGTGCCTTACCAAGAATAGCATGATGTTTAATCTTTTAACTACACAAGTACGTTTGTTATTAATTATTAACTAGCCACCTATGTATTTTCAAGTAAGCTCCCTCACTTCTACTACTCTATTTCATAGACAACTAGACACGGACAAGGCCTAGCACATACACAGACATTGATGAATACTAATTCATCAAAGCACAAGCCTATCATGCCCTTCCGGCGGTCCCAAACTTCAACTCCCTTTAAGAGTACATTCGGTGCCGGAACTAAACGCATCAGAAACTCATTCAAGGCTTGTTCATATAATGTTATTAGATCAAGAAACAATGTTTAAAACTAGATTCGGGGTTCAAAACACATCATACTATAAAACTGGCCGAATGCTAGCAGAAAAATGCGCACGCATTCAGCCAAAAGCACCCAATGCTAGCAGAATAAGCACGCATTCGCCGTCAGAACTGATTCAGGATGCTACTGTTTGATCAATGCGTACGCATTGCTCAGGAATGCGCACGCATTCTCTCTGAAACAACCCTAAAACATGCTTTTTCATTCTTAAACGATTTATACCTCGTTCCCAACATGATCAACATCAATTAACACATAAAAACACCAGAAAAACACAGCTTTTACATACCAAAACATCCAACACTTTAACTACAACCTAAAACATGATTTCTAACCAAGAATTCAACACAAAAACTCAACCTTATCATCAATAAACCTTAATTAAACTTTAGGAAGAGTCTCTTACTTGATCAAAGCAAACCCCAAAGCACAACTTGAAAGGAACCTGCAGGACTTCCTCAAACTTCAACCAAAAACCTATGTGATCATCCCCAAACTTGAATTAGACATGATCACTAGATTCTAAAGCATCTATTGTACGATTTACACTAAGAAAACTACAAGACTTGATCCAAACCACAATTGGGGCCAAAACTGTTACCTCTCAACTCTTGATGATCTTAGGATCAAAAGCAAGCCCCTTCTCTGCTGATTCCGTTTCGTAAATTTTTTTTGAAATCCGTTGAATAACTTGTGAGAAATCGAAGAAAGTCTATTTTCCCCTTTTTGGTTTGCTCTCAACGTTGCCTGAAGTTTTGAACATGGAATAATCTGAATCTGATAACTCCCCCATTAACTAGGAGTTTTATTTCCCCAAAATAAACATCCTTGATTAATTACCAACGAGTCCACTTAATTACAACTAATTCATTTATTTCCTTTTAAACATATTTTCGAAATATATATATATATATATAAATATATATAAAATACTTTATTCCATAAGTTGAATAAACATACTATACCGAACTTTATAAATTGACACGTCTGCCATTTTCTAAAATTCGGGATATTACATTCCTCTCCTCTTAAGAGGATTTTCGTCCTCGAAACTTGAACATGCTCTAACTATAGATCTTCATCTAACACTCTTCTCAAAACGAAACCAAAAAGCTTCACTTGTTTACACTTTGATCACAAACAACGACTCTGATCTTGCTACCCAAAGAACCAAACTCTACGGATCCCCAAAACTGAACCAACCTTTGTACACTCAACCAAAAATGACCAACCAATCCTTGAACTACTGAAACCGCACTAACCAAGCTCCTAATCAACAGACAGACCACTATAAACACTTACCCAGATGGTGTCCGAAAACATTTCCTAAAGGTTGAAGGGTAGGCTTAACTTCTTAGTTATCTTACTTAACACAAAAGTTTTGACTTCTTGTATTAATCAAGGTTCTCATAGCTAAGTTGTCCATTAATAAAGTATCTAAAAGTTAGTTCATTTACTTATATACAATTACAACGTGAATTCAATTCATGTCATAAGAATACTATAAGAAAACAAACAAACAAAAAGGTACATGGCATGGCTGCATCTAAAGCAAACACCCGTGCTGGTTGACTTGCACTTCCCTGTTTGTCTCTCTGGTTCCTGCTAGCTTTCCTTGAAGGACAATCTCTTGCAAAGTGTCCCGTATTTCCACACACGTAACATCCATTTGTATCTGCCCGGCATTCCCCGGAGTGATTCTTCTTACACTTTGGACACAAAAGTGCGCTACCTGTTGACCTTGCCGTAAGTGGTGCCGTAACCCTTTTCTTATCATGTTGTTGCGGTGCTTCTTGATCTTTTACAAGGCTTCCCTCAAAAGGTCTCTTTACTCCAACCAAAACCGTGAGTTTGTTATTAAAAGTCTTAACTTCCAAAGCCTTGTTCAGCAACTCCGCCATGGTCCTTGGTGTGAATCCCAACATCCCTGCTTGTATTTCCCAAGACAAACCGTTCTTGAACAAAGCCATCTTCTTTTCTTCAACACTCATAATCTCAAGGTAAAACCGACCCAACTCATTGAACCGATTGGTGTATTGTGAAGCCGTCATAGTTACACCTTGCTGAAGTTTCAAAAACTGATTTGCTTTATTTGCTTGTACCGTAGGTGGAAATTATTCGGCGTAAAACAACTTCTTAAATACTCCCCAATCTGTGACCTTACCACTACTGCTCTCAAGTGCATCTATCCAACTTTCTGCTGCCCCAATGAGGAAACCTACTGCTAACTGTGCCATCTCTGTTTCGGGTACATCCGCATTCCTACGCGCCCAGTTTCCGGCTCATTGGTGATCTACTCCCCGGCACGCCGGTGGCCGTTAAACTTCTAGGACCCATTTGATGCATTTCAAGAGTTTTTATGATATTTTTTAATATGAAAACAAATATGTTTACTGAAATATGATAATTGATGATATCAAAGGGATTCGAAAGTGACGTAAGTATCAAAATAGATTTGAGGTATTACAATATGTCTCGTGCAATGTAACCAAAGTGATATAAAGTACTCCATCCGTTTCAAATTATCGAGGCAGTTGCCAAAAAACACGTTTATTAAAAACGTGATTTAATACTATGATTTTCGGATGCAATGACTAAAAAACCACTGTGATACAATTAATGCGGTATTCTTTTTAACTTCCTTCCTAGTATCAAATAAGGGTAAAGTAGGAAAAATTGTAGTAAATGATCTTTGGAAAAATGTTCGCTTCAGTTATTTTGGAACAAATTTTTTTAACAACTGCTCAGTTATTATGGAACGGAGGGAGTATTTAATATATAACCAAGTCGACACTTTAAATAAAAAACATGTGTTGAAAGTAAGCTACTAATAAACATGTTCATCCCTTTAAAAAAAAAACATGTTCCCTTTGTTGTCTTTTAGTTTATTTTTGAATGAGATGAATAAAATTTATGTTTTTCTGCTTTTTAGAGGTTTAAAGTTTTTTTCTTCTTCTAATTTTAGACTTCAAAAGTTTTACGTTTACTCTTACTTACCCGAATTGTATTTTCTGGATCTGTTCTTGTCTATTTCATACGCCCCCAACACACAACAATCCCCCATCCTCTCTCTTCCTTCCCTTGCGGACCCCCACCACCAACCAACCTTCACCTAATATTACGGCAAACAGTGATTTTATGATGTTTCAGGATCATCATGTAATCATATTCTTTACCAATTATCTATTTTAAAAAGTTGGTTTTATTCTATACATGTGAGGTCCATATAAAATAAGTGTTATTGGTTTCGGACCATAAATCATACTTGTGGCGAGGCTAACGTAAAATTTGACTACGGCAAATCAATTTCAATAGATTCCCCCTCGATTTTTTTTTCCTTTTTTCCGAAAGTGATTTCCCCTCTATTTTTTTTTTTTTTTTCTTTTTCCTTTTCCTTTTCTAAAGCGATTCCCCACGATGAAAAATCATGTGTATTTTACTTTATATCGTTAATAGTGTGTCAGTGTGTGAGAATAACACGCGTTTCCTAAGATACTCGTTTTTTTTTTAACCCTCAAAAAAAAAAAAAAAGATACTCGTTTTTTTGTTCGGACAAGAAAAAAACCCAAAACCTTTTAAGATAAACATCTTCATCGTCTTTTATGGCTTCCGCCTCCAGCTGTTCCCGGCGGCTGGCTTTTGCAATTCTACTTCTTTCGTTGATTTTATACCCGTCTCATTCAGCTGACACCTGTTCTTCACAGACATTCTCAAAAAATCGTTTGTACAATCATTGTAACGATCTCCCTTTTTGAAATCTTTTCTCCACTGGTCATATGATCAAAGCCAGTCCACGCTTTCCATAGCCTTCATTGCTCCCCCGTCCAAACCGGATGGTTGGATATCGTGGGCTCTAAACCCCACCGGTCAGGGTATGTCCGGTGCTCAATCTTTGATTGCCTTTAAGGATTCTAATGGAGGAATTACCGTTAAAACCTACAACATAACCTCCTACGTCCTACCTCAGGAGTCGAAAGTTTGGTTTGATGTGAAGGATGCCTCGGCGGAGTTTTCCGATGGCGTTATTAGGTTATTTGCGACGTTGGTGCTGCCGAAAACGGCGACAACCAAGCTTAATCAAGTGTGGCAGGTGGGGCCTTCCGTCACTAATGGCGTTCCAGATCAGCATGCTTTCCAAGCAGCGAACTTAAATGCTAAAGGGACCTTGGATTTGTTAAGCGGGATGACTAATAATAGTGGCGACGGCTCTGTTGATTCCAGAACTAAAAGGAAAAATGTGGGTTCTTCTCTTTTTCTTTCTTATTTTTTCCAGAATCTACGATTTTGAATGGTTATGATTTAAAGTCGATTGCTTTTTTGTTTTTTTGTTTTTTTGTTTTTGAGGAAATATCCAATTTGGAGGAATGGTTCTGCTTTGAGGTTGTCTGCTTTATTTGATTTTGCTTTTTGGTCCTATTTGTTTGTCTTTGCCGAAAACAGCCCAAAAAAAATACAAGTTTTGGGTGGTTTTTCTGTGTTCATACTGTATAGACAAATCATTTTAGGAAGTCATATGAAGATATCAGTAGCACAGTTTTCGATAAAAGATTGAAATTTTTTGCTAAGGGATACTTGATTCATGTTTCTTGATATACCATTCTTACTTCTTTATGGTTTTCTTGTTTTCCTTTTTCTTATCAAGATGATGGTTATGTTTATTGTTGAAGAAATTGATTTGTTCTGAATTTGATTCTGTTTGATGCAGATTCATGGTATACTCAATGTTGTGAGTTGGGGAATATTGTTTCCAATTGGGGTTCTAATCGCAAGGTTTCTGAAACAATTCGATTCTGCAGATCCGGCATGGTTTTACCTTCATGCCTTCTGCCAACTCTCTGGCTACATAATCGGTGTTGCAGGCTGGGGAACTGGTTTGAAGCTTGGAAGAGAATCAAAGGGCGTTCAGTACTCTCTTCACCGTAATATTGGCATTGCTCTCTTCTCCCTTGCCACAGTTCAGGTAATTTATCTGTTCTGGATCCAATATCTAATGTGTTTGCATATGTATGATTCTTTAACCTATAGTCTGCTTTTGATTCCTCAGATTTTTGCGTTATTTCTAAGACCTAAGAAGGATCACAAATACCGGTTTTACTGGAATATCTACCACCACGGACTTGGCTATATCATCATTGGTCTCAGCATCTTCAACATCTTCAAAGGTCTAGACATTCTCCTGCCCGGAAAAAAGTGGAGATCTGCATACATTATTTATCTGATTGTGTTTGCTGTTGTTGCTGCATTGCTTCAAGTTATGTCTTTGGTTCTGACTTTCAGACGTCGATCTCGAAAATCTTCAAAGCCCTACAATGGCTTCGGAGATGCATAAAAAGGCTACAACAATCTCTGCACATATGATGACCATTTTTATCTGCATAATATTTGTGTTTGCTCTAGTATGGTATTTGTGTCTTGGTTCTTGACATTTTTTTTTTATGATTTTTTTTTTTTTGTGTGTGTAATTGACAAGTCCAAATCTTAGTATAGCCATACTAAACTGTTAAGTCAACATTGAACCACATATTATTATATGTATACTGCACACAGTGGTTGCTTGTATCTGCACTAAAGGGTTGTATTTTATAATCATACAATAGTATTTGTTTTTGTTTATTATAAAAATGATGCTTATAGTCAAATGTTGAGTGAGTTGTAATGAATCATCATGCCTGTGAAGTGCTTTTGTCAATGGATACACATGGGGGGCTATCATTAAATATTCTGAGTATTGTTTTGGGGCATGCATTTGCAGTTATTGTGAATTATTTGGATGGATCTGCTTGGACTTGTGCCAAATCATTTTTTGTGGAAGAATCTAAATCATAAAAAGGACCAATTTTTCTACCACACCAAGTGTAAAAAGTCAATACATAATGGCTTGTTTTTAGGCTATAGTGATATGTTTTTATTCATTAAAAAAAATTCATACATCCTTCATTCCACATGTCTATCAATATAAATCAAATTAAAATGTCTATCAATCAACTGAGGCCTCGAATTTTTAATCGGCTAGAGAACTTGGCTCTGATACCATGACAAATTTAGATCAATGTATTTCATATCACGAGTCCTCGAATTTGATATTATAAGAAAAATCCCTCAAAAAAAAAAAAAGATATAATAAAAAAAGTGTGTAATGACGAATTTTATTTATCAATCAAATTACAACGACATTTGTACGTTTACCAATCATATAAAGATCGAAAATGATAATGTGAGAACAAAGTGATATCATACATTTTTATGTCATTGGTCATGATGTGACATATCAGTCAACTAGTACAATTTTTACTTATGGGTCAATGGGTTGAATATTGCGATAGAGTTTTATTCGAAAATTTTCTTCAAAAAAAAAAAAAAAAAAAAGAAAAAAAGTTTTATTCGAAAAGATGCTGTAATGGTGTCATCCCTTCCATTCAATCCTCCCCAGCATCTTCACACGAATCTGTTTCATTTTGAGGAGACATTTCTTCTCCTGCAACCAGATAACAACACACCATATACATACAGGCTCACAAATTGGAAAATTGTTTACAAATCCTGCAAAGTTGGCCTAAAATCCCTTTGAAGAATGCTTCTTTTTCTCTTTCTCTTCAACGAGTTCTCAAAATTGTTATTGAATTTAATGACGGCAAAACAAAATGCGAAGAAGTATTGAGTACAACCAAAATTTTCTCCTCCTCCGTGCTATCTGGCTCATTTTCCTCCAATTTCTCCATAAAATTTGGCTTATTCTCCTCTACCATTCTCTCATCATCATTGATTTTCAACTCCTACTCTCGAGTGTTCACAATCTCTACGGTGGTCTCTACAATATTCTCTGGGATTGTAACATGCACCTGGTCGTCGTAATCTCTGCCATACATTAGGGCAATCATAATAGTAATGATCACTTCCTTTACATGGATCGCAATAAACAAAAAACAGTCATGTAGAAGTTTTCTTAACAATATATGTATCACCACGGTTACCTCTACCACCACGGTTAGGTTGCTCAGTTACTCCTTTTAACATATTCTGAAATCGGGTCATCATCTCATCCATCTCATCATTAAAACGTCGTTTCATTTCCTCAAAATTTCGATCCAACACAGTTTGTTTTGTCTCTCCGAATATCCGAAAACAGGCATCCATATGACTCTTTTTTGACATTACTGTATATCTAAATTCATCTATAATGAGCACACAACAAGTGGTTGGGATCCCATGTCCACTAATCCTGACTAAATTCTTTGTCCAATGTAAAACTACACGTTTAAACCTGAAAAATATAATGACGTGTGTTTTCTTTTTCTTCCTCTCTTAAAGTCTGCTTTCACCTTCGTCGGCTTGTCTTCCTTTCATATCCACAAATTAATCATCTTTTATACCTGTGAAAGCCGGTGGTGCTGCTGCCATCGACTGTTGATGCTTTCACATATTTAATGTCTAAACTTATGAGCAAGCATGACTTATATATTTTAGTGAATCAAAATGGGTGAAGAGTTTGGCATTGAACCAATTCAGTAAGAAAAAAACCACCGGTGAAAAATTTCCAGCCAACAATACTCAGCGGCAAAATTAGGAAGTGGTCCTCTAAGTTGGCCTACTATGGATTTTAGTAAATTTTCCTGCTCCGGTGAGGAAAATGGTCCTCTAAGTTGTATTTTTTCTTAAAAAACCAGAATCTTTTAAAATTGCTGACGTGGCTGCCACGTTGGATCCTACGTGGCAGTGGGGTACCGTTTCTACTCCATTTAGTGAAAATAGAAACTTGTTACTAACATGATTCGAACCTGCGACCTAATGGTAAAACTCTAAGACTTGGCCATCCAAGCTAAAGCTTCAATGTATATACTATAACACAATCTATTACTTATTCACAATAAAATTGTTTTGTGTGAGGGTGGAGGTGGAGGTGTCGGAGATTGCATTTGGCCGTGTCTAATTGCACCTATTCGACAATAAAATTACTGTTCATATAACTGGAAACAGAAAATCTCATTCATTTCAAAATAAATGAACACATTCTTTTAGAAAAAAGAAATTAAAAATTCACCCACTTGACCAGAAATTAAGAATTTATAATTTGCACAAAATCTTAGGCCTTAAGGGGTGGGAAAAAAATCTACAAGATTTAATCATAGTTGCAATACATCAACTTCAATCCTCGACCCGAATGCAGAAATAAATTAGAAAGAATGGATCGGAACAAAGTAACTAAGAATAAGAAATCCCTATCCAAAAACAAAACCTGGCCAGACAGAAAGATTAAATAGAAACATGATAAACTAATTAAACACGGGAAAAAAAACAGTTGAATTGTTTCTCCAATCCAAACCTACTCAACATTGAAATTATCGAAACTCCGTTCGGAGTGAAAAAAAAAGAAAAATAAAAAGAAAAAAGAAAAACTTACACCCCCTAGTCCTAGCTAGCTTAATTGCCGGTGGTGGAAATTGGAGTGGATGAAGTACTAGAAATGGTAAAATATATGTATCAGCTGCATTGAGAAGAAATATATCAGTGGAAAATAAGCAATTATAGTGACCAAGTAATAGATTGTGTATATTAGTGGAAAATAAGCAATTTCATGCAGTGAATAAATAGCAGATTGTGTCATAATATATACATTGAAGCTTTAGCTTGGATGGCCAAATGCTTACCAGTAGGTTGTAGGTTTGAATCTTTGTTATCGACAACATTTTATTTTCATTAAATGGAGTAGAAATGGGACCCCATACAGCCACGTAGGATCCAACGTGGCAGTCTAGTGGCAGCCACGTCAACAATTTTAAAAGATTCCGGTGCCCAGTCAGCGTTATCCGGGGAGTAGGACCATTTTTTAAGAAAATCTTTGTTATCGTCAACATTTTATTTTCATTAAATAGAGTAGAAATGGGACCCACAAGCCACGTAGGATCCAACGTGGCAGTCTAGTGGCAGTCACGTCAACAATATTAAATGATTCTGGTGCCCAATCAGCGATTGTCCGGCGAGTAGGACCATTTTTTTAAGAAAAAAGACAACTTAGAGGATCATTTTCCTCATCGGAGCAGAAACATGACTAATCTTTGTTATCGTCAACATTTTATTTTCATTAAATGGAGTAGAAATGGGAACCACAGCCACGTAGGATCCAACGTGGCAGTCTAGTGGCAACCACGTAAATAATTTTAAAAGATTCCGTTGCCCAGTCAGCGTTGTCCGGCGAGTAGGACCATTTTTTAAGAAAAAAAACAACTTAGAGGACCATTTTCTTCACCTGAACAGAAAAATGACTAAAATCCATAATAGGCCAACTTAAAAGACAATTTCCTGATTTTGCCAATACTCAGCTAACAAAATTCCGGTCAACAAAACTTAAAAATCTATGAACTGCATACAACACAAAATCTAATGGAATTTTTTTCTAAATTGCTTTCACATTAATGTCACAATGCGTTTGCAATAGAGTGAAAATGCATTCTAACAATTATTTTTAGTGCTAGCATTTGTTTCCTACGGGGGGAACTTGGTTTTATGAAAATTTTGGAAAATTAATGGTCAACTCAAATAGATTGAGTAGTGAAAAATAATGATAAAGCAAGTTTTCCCTGCTTCTCTCTGTTCGTCAAGGCAAATAATGGGGAGGGGGAGGGGAGGAGCAAAAGAGGGAGTGGGATGTGGTGGCGGACTGGCGGAAGAGGGAGGGTTGTGGTGGCAGAGAGGGGAAGAAGTACGGGAAACAAGGCAAAGGATAAAAGGAGAAACTTTTAAATAAAAAAATTGGGAATTTTTGTAAATAAAATGTTGTCGTTTTACATTTGACTGAGAACATAGACATGATGCATAGAGGAAGGATCCCATCCCCACAGCAAGTATCCAGAATAACCAAACAAGAATATTCGGTAAGGAACTTTTTTTTGGGGGAGGGGTTAGGCTCACTATGTTGGACTTTACTAAACACGACGTAGTATTCATGAACCGTAACAAGAGTCATGCTACAAACATGATATGATCACATAAATAAGTAACTTTACTTTAATGTCGATTTTTAGTATGTTATGTAGTTCAAGTAAGTTAGTTCAGTACTTTTATTCCCTAGTTTATACTTCTATAGTTATTTATGCACTTTCATATTCGTGAAAGAGAACTTGAAACTTTACCATAACCTTAATAAGTGATTTAGTTTCCTTTAATGTTATGTTTCATCACTTAGCTTCGTAACTCACCACATACTTTCATCCAAATGAGTTGCATGGTCTTGTATGATCTAGATGATAGTAGTTGCCTAACAACGTAACTAATGTCCGATTTGAGTATGATACTGTTATCGTGATGATCGAGGACATTGGGTTAACTCTAGCGGTTCACGATGTAATTAATGTAAGATGAAACTAGTTCTACTTGTTGATTTAAGAAAATATGTATCTGACAAATTAGTATGTGGTGAAAATTATGTATTGGGATTTGTAATAAACTTAGTTTTTTCATGTTCAGCTTTTGCGTTTAAGTCTGTTAGTGTCCCTTACGAGCCTTCGTGATTCGAATTTTTTTTACAACATTAATTCTCAAATCATGATCGAACGATTCTGTTAAGATCAAGCGCTTACCGTTGTACTAAAACCAATTGGTGTCAGTAAATGCGCTACTATATTTCTTTATCAGTTAAGAGTGTGGGCAATCTGTCCCAACCCCCCCCCCCAAGTGTTGGCAATTTGTCCAACACTTGCACAATTTTTTTTCAAGAGTGTGGACAATATGTTCCAACACCCCTCTCAAGTGCACTTGCACAATTTTTTTTATTTTTTTTTTAAAGATTGCCATCACCTGCACAATTTTTTTCAAGTGTGTGGATAATATTTCCCAACACCCCTCTCAAGTGCACTTGCATAATTTTTATTTTTATTTTTTTTAAATATTGTTCCAATCAAGGTTCGATCTCATGACATCTGGCTCCGATATCATATTAAGAATCAATCGCTTATCGTTATACTAAAACAAATTGGTTCCAATAAAGATGTTACTATATTTTTTTATCATTTAATAGTGTGGGCAATGTCCCAACAGATTTGAATCCAAAATTTACCCAGGTTTTTAGTCGGGTCGTTTCATATCGGTAATATCCAAAGGAATATTATATTGACAGAACAAATCAAAGCAAACAATAAATTTGTTTCATTTGCCAAATGAACGCCTATAACCTTTGAGAAATTAGTAAATAATATCGAAATTCGTTAATTTAAAAATATGGAAGTTATATGAAGGATGCTTATGAGGAAATCAAACATTAGCAATTGTGTAGTATATTTTCTTATTTGGTTTTTCCGTAAGATTTAATGAAACAAATTATTATTTTACATAATGAAGGGAAAATTGTATTCAATTGAACAATCCCGGTGTTAATGAAGGGCATATTGTAATCAATCTTCGTATTAATTCAATCAATGACCCTAATGCTTTGAATATAAAGCAAAGGATATGTATGCAACTGATTTTAAACTCACCATTTTTGTTTATAAAAAAATCCTTACTATTTTTAATTTACCGGACATTATTATCATTTTAAATGAATAACTAATTTAATAATGGTAAGTTTACCCCACTTTGAAGATAAAGCAATGGATATAAAATATTCATTATATTTAAACTTACCACTTTAGTTTATGAAAAATCCCTTACCATTTTTAATTTACTATCAAGTACAATGAATAACCTAAATTTTTTTTGTTGTTGGAGAAAATGAATAACTAATTTAATAATGGTAAGTTTACACCGCTTAAAGCAAAGGATATAAAACATTCATGCATTGTATTTAAACTTACCATTTTTAATTACCGAAACAGTATTACCATATTAAATGAATGAATAACTATTTCAATAATGGTATGTACATTTTTTTTTTGTCATTTTGCTTAATCTCGGAATTAAATAAGAATATTCAATATGGTATGTATAAGTTCTCAAAATAAATAAATAAATAATGGTATATATACACAATTTGATTTATAAAAAGATATAAATCTCATGTGATAAATTGACTAAGGATTTGGTCGCACTCAGAGGCATATATGTCTTTTTTGAGGGCATATATGTCTCAGTGATAAAACAACAACGATATTGTAGTGACAATATTATCTTTAAAATAAGATGTGAGGGTTTGATTCCGTAAATGTTCGAGTTTTCTTATCAATAAAAGATGTATAAACAGTTTTTGCAAAGTATATCATTAACACATAATTATCGATTTACATCATTAACAAATTAAACTATACAAGGTTGTGGGGCTAGACCTGACTATGGTCCATGAACCGATGGATCTTGTTCATGAACCACGTGTTTAGTGATGAAAAAGTTATTGGACCGCCAATTCACGGTTTGACACAGAAATTTTTCCGCTTCATCACAATTCACGATTCAACTCACGGTTAATGCAATGGTTCAATTAATTAATATTTTATTTTTTACAAACAATAAAAACAATGGTTTTTCTTAATTTCGCAATATATAATTCTTATTACTCATATAAATAAATTTTATGATATGTAATATGATGAATTGTTAAATTAACGATCAATCATACTAATCCTTTATGACATAGTATTGATTTTATAACAAAAATGAATGTGGAATTGCTGGAGCCGAAATTCGAAGCCATAATAAACTTGAAATTCAGTAGTTCAGGTATCTTTTATGTGTATTTTTGTATACTAATGTAGTTTTAGATGTCCAATTTTTATTAATATATATATATATATATATATATATATATATGAAAACAATAATATGTTGTATTCTAAAACTAAATATGTGTCTAATGTATACATTATATATACTATACAATGCACATAATTATTTTTTCATGAACAGAGCTATTCGCCGGACGGTTGACCGACCGGCTATCTGACAGGTTGGTAAGCCGTTAGCTCGACAGGACGGGCTGGGTTGTGAAAATCATGAACCACTATTGAACCGACAGATCTTTAGTTTGACGAACCATCAATTATCGGACCAGTTAAAACCGATAGTTCACCGATTCATGTACAAATTAATTTTACATCACAAATGAAGCTTTAATTACTATTTTCTTCATTTAACCCTTAATTTATTAACAATTCAATTATTTTTCAATATTTTATGATCATTTCATTAATAATAATCAAGAGGTATTTTAGGCATTTCTTCTTAAAATTTATGGCATTCAACCAATTTTTTTAATCTGTGTGAAAATATTTAAAATAACAGGAAAAGTATATTTTTAAGAATTGCGACTATTAAATATGAAGGAAACAAGTATTTATTTTTCTCTTTCACAATATATAATACTCCTTCCGTCCTAATTTTTTCGGGATATTTTAAAACTCATAATATTTAAGAGATATTAATTAATAGTTTGTATGATTATTTAAAACTTGACTAATTTATTTTTTTGCCCTTTTTATTTATAGCACCACTTTACTTTATAAAATACATTGGAGCAATTCAGACAATTAAAACAAAAAATTTGAGTTTAATTAAAGTTATAAAACTTATTTTAAACATCTATAAATAAAATAATTTTCAAACAAATCGGGACGGGAGGAGTTCTATATTTTATTTTGAAGAATAATTGGTCGTTAGGCAATAAATGACAACGGCTGACTTTCTGAGACTACAAATAGAAGGGCAGAAGGGATCCTCGTTGGTTGGACACATTGTCATTATCTGACTGCAAATTAAGTATCAAAGTATGTACCAAAGCTTTCCCTCCTCGACACCGTGACTGTCCTAAGTCTCCCGCGATCAGGCTCAGGCCGGTCTTCTTGCCGTATCGCCCCATCTCTGATCTGTACTTGGTGATAAACTCTAATTGACACACAATCTTGAGGTAATGAGCGATTTTTTCTGTTAATTTTATGGCGTTAGAGTCTTAGAGAGCTTTTCATCTGTGTACATTCACTTTTTTTTTCCCCTTCTTTTATCCATGTTTTGGTGCGTCTTGATTTGTTTTGAATTCTTCTTGTCTCTTCTTCCGTTCTTCTATGGTAGAAACTGAAGGTCTGTTTGTTTGTTTGTCTTCTGCTAGACTGCTACTTTGGTGTCAGGCTGTTTATGAGTTTTTCCGTGTCTTGGTTTGTTTTCATGGCGTTGGAGCTTTTTATCTGTTACATTCGCGCTTTTTCCATGTATTGGCCTGTCTTGATCAGTTTAAGCCTTTTTTTTTTTTTTTTAATTCTCTTTCTCCGCTTTTGATTGGGAAAAATTCAAGCTTCACTCTTTTCTGCTACGTTGGTACTAAGACTGTATATGAGATCTTACGCGAGTTATATGTGCAATTGTGCATAGAAAATCACTTCCTTTTCCTTTTCTAGTTTAAAACTCTAGCCTTGTTTGGGAGGGGAGATGTAGAACTGTTCACATCCTGTTGGCTTTCAAATGGTCAACCTTGTGCATGTTGCAAGGCTAATCTGATAGAGGAAGAGGAAGAAAAGGAAGTTGTGGTGACATTGATTTTGATTTAATTATACATGTGCTGTTCAAAGTGTTTGCCTTTTCGAAATTCAGAGGTTTGCCATTTTTTGATGGTGTAACTAATAGGGTAGCCAGTGGCTGGATGATTGAATGAGACTATGAATTCTTCTTTTTTCCCTTCCTGTGCCACAATTTATATATGTCTGGATACCTGATCTTACTGAAGTTTCAAAAGTTCATCTTTTGAAATTCTTGCCATTCATACGAGTTTGATGATTTTAGGTAATTCGTTATCTTTTTTGCACTTTGTTGTTTCCCTTAGGATCAAATTCTGCAAAATGACCGCCTTTATTAGAGCCATGTGTGTGGTGAAGGGCCCTTCTCTTTATACCTTTTTCTTTTTGGAGTTGATGGAGAGTAAACTTTTGAGGTGATGACTAATCTGTCTAGAAACTAAAAGGGCTTTTTCTGGATGGACATTTGCAGTCTGTAAGAGGTGTATTCACTTAGTTATTATGTCTATCTCTGAAACCTAGAGGTCTAGAATTTCCTGGAGCAGAGGTGTTAAACTCGAAATGCTTGCAAATTGGTGTCATTTGTAGATTTTCTTGTTCTGGAACTTACAAAAACATGGTAATGGAGGAGATGAATTATTCCCACTACATGAAGTATGCTTTATAGATTGCATGTACCCTTCTTGATTCAGAAATAAGTAATATCCTATTTAATGGTTTCCCTTTATTTCTTCTTTGGTCTACCTACCTCTCCCGTGTATATCTCTTGTATTTCGCAACATCTAATAGGTAAATCTACATGATGTCTTTGCACATTATTACCATCTTAATTGTGATTCATTAATTTTCTCATCAAGAAAGATTACAACTTTTCCTTTATTATCTTAATTTCTTTTCTTGTCCATCGTTGTATGTCCTCCTTCCCTTTGCTTCTCTTGTTTTGCTTGGTGTTTGTTGATATTGTTTAAATGACCATCCCATTTCTTGATTTCCTCACCAGATGTGTTTTGTTCAAATTGCATTCATGATAAATGAAGTTTTGGATATATTTTTTTCTTGCAAGGTGGCAGGATTCTCTCTATGGTTACCCCTACCATGATTGCAGCACCCAATTCAGATGTACAATTCAACAGTAGGGGGCACCCTACTCAGATTCACAACTTAGCAGTGGGGCGCTTGACCTAGATCCACAAATCAGCTTTGAGGCATGCATTTCAGATGATGCACAAGTTAGCCATGGGGCACCCGAAGCAGGTTCGCAACATACTAATTCTCAGAAGAAGAGGAGTGCTGTTTGGAAATACTTCACGGTTGAAACTGTCGGTGACGGTCTTCCTAGGGCAGTTTGTAACAAGTGCAAACAGTCCTTTTCTCTCTTCACTAGAAGCAACAACCATAATGCTGGTACAAGCCACCTTAAACGGCATCTCAACCGACATATTGCTCACACTCGAGTCAGCCAGAAAAATCTGCAAAGAACTGAAATTGCACAGATTGAGGCTGCATCCTCAAGCGTAGGGGTCTTATTTAGCGCAAGCACTGGTGCCCATGAAGCTTCTGGTTCTAGAAAAAGATCTCGTTCTGACCAGCAGGAAAATGAGCTTATTGTTGAGATAGTGGAAAGAGGAGATGTTGCGGATGGAGAAACAATTCCCAGCGTCAGAAAAGCTGTAGAAACTGGCTTCAAGATTCAAAATAAAGAAGGACAACATCTGGTGGATAAACCTGAACGTAAGGTGGAAAACAGTGGCTCTTCAAATATATATCTTCAGCAAAAAAATCAGGGTTCAACCCAACAAAGGAATCTTCCTTTTGATCAGGAAAACTGCAGCCTTGAGATGGTTAAAATGATCATTCGACATGATTATCCACTTGACATGGTAGAAAACCCTCGGTTTATCAAATTTGCCGGTGCTTTACAGCCTCGCTATAAGATATGTAACATCAATATCATCGAAGAGCAAATTTCAAAACTTTACTTGACAGAGAAGCAAAACATCTTTAGGATTCTTGCCGGAATTCCTGGGCGTGTTGGCCTTGCTTTGGATTTGTTGTCTGATGATCAAAGTTTTGGCTATGTGATTTTAACAGGACAATTTCTTGATTCTGACTGGAAACTGCAGCGTCGTATCCTCAGTGTTATCAAGTTGCCTTTCCCTGATTCAGAAGTTGCCTTCAACCATGCAGTTACTTCTTGTATAGCAGATTGGGGTCTCGAGAACAAATTATTTTCCCTCACTCTCAACGACAACTTCAGTAACGAGATTGTCAGGCAAAATCTCAGAGGTCTCCTATGGATTAACAACCCTAGAATACTCAACAGTCAGTTGATAATTGGCAGCTGCTATGCTCGTGCATTGAATGGTGTTGCTCGAGTGGCCCTTGAATCAATGGATGTACTTGTTAACAAAGTACGTAAAAACGTGAAGTATGTAGTTACTTTGGAAGCACATGGGGTAAATCTTGGTGAACTGAGACGGAAGCTTCAAGTCCCCAGCACAAGGGTCTTGGAAATTGATGATAAAACGAAATGGAATACCACCTATGAAATGCTTGTGGCTGCTTCTAAGTTAAAAAAAGTGTACAATCACTACTGTATTTTGGTCCCAGATAATAAAGAAACCTTATCGGTTGAGGAATGGAGAAAGGTTGAAACTTTGACCATGTATTTAAAGCAGCTTCATGATGCGATTAGCGTTTTACATGATGGTGCTCATCCGACGGCTGATTTATTTTTTCATCAAGCATGGAAAATTCAAGCAGAGCTTATGAAAGGAACCTCAAGTCAAGATCACTTTGTGAGTAACCTAACTAAACCTTTAAAAGAATGTTTTGATACATACTGGAAAGATTGTAGCTTAATATTAGCTGTAGCTGTAGTCATGGACCCTAGATTCAAGATGAAGTTCATAGAATCGTGCTTCTCCGAGATGTATGGAGAAAATGCCGTAACATGGATTAAGATGATTGATGAGAGATTGTATGAGCTTTTTGAAGTGTATTTTGGGGAGTCGATTCCTCCTCCTCCTTCACCATATACAGACAAAATAGGCGCGTCCGTTGAGAAAACAGAGACGGGTTTAAAACAAGATGATAGCTTTTTTACTAGTGATGACTTTCTAGAATTTGACTTCTATCTTGCAAGGATTATGGGTGAGCCTCTTTCGAGGTCGGAATTAGATGAGTATCTTGATGAATCCCTTTTGGCTAATGTGCAAGATTTCGATGTTTTGGATTGGTGGAAACAGAATAGTTCAAAGTACCCAAATCTTTCAAGAATGGCAGCAGACATTTTGTGTATTCCAGTTTCAAATGGATTTGATCAAGACAGTGTTTTCGACATGGCAGAAAAGAGAATGGATCGCGGGCGAAGCGGTTTAAAGCCAAGTACACTTGAGGCACTTATCTGTTTGAAGAATTGGCAGAATTTTGCCTAATGTATTCATCCATAGCCATATGTGAAAATGGAATACTAGGAATTAGATCTTCAGTTGACTTGTGCCTGTTGTAGACTATATTTTTTGGAAGTAGTTGATTCTTCTGTCCATGAAAATTATTGGGCAAATACTATTATGAATTGGATACCCCCTTAGAATAGAAAGATACAAAATGTTGAATGAAATGACTTTACATGACTTCCTTTTTCAACTATTGATATTATTCTATAAGGTCATATATTGTTTGTTTTTTTAGTTTATTTATTTGGGAGAGGGAGAGGGTGTTGTTGAATTTGGGTTAATACCAAGAAGTGTAATCTATTTCAATCCTTGGGGCAACAAATGGCATTCGGTATCCTTTAATTATCCTGATAGTTAAACATTTTATTTTTTCTTGTGAAAAAAATTGGCCATAATCAAATTTATTTTTTTTGTATCAGATTGACTTACAATTTTACTATATTGTCCTTTAGGGTACTATAACCATTTGGGAGTTTTGACAACTGCGCTGCTGCGGGATCCGTCATGGCCACTTCGAGCTGGCCTGATTCTTGGATCGGTTTCTGATTCGGTTTCTTTGATTATTCTGTATCTATAAGAAGTATCTTCAATTATTGTAAGTTTCTGAAAATATTTTGCAAATCTTTTTTCATAAATTATGTTACGAGTAGGGAGATAAGTGTGGTAGCAAGGTGTTGCTATGGACTTTTGCATGATCATATAGGGTAGATATGGACTGAACATGAAGTTATGTGCTCCTACATGCTTTTATGTGTTTGCCCCCAATTTTCTTGGTGAGGTACAATTTTTTACTCGCACCGTACCGTAAAAAGTACCATGATTTTAGACTCATGTCGAAGGTATGACTAGTTGTATTAGTCATGCTGTATGAAGACAATGTATTGTATAGAATACCGTGATTTGTTGTGTCACGTTGAAAGTATGACTAGTCATATTACCTATGTTGCAACGTGTCCTCATGCTAGATGATAGCATGTGTTGTACCTTCGAGTATTTGATATTGTTTTTATGGACAGAACATGAAACATGAACATTGTAGACAAGAACATGAATATGCTAGGTAAGTAGACAAAAACCATGAATATGTTACGTAAGTAAGTAAAGAAACTAAACGAGTATGTGCAAGATAATCTAAAGTAACTAACATGGCATTTTTTGTGCATTCTTACCGGTGTGTTTTAAAGTAGTTTCGTAGACTCCATTATTTTAACCGTTTGTAAACGGAGTGAAGTAGATTCGTATCATGTGTCTCGGTTTATTACAAACATTAATCTCATTTTTTATCTTTTAAATTTTTTTTTTTTTTTTGAGGGTAAAAGGGAGAATTCATATTAAGTCAGCTAAACAAGCTGAGAGAATAGAGTTAGGGGGGGATTTTCCCCAATTACAACAATTAGGCGAGTTCGTATTTAACGAAAACCCCAAATTAGCAAGAAGATCAGCCGATCTATTACATTCACGATTGATAAAGGTAAATTTGCAAGAATGAAAGTTTCTACTCAGCAATCTAATTATGGTGGCAAGGGATTCAATCGGTGAGTAGTCCTCGCAGTCAGGTCTTGAGTTTAATCTTGCAATACAATTCAAATTGTCAGATTCCACTTCCACATCTCCATTCCAGATTTTTGATAGTTCTTGAAGTCCAAGCCAAACAGCCTTCATCTCTGCATATTCGATTGATTCCACCGGCCCTTGGAAGAAAGAGATGGCCGAGAGAATGGCCCCGTTATGGTCTCTAAAGATTGCTCCCGCAGAACCGGACCCAGAGATGAAGCGAGCGTCAACATTAGCTTTGATGCAGTTGGGCTTCGGTAATGACCAGTTGGTGGGGAATGGAGCAAGCATCTTCGGGTCAAGATCAAGTCGTTGAGCAGATTGGTATGCCACCAGGAGAGTTTCTGCTTGGATCAAAATTTTAGAAGAAGTAGGGAGTTTGCCGTCAAAAACAGTACCATTACGAGTCAGCCAAATGAACCAGAGAAGCATGCAAATTAATTCTGCGTTGTCAGTCCAAGAATCACGAAGCAGAAGGCAGAAATCAAGAAAGGAGTTGTGTTTCAGTCTGGCAAGGTTGTGGAAATTCGGGTGCGAGGTCCAGAAGCATTTGATCCAAGGGCATGTGAAAAAGCAATGGGACCAAGACTCTTCAGAAGAGTGACAAATTTGGCAGAATCCATTCGTTATCTTCCTTAATTTGAGGTTCACACCAATAGGGAGGGAATTGGAGGCTAATTTCCATAAAAAATATCGGACTTTTGGAGGGACTTGTAATCTCCACAGGTAACTCCAAGTATTCCTTTGGGTATTTGGGTTTGAGGTTTCACCTTTGCTGTTCTTTCGAAGCTGAGAATTTAGGGCAGTCTTGTAGCCTGATTTAACAGTGTAGGTGCCTTTAGGGTTAAAATGCCATAGGAGCTTGTCCTGGGTTGGAGAAGGGTCAATAGAAATTTTAAGGATATGGTCAATGTCAACAGGGGAAAAAAGGTGTTGAAGGATGGGTAGATTCCATTGGTTATTGGTGATTAGTTGGTTAACAGTGGTGAGACTTTGTGTCAAAGAAGGGTGTGGTGCTGTGATTTTGAAGGTGGTTTTTGTGGGTATCCAAGGGTCTGTCCATATGTTGACATGATTACCACTTCCAATTTTCCATCTCAGACCTGTTTTCAAAATAGATTTGACAGCATTAATACTTCTCCAAACGTAGGAGGATATGGACTTGGAGGGGAGTTTTTATTTTGAAGAATAATTGGTCGTTAGGCAATAAATGACAACGGCTGACTCTTCTGAGACTACAAATAGAAGGGCAGAAGGGATCCTCGTTGGTTGGACACATTGTCATTATCTGACTGCAAATTAAGTATCAAAGTATGTACCAAAGCTTTCCCTCCTCGACACCGTGACTGTCCTAAGTCTCCCGCGATCAGGCTCAGGCCGGTCTTCTTGCCGTATCGCCCCATCTCTGATCTGTACTTGGTGATAAACTCTAATTGACACACAATCTTGAGGTAATGAGCGATTTTTTCTGTTAATTTTATGGCGTTAGAGTCTTAGAGAGCTTTTCATCTGTGTACATTCACTTTTTTTTCCCCTTCTTTTATCCATGTTTTGGTGCGTCTTGATTTGTTTTGAATTCTTCTTGTCTCTTCTTCCGTTCTTCTATGGTAGAAACTGAAGGTCTGTTTGTTTGTTTGTCTTCTGCTAGACTGCTACTTTGGTGTCAGGCTGTTTATGAGTTTTTCCGTGTCTTGGTTTGTTTTCATGGCGTTGGAGCTTTTTATCTGTTACATTCGCGCTTTTTCCATGTATTGGCCTGTCTTGATCAGTTTAAGCCTTTTTTTTTTTTTTTAATTCTCTTTCTCCGCTTTTGATTGGGAAAAATTCAAGCTTCACTCTTTTCTGCTACGTTGGTACTAAGACTGTATATGAGATCTTACGCGAGTTATATGTGCAATTGTGCATAGAAAATCACTTCCTTTTCCTTTTCTAGTTTAAAACTCTAGCCTTGTTTGGGAGGGGAGATGTAGAACTGTTCACATCCTGTTGGCTTTCAAATGGTCAACCTTGTGCATGTTGCAAGGCTAATCTGATAGAGGAAGAGGAAGAAAAGGAAGTTGTGGTGACATTGATTTTGATTTAATTATACATGTGCTGTTCAAAGTGTTTGCCTTTTCGAAATTCAGAGGTTTGCCATTTTTTGATGGTGTAACTAATAGGGTAGCCAGTGGCTGGATGATTGAATGAGACTATGAATTCTTCTTTTTTCCCTTCCTGTGCCACAATTTATATATGTCTGGATACCTGATCTTACTGAAGTTTCAAAAGTTCATCTTTTGAAATTCTTGCCATTCATACGAGTTTGATGATTTTAGGTAATTCGTTATCTTTTTTGCACTTTGTTGTTTCCCTTAGGATCAAATTCTGCAAAATGACCGCCTTTATTAGAGCCATGTGTGTGGTGAAGGGCCCTTCTCTTTATACCTTTTTCTTTTTGGAGTTGATGGAGAGTAAACTTTTGAGGTGATGACTAATCTGTCTAGAAACTAAAAGGGCTTTTTCTGGATGGACATTTGCAGTCTGTAAGAGGTGTATTCACTTAGTTATTATGTCTATCTCTGAAACCTAGAGGTCTAGAATTTCCTGGAGCAGAGGTGTTAAACTCGAAATGCTTGCAAATTGGTGTCATTTGTAGATTTTCTTGTTCTGGAACTTACAAAAACATGGTAATGGAGGAGATGAATTATTCCCACTACATGAAGTATGCTTTATAGATTGCATGTACCCTTCTTGATTCAGAAATAAGTAATATCCTATTTAATGGTTTCCCTTTATTTCTTCTTTGGTCTACCTACCTCTCCCGTGTATATCTCTTGTATTTCGCAACATCTAATAGGTAAATCTACATGATGTCTTTGCACATTATTACCATCTTAATTGTGATTCATTAATTTTCTCATCAAGAAAGATTACAACTTTTCCTTTATTATCTTAATTTCTTTTCTTGTCCATCGTTGTATGTCCTCCTTCCCTTTGCTTCTCTTGTTTTGCTTGGTGTTTGTTGATATTGTTTAAATGACCATCCCATTTCTTGATTTCCTCACCAGATGTGTTTTGTTCAAATTGCATTCATGATAAATGAAGTTTTGGATATATTTTTTTCTTGCAAGGTGGCAGGATTCTCTCTATGGTTACCCCTACCATGATTGCAGCACCCAATTCAGATGTACAATTCAACAGTAGGGGGGCACCCTACTCAGATTCACAACTTAGCAGTGGGGCGCTTGACCTAGATCCACAAATCAGCTTTGAGGCATGCATTTCAGATGATGCACAAGTTAGCCATGGGGCACCCGAAGCAGGTTCGCAACATACTAATTCTCAGAAGAAGAGGAGTGCTGTTTGGAAATACTTCACGGTTGAAACTGTCGGTGACGGTCTTCCTAGGGCAGTTTGTAACAAGTGCAAACAGTCCTTTTCTCTCTTCACTAGAAGCAACAACCATAATGCTGGTACAAGCCACCTTAAACGGCATCTCAACCGACATATTGCTCACACTCGAGTCAGCCAGAAAAATCTGCAAAGAACTGAAATTGCACAGATTGAGGCTGCATCCTCAAGCGTAGGGGTCTTATTTAGCGCAAGCACTGGTGCCCATGAAGCTTCTGGTTCTAGAAAAAGATCTCGTTCTGACCAGCAGGAAAATGAGCTTATTGTTGAGATAGTGGAAAGAGGAGATGTTGCGGATGGAGAAACAATTCCCAGCGTCAGAAAAGCTGTAGAAACTGGCTTCAAGATTCAAAATAAAGAAGGACAACATCTGGTGGATAAACCTGAACGTAAGGTGGAAAACAGTGGCTCTTCAAATATATATCTTCAGCAAAAAAATCAGGGTTCAACCCAACAAAGGAATCTTCCTTTTGATCAGGAAAACTGCAGCCTTGAGATGGTTAAAATGATCATTCGACATGATTATCCACTTGACATGGTAGAAAACCCTCGGTTTATCAAATTTGCCGGTGCTTTACAGCCTCGCTATAAGATATGTAACATCAATATCATCGAAGAGCAAATTTCAAAACTTTACTTGACAGAGAAGCAAAACATCTTTAGGATTCTTGCCGGAATTCCTGGGCGTGTTGGCCTTGCTTTGGATTTGTTGTCTGATGATCAAAGTTTTGGCTATGTGATTTTAACAGGACAATTTCTTGATTCTGACTGGAAACTGCAGCGTCGTATCCTCAGTGTTATCAAGTTGCCTTTCCCTGATTCAGAAGTTGCCTTCAACCATGCAGTTACTTCTTGTATAGCAGATTGGGGTCTCGAGAACAAATTATTTTCCCTCACTCTCAACGACAACTTCAGTAACGAGATTGTCAGGCAAAATCTCAGAGGTCTCCTATGGATTAACAACCCTAGAATACTCAACAGTCAGTTGATAATTGGCAGCTGCTATGCTCGTGCATTGAATGGTGTTGCTCGAGTGGCCCTTGAATCAATGGATGTACTTGTTAACAAAGTACGTAAAAACGTGAAGTATGTAGTTACTTTGGAAGCACATGGGGTAAATCTTGGTGAACTGAGACGGAAGCTTCAAGTCCCCAGCACAAGGGTCTTGGAAATTGATGATAAAACGAAATGGAATACCACCTATGAAATGCTTGTGGCTGCTTCTAAGTTAAAAAAAGTGTACAATCACTACTGTATTTTGGTCCCAGATAATAAAGAAACCTTATCGGTTGAGGAATGGAGAAAGGTTGAAACTTTGACCATGTATTTAAAGCAGCTTCATGATGCGATTAGCGTTTTACATGATGGTGCTCATCCGACGGCTGATTTATTTTTTCATCAAGCATGGAAAATTCAAGCAGAGCTTATGAAAGGAACCTCAAGTCAAGATCACTTTGTGAGTAACCTAACTAAACCTTTAAAAGAATGTTTTGATACATACTGGAAAGATTGTAGCTTAATATTAGCTGTAGCTGTAGTCATGGACCCTAGATTCAAGATGAAGTTCATAGAATCGTGCTTCTCCGAGATGTATGGAGAAAATGCCGTAACATGGATTAAGATGATTGATGAGAGATTGTATGAGCTTTTTGAAGTGTATTTTGGGGAGTCGATTCCTCCTCCTCCTTCACCATATACAGACAAAATAGGCGCGTCCGTTGAGAAAACAGAGACGGGTTTAAAACAAGATGATAGCTTTTTTACTAGTGATGACTTTCTAGAATTTGACTTCTATCTTGCAAGGATTATGGGTGAGCCTCTTTCGAGGTCGGAATTAGATGAGTATCTTGATGAATCCCTTTTGGCTAATGTGCAAGATTTCGATGTTTTGGATTGGTGGAAACAGAATAGTTCAAAGTACCCAAATCTTTCAAGAATGGCAGCAGACATTTTGTGTATTCCAGTTTCAAATGGATTTGATCAAGACAGTGTTTTCGACATGGCAGAAAAGAGAATGGATCGCGGGCGAAGCGGTTTAAAGCCAAGTACACTTGAGGCACTTATCTGTTTGAAGAATTGGCAGAATTTTGCCTAATGTATTCATCCATAGCCATATGTGAAAATGGAATACTAGGAATTAGATCTTCAGTTGACTTGTGCCTGTTGTAGACTATATTTTTTGGAAGTAGTTGATTCTTCTGTCCATGAAAATTATTGGGCAAATACTATTATGAATTGGATACCCCCTTAGAATAGAAAGATACAAAATGTTGAATGAAATGACTTTACATGACTTCCTTTTTCAACTATTGATATTATTCTATAAGGTCATATATTGTTTGTTTTTTTAGTTTATTTATTTGGGAGAGGGAGAGGGTGTAGTTGAATTTGGGTTAATACCAAGAAGTGTAATCAATTTCAATCCTTGGGGCAACAAATGGCATTCGGTATCCTTTAATTATCCTGATAGTTAAACATTTTATTTTTTCTTGTGAAAAAAATTGGCCATAATCAATTTTTTTTTTTTTTTTTTTTGTATCAGATTGACTTACAATTTTACTATATTGTCCTTTAGGGTACTATAACCATTTGGGAGTTTTGACAACTGCGCTGCTGCGGGATCCGTCATGGCCACTTCGAGCTGGCCTGATTCTTGGATCGGTTTCTGATTCGGTTTCTTTGATTATTCTGTATCTATAAGAAGTATCTTCAATTATTGTAAGTTTCTGAAAATATTTTGCAAATCTTTTTTCATAAATTATGTTACGAGTAGGGAGATAAGTGTGGTAGCAAGGTGTTGCTATGGACTTTTGCATGATCATATAGGGTAGATATGGACTGAACATGAAGTTATGTGCTCCTACATGCTTTTATGTGTTTGCCCCCAATTTTCTTGGTGAGGTACAATTTTTTACTCGCACCGTACCGTAAAAAGTACCATGATTTTAGACTCATGTCGAAGGTATGACTAGTTGTATTAGTCATGCTGTATGAAGACAATGTATTGTATAGAATACCGTGATTTGTTGTGTCACGTTGAAAGTATGACTAGTCATATTACCTATGTTGCAACGTGTCCTCATGCTAGATGATAGCATGTGTTGTACCTTCGAGTATTTGATATTGTTTTTATGGACAGAACATGAAACATGAACATTGTAGACAAGAACATGAATATGCTAGGTAAGTAGACAAAAACCATGAATATGTTACGTAAGTAAGTAAAGAAACTAAACGAGTATGTGCAAGATAATCTAAAGTAACTAACATGGCATTTTTTGTGCTTTCTTACCGGTGTGTTTTAAAGTAGTTTCGTAGACTCCATTATTTTAACCGTTTGTAAACGGAGTGAAGTAGATTCGTATCATGTGTCTCGGTTTATTACAAACATTAATCTCATTTTTTGATCTTTTAATTTTTTTTTTTTTTTTGAGGGTAAAAGGGAGAATTCATATTAAGTCAGCTAAACAAGCTGAGAGAATAGAGTTAGGGGGGATTTTCCCCAATTACAACAATTAGGCGAGTTCGTATTTAACGAAAACCCCAAATTAGCAAGAAGATCAGCCGATCTATTACATTCACGATTGATAAAGGTAAATTTGCAAGAATGAAAGTTTCTACTCAGCAATCTAATTATGGTGGCAAGGGATTCAATCGGTGAGTAGTCCTCGCAGTCAGGTCTTGAGTTTAATCTTGCAATACAATTCAAATTGTCAGATTCCACTTCCACATCTCCATTCCAGATTTTTGATAGTTCTTGAAGTCCAAGCCAAACAGCCTTCATCTCTGCATATTCGATTGATTCCACCGGCCCTTGGAAGAAAGAGATGGCCGAGAGAATGGCCCCGTTATGGTCTCTAAAGATTGCTCCCGCAGAACCGGACCCAGAGATGAAGCGAGCGTCAACATTAGCTTTGATGCAGTTGGGCTTCGGTAATGACCAGTTGGTGGGGAATGGAGCAAGCATCTTCGGGTCAAGATCAAGTCGTTGAGCAGATTGGTATGCCACCAGGAGAGTTTCTGCTTGGATCAAAATTTTAGAAGAAGTAGGGAGTTTGCCGTCAAAAACAGTACCATTACGAGTCAGCCAAATGAACCAGAGAAGCATGCAAATTAATTCTGCGTTGTCAGTCCAAGAATCACGAAGCAGAAGGCAGAAATCAAGAAAGGAGTTGTGTTTCAGTCTGGCAAGGTTGTGGAAATTCGGGTGCGAGGTCCAGAAGCATTTGATCCAAGGGCATGTGAAAAAGCAATGGGACCAAGACTCTTCAGAAGAGTGACAAATTTGGCAGAATCCATTCGTTATCTTCCTTAATTTGAGGTTCACACCAATAGGGAGGGAATTGGAGGCTAATTTCCATAAAAAATATCGGACTTTTGGAGGGACTTGTAATCTCCACAGGTAACTCCAAGTATTCCTTTGGGTATTTGGGTTTGAGGTTTCACCTTTGCTGTTCTTTCGAAGCTGAGAATTTAGGGCAGTCTTGTAGCCTGATTTAACAGTGTAGGTGCCTTTAGGGTTAAAATGCCATAGGAGCTTGTCCTGGGTTGGAGAAGGGTCAATAGAAATTTTAAGGATATGGTCAATGTCAACAGGGGAAAAAAGGTGTTGAAGGATGGGTAGATTCCATTGGTTATTGGTGATTAGTTGGTTAACAGTGGTGAGACTTTGTGTCAAAGAAGGGTGTGGTGCTGTGATTTTGAAGGTGGTTTTTGTGGGTATCCAAGGGTCTGTCCATATGTTGACATGATTACCACTTCCAATTTTCCATCTCAGACCTGTTTTCAAAATAGATTTGACAGCATTAATACTTCTCCAAACGTAGGAGGATATGGACTTGGGGGCGGCGTCCAAAAAAGAGAGTTTTTTATGATACTTGAATTTCAATATGTCCGCCAGTAAGGAATGGGGGTTTGAGACAATGCTCCCTTCTTCCTTTTTGGTTGAGAAGATATGCAAGTAACAGATGAGTTTGAAAGAGAACTTGGTGAGCAAACTTAAGTTGAAGCCATGGGGAGTTTATCTACAATTAACTAGCTTGTTATAGTCTTGTTACCTTTGAATAGGACTCGTGTGTCAAGTTGGTTATAGTAGTTTTTTTCCCGGACATGTTGGTCATTTGAGATTTTATACTTAGTTTCAATTATGTATGATTTTAGTTTGATGGCGGTGGTATTTTGTTAAGTTGTGCTTTTATGACAGTCTCCGAGAGTTTGTTCTCCTGAATCTCAACTTGTTTTTTTTATCTTCAAATAATGACTCGGTATTCAGAAGCGGGATGTTACATGTACTTAATATATTTTGCCCATTTTTTAATTAAACTTAGACACATTGTAACAAAAATACTAGATTCGCCTTTGTGTATCATACCATGACACAAATTTATGTTCTTCTCATGAAGATGACAAGAATGTTGAAAGATAGCAATGTTCAAATAGATGAAATTAGGCGTTAAGGGCAGCTCCAACCCTTACATTATCGTTTTACACCATTTCATCAAAATGGTGTAATTTCTGCACCAAATATCTTCTACGATCTCCAACCATCTTATCCAAAATTTTAAATCATAAAGATTATTCCATATTAATCTCTTTTGTTTAAAAAAAAAAATTCAAATATATTTATCTCTTCCAATACCACTAAATGTTTAAAAATTAATGTATGATAAATGAATAGTATATTTCGTTGGTAATATATTTATTTTAACATAAATAAAATGCATTAATTTTTTTTATTCAAAACGATACTACACTTATTGAAGGTTAAAAAAACTTTTACGGTCACAATGCGATTAAAATACAAACATATAATAATATTAGTGAAATACAAACATTTAATAATACAACCAACTTGAGAATTTTAAATTACACAATGATAAAAGATCAATTAATTCTCCGAATAAAAATTCATCACACAAATGATCAATTAAGTCATTGCGAAGTTCATAATGCGCTTCTCTATCCTTTATACGCTTATGACACTCGAGAAATTGCTGAAATCGAGTATTTTCATCATTTCGGTGTTTGGTGCACGGCTTTCATTGCTTCTTGAATTAACGCAACAATGTCACGCTCATCGTCAACTATCATGTTGTGCATTATTATACATTCAGTCATTATATCGTGTAAATCGTGTTTGTTCCAAAAACGAGCCGGTGCAGCCACAAGTGCAAATTGTGCATGTAGAGCTCCAAATGTACGTTCTACGTCTTTCCTACATGATTCTTGTTTCATTGCAAAATATTTCTTTTTAGGACCACATGGATCATGGATACTTTGCACTTGCCCTTTTGGATATATATATATATACTCCGTCCGTTTTTTTAACTGTCACATTTGGAGAAAAAATAACTGTAATTTTTTGGATGAACTTGGTCACTTTTTAGCTTAAGGTTAGTCATTTTCTGGATGAACATGGTCAATTATTTTTTTCTACAAATGTGACAGTTAAAAAAAAGGAGAGAGTATCACCTAAATAATAGCCAATGTTATAATCCTTTCCTTGAATGACATATTTTCCGGAGAAGCGATACCCTGGACGAGATCGAAAAAGATGTTGGATGATTCCAAGACATTAATATCATTATTAGACCCGGGCATACCAAAAATATGTCTGCCAAATGCAAAGATCATAATCATCCACGGCCTCAACAATGATGGTTAGGTCTCCGCTTCTTCCGGCATGTTGGCATGCCCATACAGCTGGACAATTTTTCCATCGCCAATGCATACAGTCTAAACTGCCCAAAATCTCTAGGAAGCCACGTTGTTTGCCAATTTGCGGTAACCTAGCAACATCATTAGGCATAGGTGATCTCAGATACTACTCTTCAAATACCTCAATAACATCACAACAAAATCTCATAACACATTCGATTGCAGTAGACTCTTCTATTCTAATGTACTCATAGGTAGCATCTACCGGGAGTTGTATGCCAGTATCCGCAACACCAATGTTATTTTCTGAAAGTAGACAATCCAAATTTACCAACCACATCTACTCTTTGAACGAAATAGTTGTCATCATTTTCACACCATCGGCAATACGAAAGCACAAGTTGTGTGATATACGAAAACGACGCTGAAACAATGTTGGATTTTCAGAAAAATAATCATTAAACAACTTACGATCCGTTATTTCTTTCTCACAGTCGATTACTCTATGACCTGGATTGAACCTCTACGAATGCTTGGCTCATGTTGTTTGGTGAGTAATTGACCAATGAAATCACTAATGCTTCGAGATGCTGAACAATTTTGTCATTTTATTCATCAGTTAACCAAATATTAGATGATAATTCAGATGAAGTAGCCACTTTCCTCAAAACCAAAAAAAAAAAAAAAAAAAAAAAAGGCACACTGGATGTTGTTTGAAGAGTGAATAAAGAATTTGAATTTGTTAAGGATTTAAAATAATCTCATGCAACCGAATTTTATAACCGTTGCAGGTAGCAATAACATTTGCTTGATTCGATCTTGTCCGTCCGTCGGATTACATTAAATCTCCGTCATTCAAATTTTATCTAGATATAAGGATAGTCTTGTGTGGATAAGATACCAACAATCCACTTAAATTCGATCTCGGCCGCCCTTTTATATTACGTTACCTCTTCCATCCGATTTTTATCTATATGTGAGGATATTGTTTTATGATATCAAATGTGGTACAATGGTCCACGGTGGATAATCAATTTTTCTCACGGTATTTGCGGTGGATATTATCTAATCATCTCAACTACAACTTTATAAATATCTTGCAAGTTATAAAGGTACAAGCAACAACTTTGTAGTTTGTAGTTTGTAGTTTGTACTTCATGACCGACTTTTTTTTGTGGATGAAATTTCATTTAAATTTCATCTAGATATGAGGATATTTTTGTGTGGAAGAAATACCATCAATCAACATTGATTCGATCTTAGCCGCTCATCAGATTGAATTACATTTCTACGATCAGAAGATTATCCACCCATTAATACATCCCTTCCATCTTTTTCTATATATATACCAAAGGTTTTCATAACTTGAACCTCATCATCTATTTCATCATTTGTTCATATTCATGGCCACGTGGAAGGTCCACTTCTTACACGATTGAAGAACATGAACACTTATCATGTTTACATTGATATTAGCCAAGATCTATCATAAGTATCAATCACTCCAGAGACCAATTTTGGGCCCGAGTTATGGAAGAGTACAACTCGAACAAGCCGCACACCATAATTGAGGCACGAAATTTAATCTTGCATAAGCAGGTATCAACATAAATTACAATGTTAAGGCAACTCTCACTCTACATTGACTCCACATTTTCCTCTGCTGTGAAAAATTTGATACTTGCTATGAAAAAACTGTGCACAGAAAAACTAAAGACCATATTCTGTCCCATTGAAACTGAAATTATAATCAATCAGATAAGCATCCGATGATAGTAATTAAAGATCAAACATTTACAGCAAGAAAGCTCAAATGAATACGCAGACAATCTTCTTCTGCTGCTTCTTCAGTTAGAACCAGGATCAAGAACAGGAAGCCTACAATGAAGACTGATAGACTTATCGGTCTGGCGAGTACCCGGAATAAAGAACTGAAAAATCACATTCAAGCTAGCACCCTGATTTCCAATCCCATAAAAAGCACAATCAGGTTTAGCAAGATGACATTGCAGACTCTTGAAAAAATGCTTCCTACTAACTTGCACAAGCATAGCATCCCCTCTTTGAATAGCCCTTTCAGTTCTAATATGAGCACTCAAATTCCTGTCTTCCCCTGGTGGAACATTAGCTTGCTCTCCTAAAACCATAAGCTTCCTAAATTCAGTCCCCAGTCGAATCAAAGACGTTGAAATCTGTAAATGCAGATCTCCGTATTTGGAAATTGACACATTCATCACATCACAAACATTCTTCATCCTATCAACGAATCGCTCAAGCTGATTCATGTCCGGAACCCTAACAAGCGTTTTCGGCATCTCTTGTGCGCTATCCAACGCTTCTTGAAGCTCAGCAAGGTCAGCTCTAGACAAAGGCTTCGAAATAGGCACATCCTGAATCACAGCAGATTTATACCCTTTAGTCTCAAACGTCAAAAACGGCATCGGTTGCGAAGTATGAGCCGCCAATTTCTTCATAAGCTTGATTTGTAGCTTATTTGAAGACGACCCACCGACTCCAGTTGTAGGTGCTTCAGTGTAAATGTTGATTATACTATGAAGGGCACGGTGTAGCAGAGAAAGGTCGATTGAAAAAGCGATTTTGTCGTCGTATTGGCTGGAGATACGGTAATCTTCGAAAAGAGCTTCTTTTTTGAACTGGGCAATGGAATGAATTCCGTCGGAGTTGAGGAGGTTGTGGAGGAAGAAAGCGTGGTCTTTAGTGAAATAGAGGTGACAGATTTTTCCCATTTTGTCGAGGGCTGGGAGGATCCTCTTATCGAGGAGATTCACGCCGTGATCGGTTAATAATGCCTTGAATTTCATCTCCGATTCGTTTGATTGATACGCCGGAGCTGTGCTTGTGGTTTAGGGTTTTGGATTTTGCTTATGAGGTTCGAGCTTTTCAGAGATGGCGGGGAGCTGCAATGAGCAAGAGGGAGGTATAAACTGAATTTTCTCTTATTAATTTCCCTCCAAATTTTCTTTCGAAAAAATACAACCAAACAAGAAGAAAAAAAATCCCTCCAAAATGCTTTGTTGAAAGAAAAATAAAAGGAAGTTGTTAATGGAAAATTTTGGGCATTACGTCATATCCGATCTACTCGAATATCATTCTAATATGTATTACAATAGAACCCGACTGTGTGAAAGTCGGTTCTGACTTTCGTAGATGTATTGGTGAGAACTAACTTTGATGTTCCTTCACCTATGAAAAGTCGGTTCTATGCTTCAAATTCGACCTTTACAAAGTCGATTCTATTGAGATACACAGATAGGTTGGTGCACGAGTAGATTAGTGTGGTTAAAATAAAAGACCCCAAAATTTTTACATACACCCTCCAAATGCGAGGAGATATGGTGTGACATTATCGATACCGTCAACTTTTAAAATGGATTTAAACTATGTAGTTCAGATTAATTTACAGGTCAAATCTCTACATGTGAATTAGTAGGGTAAAAAATTCCCGTAGTTAATAGCATCCCAAAAATATCTATATGACAATCCGAATTTATTTTTATTTTGAAAACTTAAAAGGATGATTTTAGTAATCAGCATTAGCCATACATGCATGAATTACATTAGAGAAAAATGAACCCTCTATTCCACACATCCTGAAAGATGGAAATCTTCTCTAGCTAACAGATAGAATCCCCTTTTGTCTTTACACAAATCGTACATCCTACATCATCGTGTCACACACATTTTTCATTTTAAAATGCAGGCAATGTCTCACCAGGCAACCTCAAGTATCCTACGCCCGCCTTTTGGACTGTACCATCTCTTATCGTAGCAGGTTAACGAGTTCTTGTATCAAAGGTGAAAAAGTGTATCATAATACATATTGTAACCTAACGTGTAGTGCACAAATCATTTCTCATTCGAACTTTGAACCTTGGAAATGATGACAATAAGGCCAAAAGGCAGCAGAGTGACAGATAAACAAGGGGAAGAAGGAAGATTAAGGTTCCTAGCAAAATCACATTAATTAACCACCTCCTCAAACTTTAGAAAATATGCAGAATGGAGACAACTCAGTCAGTCAGAGAACTTGGCTGATCGACTTTGTCAGAGGATTCTTAGGCACGCGCTTTACATTACACTAATAGTATCGTTAGATATATGTGCGAAAAGACAAAACGAGTTTCATCCATTACACACATGTTTCAGATGTATTGTGAAGTCCCTACACTTCAATTTGCTTTCTTCTTCCTCTGCCTGCTATTTTGTTTGGACCCCGCTTTTTTCATGGACTCCTCCACCTCCTCCTCTTCAAGATCCTTCTCATCTCCATTGTCATCATCATCATCCTCAGCAGCTGCAATCTTGCGTTTTCTGACGGGATTTTTCCTGGTGACTTCCTTCTTTTCTACATCATCTTTCGCTTTTGATTTCTTTCTAGAAGCAGCTTTCCCAGAAACAGCCTTCTTCTCATCATCATCATTTGCTTTGGTTATCTTCCCTCCATCTTCATCATCTTTACCACTGTCACTGCTGTTTCCATTGACGTTCTTTTCCTCAAGAGCCTTCTTACTGTTGAGAGTCCTTTTTTTAGGTTTGGTTTCTTCTTCGCTTTCTGGATCTTCATCATCATCACCGCTCTTCTTCTTTGTTCTTTTAGATGAACCCTTTGCTGGTTTGGCCACAGCTTTACCGGCTTGAGCTCCACTCAATTTTTGTAACTCCGGTACGTAAGCAGTTGTCTAAGACAAAAGTAGAAGGCATCTTCAGATGAGATATACTAATACAGTGCCAAAGTAGAATTACAGAAACTTACCCTTCCACCTGCATTTATAAACTCAATTTTCTTTCCTGTCACAAAAAAGAAAGAAACCTGATTCAGAACACGTCTTATACCATTACTAACAACGATAATAACAATAATAGAAAACAATTATTAAGTCTGAGCAACACATAAGACCAGAGAGAAGGTACGGTTTCTAGAACTGTTGCTCTGAGCAACACATAAGAGCAGTGTAAGCAATTAATCATGACATGTGCAAAATTATTGCATAAGTCAGAAGCCGAACCATCAACGAACGCTTTTCCAGGTTTTTTTTCTCTGGAATGGAAAATCCAATTATCTGGGAACTCGCTACTATCAGCCCCAAGTTCAACAGCTTTCTCTATAACCTGTAAACCAAACCTTAGTGTTAAAAACGTCAAATATATTTAAACCATCTCACCATTTACTTTTCCAGGCTTTTTCCCCCATCGAAAGTGAAACATCCACTGAGGAGGAAAACGGCAACTGTCTGCATCAACTTCAACCGCAAATTGAATAACCTAAAAGTATACTGTGTGATAGTTCGGCATGAAGATTAACTGTTTGGCAGACAGCAGCAGATAAAGAACCAAAGGACCCACCTCTTTGATAGAATTGAGCAATGTTTGGCAGTTCTCTTTGGACATGCTGGAAACAGTTTGCAGAGGATGAATTCTTGCCTGTTCCAAAAAAAATAAAAAAAAAAAAAAAAAACACGCCAGCAATGAAATAAACGCGTCTTTTTTATCTAGGTAAAAGTGTAAAACTAGACAAAAGTATGTTGAGGATATTCCTCAGATTGACTGAATTAAAAAGATGACTTCGTAGTTTAAAGAGTTAGAAATGACGATCCCATATAGTACAAGCACGAAAGAAGTATCAAAAAGAAGGAAGAGACCCAGCAAAAACAACATTCATGCCATGTAAACTATGGCGTGGACATGTGATGTTGTGCAGTGAGTGACATCAGCATCTTTACTAGCTTATAATACATATATTTAGTAATATTTATTAGCCTACAAAAACTCAAAACTCTAAAGTTACAACTTACAATACCAATTGAAAAGGACAAACAATTAAGCACCCTTACTTGATACAGTACTTCATCTGCGATCCAATTTCCAATGCCAGATATAAAGCTCTACAAAGAAACAACCGACGTTCAGAGATATCAGTATCAGGTCATGCTGACTACTGACCAAATTAATCAAGTTACATTTTTCTATGCAAGGGACAATGAGTTTTGTATATATCAAGTAAACAAACAAAACAAATAATGACAACATAGTGTATTTTCACTCATTTCACTCATCCATCAGTTTTTTGACAGCCCAAAGTACAGAGAGCTGCAAGAGTAATTGAAAAAATACATTTCCTCACTTCTTTGCATGAAGAATCCGCACTAAATGAAGTCAGGCTTCTCATAAAATCTAGCATGAAAGCAGCAGTAAAGTTTTGGACGTATACAAATAATAGAGATCTATGCTATTTGTTGTTTCTGCCAGTCTGGTAAAGCCGTTTAAAATTTCCAACAAACAAACTTAAATGTCACTACCTTCAAAACCTCGTCTATTGCTAATTCCAGGAACTCTGCACAGAAATCAGGAATTCTGTGCAGCAACTGTTTTACTTGTACTAGCTCCAACTAATAAAATTATTTCTTTGTTAATGCAACTAACATCCACCCAACAAAACCCACATTTGTCCTACTTGAAATAGCACTTGTGACAGAAAAAGCACTTCTAACCTGGTCTAGCAAGAGAGCCTTGATGCCAATATTCTTTTTACCCACTGACTTTTGAAAACCGTCTAGTGTCAGAGGCTCCAGTAATGCATCTGGACCAAGTTCAGATATTGGAGGCTTAGCACTCGGCTGCAAAGTTACATTGATTATCAGCACATTAACAAGCCCTGTGCAAGGAAGAAAACCATGTAAAAGACTATAGAGTGGGACAAAGGTTTGTTACGCTACATTGTCTAGCAACCGAACTTTTGCAAAGCGCCTCTTATCAGTGAATGAGAGCTCCAAACCATCATCCAACTGTAGGTCACCAGAAGCAACCATGTAAACAATGGATTTTCCTCTTGTAAACAATATCGCAGCTTAATAAACATGCACTCATCTTTTACATTTTGAAAAAAAATGGATATGTAACCAGGAATTTGTTGAAAAGTACGACATTCGTCATCCCCCATCCCCTCCCCCCACCCCCCCCCCCCCCCGCGGCAGCACCAAGCGGAAAAAAATGACCATACACAAACAATCAACATTAAATTCAACCAACCAGCCATCTATTAACAGTGCCTTGCATCTGAATTCATTGTATGGTAGAATGATTCTTCATCATCATTATAATTGAGAATACAAAGATTACAAAGCTGGCAAGCCGGAGTAATCTGGGCCATTTCTGAGATGTCACATGGACCTGGTCGTGACAATCAGACACAAATGCATACCCAAGCGTGGGTACTACATGCATTGCAAATTTTAAACTAGATGTGCAGTACACAACATATACTTGTGTAATAGCGTTAGGACCCAATTGCGGTGGAAAATAGTAACAGCATCTAATTTAAAGAGGTTGTAAGATGGTGGACCTTTCAGTTTTATGAATGAGCATGATCTTTAATGATAAAAATGAATAACTTGTCTCTTTGGCAAAGACGTCCAGAAAATGGTATCCAAATAGTAATAAATAGTGCACAGACAAAAGTATGTCTATTTCCTTTTGTCTTTCCAAAATGATGCTTTCTAAGAAAGGAAGAACTTTGACCCCTAGACCAAAAATGCTCATATTTTAGCTTTGTGTACAATTCAAGTTGATATTCAACAAACTATCAGCAAGCAAGTGAGATAGAAGCCGCATGCGTCATAGGGAATTCTCTTGCTACATCAGTAACCCTGTAAATATCATATTTCCACTGAACATTATGACCAAGGAATGTAATCAATATAATGCAACTACTAGGTACACTAGAGAGAGGGTAAAAGAGAATACCAACAACTGCTTTTAAACCTCCGTTCACAACAAGATACAAACTCATAGATAGCATTAAGTTTGTAAATGTTAAAGACATTAAAACACTTACTTCAATGAAAACTTTAGAATACTTGGAAGGCCATTCATCAGTGTCCTTAACAGCAGACCTAAAAGTAACAAAAACTGAGTTATCAGTTGTCAAACTTCTGCAGACTGGAAATATCCTTCTCACTTAACACACAAAATGCACATCATTTTCTTCTAGGTTAAACCAAAAAAGAAAAGAATAAACTTACTAGACACAAAAACGGCTTTATACAGAAATAAATCTTATAGACGTTTAAAACATAAGGTGAGACTGGAAACTTCTCGCATGAATTGCCGGCTGGACCAGGATGCTTCGGTGGTCCGGAGTACAGCGTATTCTTATAACTATTCCTAGTAAATAAAATGAGTACTTCACATAATTCAAGTCATTTCAAAAAGCATTCACCTTTTATACTTGGTAACGGCAACTCCTTTTATGTATACCGCCCCAGCCATCCCTAAAACCACAAACATATCAATGGATAAACCTCACAGCAAATAAATTGGGATAATTAAGTTGATGCATTTAGGGCTATGTATAAATTGCAAAGCATTTGACCGGCAGTAACAAGAAATGTAGCAAATGTACCAAATTGGAAAGAGGGAAATGGCGGTGAATCAAGCTGGAGCCACATGTTCTTGCCCTTCCGGTGAGCGGCGACGATTGTTTTCCCGTTCAACGAAGCTTCGAAGTCCTTGACAGACACGCCGTCAATGACCTTAGGGTCATCGGCGATTATCGACTTGACGATCTTCTTGCCTATGCAGTGAGCTTCAATGGCTCTCCGAGCCGCCTCCACTTCCGGTAGCTCAGGCATCTTCGCTTGGCAACTGATTCCCTGGATTCCCTTTGGCGCGTTTTCTGATACTGCGTTTTGCAAGACTTTTGGAAACAATTAAAAAAATAAAAACATTGTGTTATTACATTTGTGACCTATATTAATTGATGAGATTCTTATTTATGAGAGCGGCTACGGTCCACTCTCTAATTATCCAGTTTTTTAATCTTTATTGTTAAAAAAATATATAAATAATTACATATGTTTCGATCATTTTTTCAGTACATCATAAATAATGTGTACAATAACACACATAATCAGTTTTTTTAACCTGCTAAACCGGTAAACAATTTACAACCAAACAAAAACAATATTAATATTACTAATTTTTTCCTTGAAAAAACACTTAAACCTCCGTCGATTCAAGTGTTGTTGCCTGAAGGAATTTTCCTCAACCATCTTTCTTGAAAAATCCATCGTCGCCTTTACTGCTCTCCACCTCCACTGCCACCACCACCACCACCAAACTCCCCCTACCCTTAATTCCAAACCATTGCCCTGGCTGCAAACCCCCATTTTCTTTTTCCCTCCAAGCTTATTCCCCTTTTCCTTTGCTTTTGTCCAGATTTCTCACCCACCAAGTGACCCAACCATTTAGAAACTTTAATATATAGCTTGAAATAATATTTGGGACAAAGCAAAACTAGTTACTGTTGTTTTTGATGAGTGAACTATTTTTCATCAAGGAAGGAAACATTCATTAATAATTATATATTATCTATTGTATTTGATCGTCTTTTCTCGTTTATTTTTTTTTCCCTGTTTTTTGTTCCTTAAAATACACAATCAAGCAAATTTTTTTATAATAAGAACCAATCGAGAAGATGGCTTGACCGGAGGTGGTGAGGTGGTGAATTGATGGTGGTTCAACCAGAAGTGGTGATGTTGTTTTCTTTAGAAATGAAATAAAATCTGATGTGGTGAAATGGAATAAGGTGTAGGGCGGTAAAGATGGAAACCAGACCACTGGAGAAGGGCTGCAGGCATTGAAGGTGGTGGGTAAATGACTTAGCATTTTAAAGAGATAAATAGTTGAGGGTAAGTTTGTCATTTTAAAATAAAAGGTATGTTGTTGCATAAAGGATGACCGGTAACCTGCTTAACAGGTTAATTGTTTTTTATGGTACACAATAAACAAAAATATGTCAAATCAATCTGACGGTTGTCATTCATTTAATATTAATCTAACGGTAAACTGCATGGTTTAGTTTTTTATAGTGACTGGACTGTAGTATTTTCTCTTATTTATTGATTTTCTTCGCGATTAATGATATAATTCTTTTGCTACATTATACATATGTTACACTTATTAATTGATGAGATTCTTATTGATTGAGTTTCTTCATGATTAAGATCGGTTGCAGTAGATACTGTAAATCATTTAAATTCTTCATGATTAAGATCATTTAAAAATCTTTAAAAACTCTATTGTAGAGATTTCAACGGGAAAAATAACACTGCAGCAGATACTCTATTTTTTACTGTAAACTACAGATTCTGTAACATTTCCTTTACATCTACCGCAGTCATCCAGATTCTGTAAATTTTCTTATATATCTTTCGCATCATGTAAAATAAAGAGTCTTATGCATTTCATCTTAAATAAAGATTCTGTAAACTGGGAAAATGTGTTTTTAAAACTGTATAATAGAGTATTCGTCAAGAGTATCTGATGCGAGTGCTCTAATGATATATAGCTTAGCTATACAATGATATAACATTTCGATGTAATCAACCTTTTTGTTGAGAAAATGGCTACTTAATTTGTTCGACGTGACTGCTATATCGAGATTCATCAAAAGTGTTTGTGTCGGATATTTAACCAGCATAACCTACGTATTTTATTCACTACACTATCTTATTTATCATTATTTTATTAATGTGGGATCTATAAGCACACCCCGTTTTACTATTAGCAGCCATTTTTTGAATTTTTTTCGGATGGAAAAAACATCGGTGACACTGGTGTTCAACAAGGAATACCAGTGGAAAGTCGTGGATCGACGTTTTCTAGTTATAACACTTTTATAAAGGGAACGTCGGTGTCATTGGTGTTCCTTGTTGAACACCAACGCCAATGACACTGGCGTTGGTGTTCAACAAGAAACACCAGTGGCACCGACGTTTCATTTATAAAAGATCACCGGGTGTCGAAGTATTTTTTGTGGTGCCGGGAATAATGTGGTGTCAGTAGTAAAAATAGGTGTCAATACAATATGCGTTTATTAATTCTATTATTTTATTATAAATTCACTCAACAATCATTCAACATCAACAAATAAAATAATATTAATCAATTCACTTTATTCACCCACTACACTATTTAACAATTACTTTTTCAATATAATATTTCATTAAAATTTCTTTCAGCAATCATTTCTCCAATTACATAAATTTCAACATAACATTTCAACTTTATAATTATTATTTCACTATATTTTATTTTAATTTCTTTTTCTTAATCTATTCAACATCAATCCAACCCGAAACCAAACAGGGCCTTAAGGTACCAAAATCACAATTGTTTGCTTGGTCGAAACATATGGGGTAGGGGTTGATGAAGCTACACTAAAAGATCATCATAAGTGGGTTGTCAACCTAACTATACAATAAGGGTTATTACATTTTACAAAGATCTAAGTGTATCACTCATTGCCACAAAGTATCAACCAAGAACCATCATTGTACAAGTATAAGCCATCACATGAAACAAGTGGGGAAGTAAATGTAGGGACTAGGGAACAAAAAGAGAAGTAAATGCAGGGAACGAGAGAAGAAAATAAAGAAACAATACCTCCAAATTGATGGAAGAAAGCTGAAAAACTCCATCGATGAAGCTCCAAGTTCATTTACAATAAAAATATGAAAATGATCGAAATACCGAATCACTACGATTGCTTGGAATGAGTTAGATTGAACTACAAAACAAATATACATCAGTCGCTCAAATTTTATCCTCATAAGTTACTCGAGTATTGAATGAGTTTTCCATGTATGATCTCCAGACCCTTTGAGCTTACCCGGAATCCACATAGGATCGACATCGACTCGCCACTATTTATACCTACAACCGACATAATACTCTTGCTAGTAAAGTTAGAGCCAGGACCGGCCTATTAAGGAGGGGGAGGAGGCATTGGCCGAAGGCCCAACCGTCCCGGGGCCCAAATTACTTCGTTAAAAAAAAAATTCGTGTAGATCCAACATAATATAATGTGTTAATTTAAAGACCTAAAAAAAATTTACTTGAATTGATAAAAATCCAAACAAATTACAATGAATATATTATAGATATATACAAATAATTTTTTTAGGGGTTGGAAAAAGACACGGGAAATATGCCAAAAAAATAAATAAAATTAAGACACAGGAGAAAAGAATATACTATAAAGAAAAAAAAAAACAAACATATAAAGACATTGTTGATCACTTGACCAGTTAACCGTGAATTTGATTCTTGTTTTTAAATATTCTAGAAAAGAGATTTGAATTTTATTACTTTGTATTTATGTTTTGAGACTATCATGAAGTACTCCTACCGAAATGGTAAGGGTCATCACCCATGCATGTACGCTTGTAGAGGCACATCAGGTCGAACCCCGTTTCGTTATGGCAATATTAATCTGTACGACAACTCGTATGCAAACGATTATAAAATATTTAATTTATTAAAAAAATTCTCTAATACTAAAAGACCTAATCCGACGACTTCGACGAATGCCCAAATTTTTCCGGGTTCGAAACTGGTTAGAGCTATGGGTAGTCCAAGCAATATCACCGAGCCCTTAGGTTTGCTCATGACTCTGGCAAGAGGCCAGCGAGGTGGTCGGTGTTCAAACTTCGAGCCACTCGGCTATTGTAAAATTCTTGACCTATATCTCTTATCTTCTTCTCTCTTATCTTCTTCTCTTATTAACTTAATAAGAAAACAAGGGGTGCGGGGGGGGGAAAATGGCCACCTGACACGTGGCTGCTTGACATGTGGCGGGTTTTTTTTAAAATTTTTATTAATCAAACATTTGTAGCTTGTTTTTTTTCTTAATCAAATGTGTGTCGTTAGTAGTTTGAGCAGAAAATGGAAAAAGAAAAGAAAAGGAAAGACCGACGTATTTGAAGTTCTGCTGTGTAGTGTACGATGGAAGATGGAACAAGTTTAGCTATAAAATACAACAACAACAAAAAATTTGGCCGAACAAATATCCGTGCCACGAAAATAGTCACGGCGCCACGATTACTCTCGTTTTATTATTTATCAAACCTTTGTGGTTTGTTTTTTTGTTAAATCAACCGTTTGCCATCAGTAGTTTGTGCTGATAAGGAAAAAAAAAAGAAGGAAAGACCGACGGATTTCACGTTGTGATGTGTAGTGTATGATGGAAGATGGGTCAAGTTTAGCTATAAAATACAACAAAAAAAAGTAGCCGAACAAATATCCGCGCCACGAAAATAGTCACAACACGACGATTACTCTCGACACACTATAAATCATCGGTAGCTCTGACGCGCGTAACGTAATGCCAAAAAAGTTATTTGGTGGTGTGTAAAATTAAATGAAATTAATAAATAAAAATGGTGCCAATAATAAAATGCTAGTGTCAATAGAACCCGTCTCTATTTATTCTGAGTTTATTTGAAGAATCATTTTTCATATTTACTCTGACTAGGTATATTGAACTTATTGGTCGTGTAAGAATGTATGATGTATTTATGTTGCTTCTATCGGCACCACGAAATTACTCACGGCGCCACGATTACTCTTGGCGCCTTATAAATCACTCTTAACACTTCATTAAATGTTTTTACTATTTTGAACAGCACAACGTCGGTGGAACCGATGGCCGTTTACAGTACGAGCGTAACTAAAATTGACGTTGGAATACCAAATCACTTTTTATATTCTTCAGACCGTTTGACACGTGGTTTTTTTCCACCAAATGAATGAACACAAGATGAATGACGTATTCATTAATGATAAGAAAGAAAAATGTTGTTGTATATCTATTAAGAGCCAAGAAGATGTGCCCACAAGTGGCTACGTGGACACCTTCTTGGCTTGACACGTGGCGTTTTTTTTTTTAATCAAACCTTTGTGGCTTGTTTTTTTGAATCAAACGTGTGCCGTTAGTAGTTTGTGCAGAAAAGGAGGAAAAAAAAGGGAAAGACCGACGGATTTGAAATTCTGCTATGTAGTGTACGATGGAAGATGGGCCAAGTTAGTGGTGAAAAAAAATCACAACCCGACCCAATCCGACCTAATTTAACCTAACTCAACCCGCAAATGCGGGTTAGAAAAAGATTTGGGTTGATTATGGTTTTAACACATTTTGACCCGCATTTCATGAGTTGAGTATGTGTTGTATCATAAAAAACATATTTGAACCCAACTCAACCCATATATATATATATATATATATATATATATATATATATATATATATATATATATATATATTCCTTTAGTTAAACAAAACACTATAACCTATTTTACATGCACGATAAACGAACGGTCTAAGAAAGTAAAAGGACTACAATTCTACAAAATGAATAACCATTTTTCAGCCATATTTTTTCAGTATAAAAACATCAATTCATACATAAACAAAGTTCAATATTTTCTTCCATGTTGATATAATTATGCCATATGCATTTATTCCATTACTGAACTTTGGCCTCCAATCCTATCCACCATTCTAAAACCAAACATATTGATATTGATGTGCATTTAATCAGGGATCAAGTGCCGAAAGGCAAGGTGAGGGTCCACTACATACCATCAAGTGATCAGATAGCAGACACTCTGACAAAAGCTCTGCCAAATGCTCAGTTCCAACATTACAGAAACAAACTGAATGTGTTTCACCTACCTTCAGTTTGAGAGATAGTGTTAGATGATGTGTAATATTTATGATAGTGACAAGTGTATGTGTGTGACAAGTGGCACAGGTTGTTATTGCTGTTTTGGATAAGATTCCATGGTGCTAGTATTTATGTAATAGGCTGCTGAATGATGATGCAGGATTGAAAATATATTATCTATGAAATAGATTTCCCTTCTGCTTCTTTGTGCTATTACCTGTCACTAGGATGTCATCCACATACACTAATACATACAGAATGTCAACACCATTTCTGAACACAAACAATGATGAGTCACACACAGACTGCTTGAAACCCCAAATATTCAAACCAGGCCCTTGGTGCCTGTTGCAGGCCATACAAGGCCTTTTTAAGCCTACATACATAGTTAGGTTTCTGGGGATCAATGAAGCCTTGAGGTTGAGGCATATATACTGTTTCTTGTAGGGGACCATTCAGAAAAACATTATTTATGTCCACCTGTCTAATTCTCTTTCCTTTTTTCATACAGTATATAGGAAGAGGAAGTAAGAAAAAGTACAGGCGTGCATGTAAATGTAAGATTTGTTTTGGTAACACAATAGCCAAGGTGCCCAAATTTGTGGTCTTAAGAATTACCTCCAATGTTTTATCTTTATTCTACATGTACAAAAACATATTTAAAAAACATATAAAATTAAAAATAATGATATTCAAATAATAAAAATATGGCAACCTAGCAACAGCCATGTGGTAACAACACAAATGGTTCCCATATCGAAAGGTCCACCTCTATTTTGTTCTTGTCCAAATGCATAAAACTGTTTCTAAAGTTTTATACATTTTTTTTTATGAGGATGGAGATAAGCGGCTTGTTCTAACGAGTGGGTAACAATTACTAATAGTTAGTAATTTAATAATATGTAAGTGGTTTAAAAGGATAAAAAAATAAGAAAAGAAATTAGGAATCGGGACAGTGAAAATATAAATTGGATTATAAGGACAAATTCATTGTTTATAACCTCAAATCCACTGTTTACTGCCTTCAAATCTAATGTTTCACTATTTCACTGTTGATGTTTTTTTTAATACAAAAATGACCTCGAAAATAACGTTGAAAAAATATTAAATTATATGTCTAAATAAAGAGGACGAAAAAAGGAAAAATGTAATGCAAAAATCACCATCTTTTGACAATCGGATCGAAAGATATATTCGTTTTTGCAGTTGAATACGAAAGAATAATGATATGTCCTTTTTAACCAAAAAATTATTCTAATGTTTTCTTTACATATTTCTATGTTCAAATTGTATTTTTTTCCCAATAGACCCTTTAATAAATATAATATACAGTACATTCATTATTGACCCTGGGTTGGGGTGGGTGGGTGGGTGTAAGTTTATGAAAACATATTTAGAAAATAAACATACATACCATAAATAACGAATGACAATTTCCAGCATTAATTGGTATAAATTTAAATCTTATCACTTAAGAAACTAGATGAGACGAGGAGGCTGAATTTTACGTGTTTTAGTCAAGTGATCTACGAACGAGAGGAACGAGAGGATGTAATATCACGGTAATGGATAATACAAAAACACTTTTATGAAGTCCAACATGCCAAACATTAGGCAAAAGACAATAAAATTTATGTAAAGTGATGAATTTCATTGGTATATCTAATACAAACGACTTAAGACTATATATAAAATATGAATTAAGAGGCCAGAATTTATAACAACATCCATTTAGCGAAATTAAAATTAAAAGGAAAAAAGAAGAAGAAGAAGAGGATCGAGAGATTTATGAACAACAATTGATGCATAATATGTGTCCTAACTATTGATAAAGATGTAATACCAATTGGATGTTATGATGAATATTTATATAATCAGCCGTGTAAAATACGTGTCTACATATATTGTGACTCATTGTTGTGACACTAACTTTACTCTATTTATTTTTACTTAAAATGATGTCATTTTGATATTATGTAGAAATATACTAATAGATTGTTCTATAATTTATGCCTCCAATGAACTTTTGTGTTGTCTATGCCCCTGATTTCATACCTCTTGCTTTCATAATGTATCTTATCATATATATTATATCACATTAGATCATTCAATTCGAAAGTAGCTACTTCAGCTTCAGCCACTCAAATTTTCGATATTCTTTTTTATTTCTCATCAAAGAATGACATATTCTTCAGGAAATCCTAGTTATTCTTAGCATGATATTGAGAAATCTCATTGCTATTACTCAAACAAGCATGAACATATGCTTGCATATTCGTCAATAGGTCAAATCGGATGTCACTGCTTCTTCTCCGGTAAAAGAAGTTCACGACCCATGGGCATTCTACCTCCACACGGCATTACTCTTTTAGGCTTTCGCCCCTTACGGAAATTTCCCACTACTGCCTCCAGGTATTCCATATTGCAAATAAGGCAGATCTTGTCTGGTTAAAGTCTTAGAAATGATAACCCTATTTCCGTGTCTTCTAGCTACTTTATCTTCTAGTTTGATTTCACGTTTTTGTGAAAATATACACAACCCATGATTTTAATAAATAAACAAATATGATACTCGGACAAAGGTTAAGTTCGTAATTATTCGTACATCTCCACCATGCTGGAGCCCAAGTATCATACACCCTATGTATAATGTATATATATGACAAATATGTACTCATAATAAAAATCTTGAAACAGGCGACTTACATACCAAGTATCTTGCATTGCAATTAATTTTCATGTGTTAATTGCCTTAAATAATTCAACGGTTGGTTATAACTTATATCTCAGGAATCTTTTTTATATTAATATATAGTACATATGATGACACATATGTATTCAATTCTATACATGTGTACACACATGACACATCCACATTCAAATGAACGTATTCACGTGTGAAATTGAATATCTCATATATTTTTAATGGAGAAAATCTCAATAGAAATAATGATAAATCGAAGAATCTTTTGGAATATTTTTATATATTTAGAGTAAAACGGCGGCGATGGAATTGATATATAAATTATATGAACTTTTCTCAAGCATCTTGCTTGATATATATTAATAAAGGTTTATTTTGCTTGTTCAAAAAAGGCATTTTTTATTGGAAGAATGACGGAAAAAAAATCGCACATAACCCTGGACGTTTTTTTGTTTTTTAATCTTTCCTCCAATATTTTCAAATCCTCATATCTTTTTATCAAGATCTCCAAGATCTTTCACGTGTTAAAGAATTGAGGGACTCCACAATGAATCCAATTATCGAATTTCTTTTTTGTGATGCTTTGGAGAAATGCAAAACAAGAGCAGAGCCGGCTCGATTTTGATGTCCGATGCAGGACATTGATGACTTATGCAAAGTGACATTGATGACTTATACAAAGGATGTCCGATGCGGTGACATTGATGACTTACGCGGTGACATTGATGTCCGATGCGGGGACATTGATGACTTTTGCCATTGGTCCGAAGTTATTTTTTAACTCGTATTTATATAATTTTGATAACTCTAAAGTAACTTTATTTCTTTGTTACATTTGATTAGAGTCGTTTTTCGTGAAATTAATTATCATCGTTTTTAATACGTCGTCGAAATTCACTCGAATCCGATTCAGATCAAAATATACGACATTTAAATACGTAATCTCCCTTCTTCTTTTTTTTTTTTTTTTTTTTTTTTCCTTTCCTTCCTTCTTCCTCTTTATCCACTTCAAATTAGAATGTTTTATAACTAAATAAGTGAATCCCGAAAATCAAATTAGAAATATCGACAGTGAATTTCGAATAATAGTGAATTTCGACAGCGGATTTTCTGAAATCACGTTGAATATGTTGAATGTGGTCTCAAAATAAAAAACATGAAAAAATAAAAAATTTGGTGAAAGAATTTTCAAATTTGGTTTGAGATACAAGGTTTAAAAAAGATGAATGAGAGAGAAAGTGTGTTAATATTTTTTAATTATTTTTTCTGGAAAAAAGGCGCTAGAAATTTATAAAAAATAAAAAAAAATAGTTTTGTTCATTACGCAGAAGTTTCAAAAGGTTGTCACTCTCTTAATTGATAAAATGTTGGTGTCCTTCTCCCCATTTCCTCCTAATAAATAATGATAGACGAAGGAAAAGCACAATAAATACTGTATTGAAAATGTAAATGTCTCATATAAAATAAAACATACTAAATAATTTTGACAACTTCATCAGTTATTTTGAAATGTATGAAGTATTATATGAATGGTTGTCTCGAAAGCCGTGTTTTATCATTTTAGCTTCCACGCATTTATCGTAACGTGATGTTCTATTTTACGAGATTTAAAAATACGCTATCTCGGGTCATGGCCGAATGAGTTGATTCAGAATTGATTGGGTTTCGGGATGGGTTATTACAACCACAATGAATCTAATGCGTCAGCACATTCCAAATTAGGTTCGATTTTATAGGAAGCCTAAAATACACATTCGACTTTTGTAAAATCAAATGCTGCGTTTATATTCGAATTTCAAGAAATCAGATTTCACTGTTACGCCCCGAAAGTAAAGCCGTTGTGATGTCTTTAAGGACTACTACCTTTGTCCTAAAATTTAAGTTTGTTTAGATTTTTAATTTTGTTCCATAATATAAGTCCATTCATAAAAACAATAAAATATTTAATACAATTTTCTCCATTTAATTTACCTTTCATTTATTATATATTTACCCAATTTTCACTACGACAAATTTTATAATACAAGATTTTTTTTAGACTATTTTATGAAAACTAATGACAAATAACAATATTACAATCATTCATTTCTAACATCTCACAAAATAAAAATGTATTAAGTGAAAGAGAGTAAAAATGAGAGTTGCTGTCGTATGTCGGTGTATGGATGGTGGATACCTTCTTAAAATCGTTTAAGGTGCACGGTGTAAAAGTTTCGGGTGGTGTAACAATATAAATTAAGGAGTTTGGAAGAATGTAATTTGAGAGAGGATAATACAACCGTTGTATGAATGTTGCATCAAGTGGTAGAATCACAATTTTTTAATTTTAACATGTTATACACGATAAAACTGTATTACGTGGAAAAAATAAAAATGAAAGTATGTAAAGTATTTGGGACCTTTGCCGAAATACCATTATTGAGGCCAGATAATTTCTGGACTACCATTCCGTTGTCGAAATACCACTCCGTTTTTCATGTTTTAGGTGTTTTTGGAATCAAACTAAACCCTAATCGAAGGAACCCTTTATATGATTTGTATGTGTATAACTTAAGATAAATTAAGGAGTTTGGAAGAATGTAATTGAGAGAAATGTGGAAATCGCGATACCAAAATCGTGAAAATTAAATTACTAAAGTCTTTAATTCTATTTCCACATTTACAACACAAGAATGGATGACGTTCCAGAAAAAATCCCTAAAATATTCCACTTAGAACAACGTTGATACAACCACCGTTGTATCATAAAATCTTTCTCGAGGGAGGGAGTGTGGCTAATACAAATATATATTGTATTGAAAGAAAAGAGATAAAATCTGAAAGCAAAGCAAAGCAAGAAGGAGAGGTCAGGAATTGATCAGAAAATCCACAAAGAAGCTCTCAGCAACTTAACTTACTGCTAGCTACTAAAACCTCCTTCCCCCCCACCTCTCTGCCTCTCTCCCTTATCCTATCTATATATCAAAGATTTCTTCTCCATACTATCTATCTATCTCTTTCAGCTTCCAATTACTTAAACACCTCTTCTTCTATTTACTCCTCTTATTTTTTCCTATCCTCACTTTAATTTTCATCATTTTTCGATCTCCTTTGCATAATTAATAAGGCCCCATTATTAATTAATTAACACGGCAATCATCTAAGCTTTTTCTGTTCTGTCATCAAATAGAAGGAAAGCAGAACGTGTTTTGATTGAGATTATTAATGGCCCCAAAATCTGGGAAAGGAAAAGGGAATAAAGGAAGAACTGAAAAGAAGAAGAAAGAAGAGAAAGGTATTCCTACTAATAATCTGGGAATCATCGAAAATATCTGGGATTCATTTGTTTTTCACTAGTAATTATGATGATTCATTCATAATCCCTTAGTAATCATGTTTTTTTTTTTTTTTTTTTTTTTTGGGGGTTGAATTGTTTCTAATTTTTTTGCAGTTGTACCAAGCGTTCTTGACATTGCCGTCATCACACCTTACGATGTTCAAGTCATTCTCAAGGTAATAATAATAATATATTTTTTTTTTTTTTTTTTTTTTTTTTTTTTGAAGGCTGTATTCTTCTATTTTTGTTTATGAAAAAAAGAAAGTTTGCTTTGGTCGTACCAATTCTTCTTCTTGTACAACAACCCAGGTGTTACCTCCAAATTATGAAATTAAATATAGTAACATATTTATTTAAAATCATCATCTACTATATACACCACACAATTTTTAATATTGTGATGTAATCTTGAAGAATAAAGAAATATATCAATCAAACCGTATTGATGGATTAACGATTTCATACGATATTATATACTCTACTCTTATCATTACGACGACAAGAGTATTTAATATCGTCTAAATTGTTTATTGATCAACGATAGATTGATATATCTTGATTCATTCAAGATTCCATATCAATTATTAGACTTTTTTTTTTAAAATTCATATACAATATTTTACTTTGAAAATTTGAAATTAATTTTGTTTATATTTAGATGATTTAATATCATAAAATATATTATTGTGTCAATGTACGTGAATGGGCATTAACAAGCCAATGCATATATATATATACTCTTATAATTGATCAATGTCACATGGTAACATATGAAATATGCCTCATTAATCAAGAAATATAATAATTATATAGAAAATGCAATTAATTGTTTAAAAAATAGTTTTGGATGTTTCCAAATTGGAATGCAGGGTATCTCCACGGACAAGATATTGGACGTCAAGAAATTGCTAGCTGCCAATGTTGAAACTTGCCATTTTACAAACTATTCTTTATCACATGAGGTGATCCATTATTATATGTTTATATATTAATATAATGAATTCAACCCAATGAAATTCCAAAAATTTTGATTAATTTTGTTTGGTTGCTCGTTAAAAAGTAAAATTTCAATTCTGGTTGGCCTGTTTTTTTGTTTTTTTAATTTTTGGGATTAAAAAAGACAAATAGACTGTATCTGCTTAAAAAATGATTAGAATACTGTTTTAACAGGTTAAAGGACAAAAATTGGCTGACAAGTTGGAGGTTGTCACTCTCAAGCCTTGTTCATTGAAGATGGTTGAAGGTTGGTGTAGCTTTACTATGCTTTTTTCACATTCATTAATGTTTGGCCACCGAAAATGTATACTGATTATACAAAAATTTAATTGATTTAATAAAATTTTAGTTACTTAGTTATCATCGATCGATATAAATCCTACCTTAATCAATAAGTAAAATTGTAATGTGATTCGGATGTATTTGTTGTGGTCAAACCATTGCTCACAATAATACACATAAATTAAACAAATGATTGATGCATTTTTATTCCACTGATTTTGATAAGACACGTGACTAAGTTTTTTTACTTCTACATAGGGTAGAAATGTGATGTGAAAAGTATTTATGAGTACTTTAGCACTTAAAATAACAAAAGAATTTATATGCGAAATCGAAGTATCCCGTCTACACATAGTAGCCAATTTCAATTTTATTTTTATTATTTTGTTTCTTCATGTAACATAATAGCTTTACTAACGACGTTATGTGAATTATAATGAATCCAGTGATTACTTATTTTCATCTCTTAATTTAGCTTATCACATTATTAACTTAATTTATTAAATTTATTTTTTCTATTATATTCAGGAAAAGAAGATCAATATTTTGTGTTAAGTTAAAAAAAAAAAAAACTCGCGTGGGACTAAATTTAACACATTTGACTAAATTTCTTTCGCAAAATAACAAGAATGCCACTGACGTGTCGTCGTACTGGGCAGAGGACTATACTGAAGAATCTCTGGCAGTAGACCACGTGCGAAGGCTGCTCGACATAGTCGCGTGTACCACACGCTTCTCCAAGCCCAAAGTCGCGAAAGCTACCAACGCCGGCGGCGGCGGCGAAACTGAGTCTCGTGGAAAGAAGAGTAAAACTCGCCATTCGTCGACTAGTCCACCATCGACTCCGTCTGTTGGAGATGCAAGGTCCACCGGACCAGCTTCGCCGGCGGTGTCTGAAGGTTATGATATGGTGGCGATTCACCCGATTCCGAAGCTCTCCGACTTTTACGAGTTCTTCAATTTTTCTCATCTTACTCCTCCTATATTGAGTAAGTTCTATTTATCCTTTCCTTTTTTTTAAACAATGCATCGAGTCTTGTAATTCAGGTTGCTTATACGATGTTGTTTGATAATTTTTGAAGATTTGAAACGCGTGCATAAGGACGGAGAAACCCAGCGGGAAGGCGATTACTTTGAGCTCCAGGTGCATTTTCTTAGCAATGTTTTTTCTTATGACAAAGCTCATAAGCTAGAGCCAGCTTAAGTATGTATATCATTTTAGCTCCTAAAACTTCCATTTATATTAATAACGAGTGTAATGTTTGCAGATTAAAATATGCAATGGGAAGTTAATACAAGTGGTGGTCTCCAGGAAAGGGTTCTACACCACTGGAAAGCAATTTTTGCAAAGCCATTCCTTGGTGGATCTTTTGCAACAGCTCAGCCAAGCATTTGCCAATGTAAGCAGATGCTTAAGGTTCTTTTAGTTGGGGATGGGGGGTGTTGCTTCTCTTTTTCCCATCAAATACAGTTTAGATTTGGCGTTTTATCTTGTGTTTACTATCTTTTTAACAAGGATAATTTCTTTGCTGGTAAAAAGTACTTTTTGCGTTGGTGCTTGTGATTAGCGAGGATATGATTCTTTTTGCAGGCATACAGCTCACTGATGAAGGCTTTCACCGAACACAATAAGGTAAAGAGACCATTTACTTCTACAACTTTAGTTTGAATTTAGATCATATGGTATTAAAAGGGGAACAGGATGTCTCATTTTCAATAATATGGTTCGCCTTGCAGTTTGGCAATCTGCCCTATGGTTTTCGTGCCAATACATGGCTTGTCCCTCCATCTGTCGCTGATACTCCATCGGAATATCTGCCTCTTCCAATAGAAGATGAAGATTGGGGTGGCAGTGGTGGGGGCCAGGGTAGACACGGAGAATATGATCTGAGACCTTGGGCAACAGACTTTGCCATATTGGCGAGTCTTCCTTGTAAAACTGAAGAGGAAAGGGTGATTCGGGACAGAAAGGCTTTTCTGCTTCATAACCTATTTGTCGAGGTTTCAGTCTTTAAAGCTGTTTCTGCAATTGGCAAAGTCATGGATGGCATGTTGGATGGTCAAACTAAATCTCCAACAAGCTCTGTATTGTATGAAGATCGTACTGGCGACTTGTCAATTACAGTAAGACGGGATGCTACAAATGCAAGTTTGAAAACAGATTTTAACATTTCTGTGTGTGCAACTCCTGATGAATCATCTAGGGAAGTTACTCAAAGGAATTTGCTCAAAGGCATCACTGCAGATGAGAGTGCAGTTGTACATGTGGGTAACTGCTATGCTTTAAGTTTTTTGTACAGATTATCTCTTGTTCACATTGTCCACATATTCAAAAATGGAACCGTAAGGGGGAAAATCTACATTTTTTTTATCAGGGTAGTAAAAGAAACAAATTTCATGCCAGTGTCAACTTCAAATACAGGTCTTGACATGGACATAATTTTAACTAGTCAATTTGAGACATATTGTTGAATTATTCCAAACCAAGTGGTGCACCATTGCGTAACTCATTTGTTGGGATGATAATGTCTGGAAAACCAATGGCTCCTTTTTATAAGCAATCATGCAGTTTATATTTCCTTGTATAATCAGCCTAGCAATTGGGCTAGACAAGCCCCATACTGGTTAGCAGATTTCCATGTGAAATGCATCAATTAAAGTTTAAACATTTACCTGTTTTTTTGCTTTTATTTTCCTCCATAGCTGTTATTGCTTTATCATCTGGAGAAGTGAAACAAGTAACTAAATATGGCAGGATACTTTGTCACTCGGAGTGGTTTGCATTAGGCACTGTGGATATGTTGCAGTAGTAAAAGCTGTTGGTGATGTTAAAAAGCCTCTGACGCACGACATCAAAATTGACGACCAGCCTGAAGGAGGGGCCAACGCGCTTAATATTAACAGGTATGAGTTAGCGATTGTCTGTGTTTGATTTGAATATGATATGAAGTCAGTTGAGAAACTTCACATTTTGTATCATGTAACCCTTTTTTTCCCCAACTGATTCGCATTTCTGTGTCCAAACGGTTGAAGGATATTGTCAATCAAATTTATTCAATACATCAGTTGCTCTTTTTATAATTATCTTTTTATATTGCCTTTATTCCTTTAACAGAAAACAGGTGACCCTTTCATAGACGTACAGAAGATATATCTACTTAGTATTGGGGATCTTAAATTACACTAGAGGTTTATATGAACTATATTTCTTGTTTTGTTTATTAAGAAACTATGATATACACGTCTCCACCATATCCACCAGTATGTGTAATACAGGACACTGAATCAGCTATAAACTCCATTCAGTCTTCAGAGGACGAATATTAAATACTAGTCGAATGTCATAACTAGATTTAACATCTAAAATTTCCAATTACGTCACCACATTTGATTTCACATTGCTTCATCTCATGCAGTTTGAGAGCTCTTCTTCACAAGTCATCCGGGTCACAATCATATGTTGATGGACAATCCCCTCGGACAAATCTTGCTGATCTTGAAAACGCAAGATGTCTGGTTAAAAAAGTTGTTAAAGATAGTTTAGTGAAATTAAGAAATGAAGATAAGCCCGACAGGACTATCAGATGGGAACTTGGTTCTTGTTGGGTGCAGCATCTTCAAAAGAAGGATACACCAGTGGAGAAGAGTTCAGAAGGTCCTGAAGATAAGAAGTCTGATCCCATGGTTAAAGGCTTGGGAAAGCAATTTAAAATGCTGAAGAAGAGGGAAAGAACACCTAAAAGTTTGAGTAGTAAAGAGGATAGTGAAGAAAACACCGTGCAAAATAATGGCCGAGATGACAACAGCAGGGAGGACGAGTCAAATAATCCTGAGTCTGACTGTAACCCAGAGTTGAGGAACATTATTCCGGAAGAAGCATTCCTACGATTGAAAGAAAGTGGAACTGATCTTCATGTGAAGGTATGAGATACAATTTTGAGAACTCATTCTGCATTTAGTTAAAGAGATCAATCACATATGGCAGATAGTGCGTCTGCATGATCAACCTTTCCCCAACTTTAGTTGTAGGGCAAGGGAAGTTACAAACGTACATACAGTGAATATATAACAGTGTACTGCAGTCACATCTCACCGGCTTGGCGACTATTATTTGTGACCTTCCCAATTTTATTTTATTTTGGTACAGAAGGAGGGACATACTCCTCACATTATCAAAATAGTACATACATCACCCGGAGGGGATTCCAACCAACAAAACTAAGTCTTTATTACAGGATTGAGTCGATTGACCATAAAAAGCAAGCTTGTCAGCTACATGACTATCTTCTCTAAGGCATGTTGAATCTTGACTTCCCTATCTCTCTTAACCAAAACAATGCATTCTTGAATATAGTGCTTTTCCCTAGACATCCCTCTGAAGTCATTTTGAATGCATATAATAGCAGAAAGAGCGTCAGACTCCAGAATGATTCTTCTGATGCCATTGTACCAAGCACTCATCTACTTGACATAAAATGTTATAAATTCCAGTAAAATCAAGGAAGCCAAGCACTCATCTACTTGACTATTCCCTGATAACAACCCCAATATAAGTATTCCCACTAGATCCAAATCTACTAGCAATCATTGTTAATTTTAAGCCTACCTGTAGGAGGAGCAATTGAGCTGATCCATATGTTATTTTTTACACTAGGTAACTTCTTATTCAGATGAAAATTGGTAAGGTGATCTTCCCAATTTTCGGACATACATGCTCTCTCTCTCTCTCGCTATGTATATATGTATTTTTTCTAGCTAATTCCATGCCTCTTTTAACAGTCTGTTGATGAGCTTGTCAAGCTGGCCTTCAAGTATTATGATGATGTTGCTTTGCCGAAACTGGTAAGACATAGTTTGACATTCAAGTATTTTGGAAATTTTTGACTTATTCTCAAATAAAATGATCTCTCATCTTTTATAGGTTACAGACTTTGCATCTCTCGAGCTTTCCCCTGTTGATGGGCGCACAATGACCGACTTCATGCATCTTAGAGGATTACAAATGTGCTCTTTGGGTCGTGTGGTAGGATATGAACCCCTTTATCCCTCTCCCCTGATCCATTATCGTTCTTTTATATGCAATGCAGAAGTTCACTTAAGCTCTGTTCTTGTACATCTTGATATTGCTAATTGTTTTAGCAGGTTTTCCTTTCTATAGTACATAAAGTTGTGTAATTAGTCTATATGTATTGAAAAGCTAGGTTACTACTGGGTACATATGATTCTTATTGCGTCAACAGGTTGAACTTGCTGAGAAGCTTCCTCACATACAATCCCTTTGTATTCATGAGATGGTTACAAGAGCTTATAAGCACATACTTAAGGCTGTCATTGCTTCTGTTGACAACAAGGCTGACTTGGCTGCAGCAGTTGCCGCAGCATTGAATTTCTTGCTTGGTACCTGTACCAATGACGATGACGATATGCTGAATTTAGAATGGTTACAGACGTTTTTGGCCCAAAGATATGGTTGGAGATTGAATGATGGTTTTCCTAATTTGAGAAAGTTGTCAATCCTCCGTGGACTTTGTCATAAGGTGGCTCTCTCACCAATTGCTTAAGTCCTACTTGGTATTGAACCATGCGCTAAATTTCTTCCCATTCAGGTTGGGTTGGAATTGGTTCCACGAGACTACGACATGGGAACTGTGAATCCTTTCAGAGAATGTGACATTATCAGTCTGGTGCCTGTGTGTAAAGTACGGCTTTCTATCCCTCTGATAAACATACTTCTTACGAACTGCGAGTATTTTATGATGCATAATATAATGGTTGGGTAGTGACAGTACGACTCCAATGCATATTTTGCAGCATGTCGGATGCTCTTCTGCAGACGGGAGAAATCTGCTGGAGTCATCCAAGATTGCATTAGATAAAGGGAAACTTGAAGATGCTGTCAACTATGGGACAAAGGTGAAAAGCTGTATATATATACTTCGTACATTAATATATTTGGAATTATTCTAATCTTATTCACGTATTTTGCATCAAAGGCGTTAGCAAAAATGATAGCCGTTTGTGGTCCCTATCATCGAACTACTGCAAGTGCGTACAGTCTTCTAGCAGTAGTTCTTTATCACACTGGAGATTTCAATCAGGTAAATATTAGCTGATCTTACTTGAGCATGTTTTCTGTGCGTCTTCCTTTAAGAGTACAATTGCTTCCGTCAGTTACTCAAATTTAACCAAATGAAGAACCTTTGAAATATATAATTTCTTATCATTATTAGTAGTCTTTCCAATAGACATGGGAAATAGTCCTATTTCAAAATTAAGTACAGTCTCTAACAAGATCTTCTAGTGCTGGATTTTTTGTTTTCCACAATATGTTGTCTTTGTTTATTCAAATTTCATGAATGATGTATCTAGTGTATGAAATCATTGCCCTGGAACTTTTCTGGCTTCTGACTTTAGTTTGAAAGAAAATTGTTAACGGTTGGACATAAAAAAGATCTCTTGAGAAATTGGGCTAATTTGATATTATGATAGGAAAATGTAAGCCATTTCAACATGTTAGTCCCCATTAATATAAATTGTCGAAGCATTTTTGTCCCTAAAGCTCTTCCTTTGTTTTGCTTCTGTGTAGGCAACTATATATCAACAAAAGGCATTGGATATTAATGAGAGGGAGTTGGGGCTTGATCACCCCGATACTATGAAAAGCTACGGAGATCTTTCAGTATTTTACTATCGTCTTCAACATATCGAACTAGCACTGAAGTAAGTATCGTGTTTTCATGTAATTCATTGAGTTATTGATGAAAGTTGATTAGCCAACTGTTGCATTTCTCCCCTACTTGATATTCTAGACAATAATAGTCCAGTCATTCTATTCGGGTACATTAGGCCCAAAGAGGTCCAACCTTTCCTATGCTTGTACACACGCAGGTTGTTTAGGTGCCTTTCTGATTTCCTTTGATACTTTATGTGATTGTACGGTCTAATTTTCTCATCACTTTCCCTAGTTTATCAACCTAATTTTATTTTATTTGTCAGGTATGTCAACCGTGCTTTATTTCTTCTTCATTTTACATGTGGGCTGTCTCATCCAAACACAGCTGCTACTTATATAAATGTGGCTATGATGGAAGAGGGCATGGGTAATGTCCATGTGGCCCTTAGGTATCTACATGAAGCCCTTAAATGCAACCAAAGACTATTAGGAGCAGACCATATACAGGTAACGTTTTTCTACCGTTGTATTTGTGTTCTTTTAAACAAGCGGGGACATTTCAAGGTACATATATAGATTCTTTTTATGTTTTCTTGGTTGAAAAAGTACTCGCATAGATTCGTATCAAATGCGTGGTATTTAGCTAATAGCTGCCTGAGATTTTTGACAATAATACGTGCCTTGTTTCTGCATATGACAGACAGCAGCTAGTTATCACGCCTTAGCTATTGCTCTTTCATTGATGGAAGCATATTCACTTAGTGTTCAACATGAGCAAACAACACTGCAGATTCTTCAAGCTAAACTGGGATCGGAAGATCTTCGTACTCAGGTATCACAAGCAAAGAGACTTTCTTCAGTATATTTTCTTTGATCCATTACCAGGCTGATCAAACCAGGTGGGAAAAATATATATTCTTCGAAAACCGTTAAATGTGCAGTGTAAATTTGCTTTTGCTCAGTTCTGCAGCACATTAGTGATGTTGCAAGGTTTGAAAAGAATAATAATGATAATACAATTTATATACAGGATGCTGCTGCATGGCTGGAGTATTTTGAATCAAAAGCCTTAGAGCAGCAAGAAGCAGCAAGAAATGGAACCCCAAAACCGGATGCATCTATTGCTAGCAAAGGTCACCTTAGGTAATAATAATACACTAATTCTTGATCAATGTGGTGCCCTTTATGTGCTGAAACTCCTATAAACGAAACCATTCCTGTGGTTACAGTGTTTCGGATCTCCTTGATTACATAAGTCCTGACCAGGATTCCAAGGCCCTGGAGGCACTAAGGAAAAGACGTGCAAAGGTAGCTTTTTGTTTTATTTTCTCATTTACTTTAAAAGTGCACAAATACGCTAAACAAGATGTATGAGAGTGCCGACTTAAATTAAGTTTCCATATTGTTATCTCAGGTAGTGCCTGTTGGTGATAAAGTCCAGCAAGGGCAACAAGATGGAAGGGTTGAAGAATCTAAATCGAGTGAGGGGACAGCTTTAAGTATTAAAACACAAGAAAGCAACAGAGAAGAAGCCAAGGCCGAAAAGGTTTCTATCCAGGTGACCAACGTCACTGTTAGCCGTTCAGAGGATCCTCCAGTTACACAAGATGTTCAAGAAATCAGCTCCGATGAAGGGTGGCAAGAAGCTAACCCCAAATGGCGGTCAGGGAATGGTTCTGGCAAGAAATTCAACAGGAGGCGGCCAAATCTGTCCAAGATAAAGGTAAACTCCGAGTCCCGTTATTTTGGAGACAATCACTATGGAAAGGAAGCCAATGCCCGCGGACAGAAAGCAGTGACAAAAGGAACCGCTCCAAAGTCTGCCAATTCAGGTAATGCAGAGGATTCAGGTAGATGGCAAGTAAAAGTTGGGGAGCCTAAAGGGTCTGCAACATCGGTGTCCAAGGTATCCATCAACCCTGCAACCCCGAATGCCATGACTTCTAAGAGTTTATCCTATAAGGATGTTGCAGCGGCGGCACCAGGTACGGTTTTAAAGCCCTTATTAGAGAAAGTAGAAGAATTAAACGAGGTGAAAACTGATACCCCGGTTTCCATTAGTCGACCTGAGACGTCAGAAAGTAATACGGAAAGCAACGCTGTAGAAGATGCATTAGCTAATCACAAAAAAGCAGAGGAAGTTAGTGAAATCCCCGCCATTGAAGGTACATCCGCGGAGCTTGAAGAAAGTAAATCTTCAGAGCCTGAGAATGAAATGAATCAAGTTAATACGGAAAAGCCCTCAGAAACAAATGGGAGTAAACTTTCAGCTGCAGCCGAACCATTTAGTCCGTGTGCCTACCTGCTAAACTCTGCTTCTCCTACAACTACTGTGTATGATGCAATAACTACTCAGAGCATGCTCACCGACCCTATGGGCTTCCCGTCAGTTGCTGCAAGAGTTCCGTGTGGTCCCAGATCACCGTTGTACTACCGAGCAAACCATACATTACGGATGAAACATGGATTCCGTAATTATCAACTTCCTATCATGGAAAGAAATGGTGATGCTTCCCAGAGAATCATGAACCCTCATGCACCGGAATATGTTCCCAGAAAAGCTCAAACAGCCAACAACAATTCTGATTCGTCCGTTGATTTCTCATCGGATCCTGAAATGTCCACTGAAGATAAGCTTAATAAAAAGACTGTTACTTCTGGTAGGAAAAGTACAGATGCTGAAAAGGCTGAGTTTGCGCGGCAGATATTGCTTAGTTTTATTGTTAAATCCGTTCAGAACTCCTCGGATCCTCCTAGCAAGGCCCCCCAAGTCAACGTGAAGAAGCCTGAAGTCTCGGGAAATTCTGCAGAAGCCGTTGCAAATGATAGCGCAATCATAAAAATCCTTTATGGAAACGAGGAAACAACAGAAGTGGGTGCTGAAGGCAAAGATAATAATGAAGGATCAAAACCGGTGGATGACAACCGCAAGAATAACAATGGAGATGGTGAAGGCTTTGTGGTGGTTTCGAAAAAACGAAGAAGCAGGAAGCACTTCACTAATGGGGTGAATGGATTGTATAGCCCTCAATCTATCTGTGCTTAAAGTGTGTTGATGATCTTCGAGACGCATAGCAGTGCGTGATATAAAAAGGACAACATTTTGTGTTTCTTTCAGACTTGTCACACATTCAGCGGGTCTGGACCGATGAAGACTCTCTGCGGTAAATTTTTAACTGTTTGATAATTGATGAGAAACTATGCAGTTAGGTAATCGATGAGAAAAGCCTATCTCGGAATCTGGCAACAAAGACTATGTTGATCTAACTCGTGAATTTTGCCTGCTTTTTTAAAAACTGCAAAAAATTCTTATCTATTATTTTGAAGAGTTTGGATGCTTCTATGAAGCTAGTGAAGTCCCTCTTTTTTCTTTTAAGAGATGTAAATGAAGTATGTATCAGCAGCTTCTAAGGTGCAGTCTTTTGCCATGTAGCACCTTTCTATGCTTATTAGGTGGACTGCCTTTGTGCAAAAATGTTGAACAATGAATAATGTGACATTGTTTTATTTTATTTTATTGTATCGTTTCAATTTTATCGGACGTCTTTTATATATATTTCTCTCGAAATGATCTTTATTATTTAAACTGGGAACGTGGCAAGCTAGCCACAACTTACAAAAGTTTGAAGAGTAAATAAGATAAAAAAAAAAAAATACAAAGAAATTGATCAAAATTCCACGTTAGTCTAAGATTGCGGACCCGGGCTTCAGACTTTGAGATCAACACATGCAGAGGAGGATGATGGCTATCTTGAACTCCATGGTGTATTTTGTTTCGCCAATACCAGATACAATGAATCACATCTCTGAATTGATAGGGCCAATTGCTATGTCTTATATTTTATTTTCATTGCAACAATATTACATGTTAGATGATTTTATTTTCTACTTGTAAGCCGGGAGATGTAAAAAATACGGTAAAACCTCGATAAATGAATACCCTCGGGACCAGAAAAAAATATTCGTTTAGCGAGTTTATTTATTTATCGATAAATGAATATATTATTCATTTAGATAATATTTTTACATTTTTTTTCTTATGATTAGTATTTTTACCTTTAATGTACAAATGTATTTAGAAATGTGATGGACGTTGAACATCTTTTGAACTATCTTAACGAGAATGATGCAGTTATGGAATCGCCTACAGACGAAGAAATAATTGAGTCCGTACTAAATGATGAGAATGATCCTGAACCAGATGATAGTAGCATTATACCAAATGTGTCATCAAAAGAAACATTTCAGGCAGTAGTCAACATACAAAATTAAATGCTACAACACGAGCAAAACATTCCAGAAGCCGTGCATGCGTTGCAAAAAATTAAGGATGTGATGCATTTTGGTGATAGGCAAAAACAAACAACTCTAGATGCATTTTTTGAGAAGAAATGAATTCTTATATGAAAATTGATTGGATGAAATTTTTGTTTATTATATATATACACACACACACACATATATATATATATATATATATTTATTATATATATATATATATATATATATATATATATATATATATATATATTATGGAATTTAGTGATTATTCATTTATGTTTACATAGGGTCCGTAAGGACTCAATTTTTTTTATTCATTAATGCATTTAGAGAGATTATTCATTTAACCTCTTTGCTCAAGTCGGGACCGGAGAAAATTATTCATTTGACAAGGTTATTCATTTATCGAACATTCGTTTATCGAGGTTCTACTGTAATAGACATCCATGCCTCCTTTTTCTGCCCTAATTGCCGTCCCATGCTACTTTTGTGTGTGTCTGTGTGTGTTTTGTGTGTGGAGAAACACTTCTTCTTTAAGCAATGGACGGTCTCTTTGTTGAGAGAAAAGTAATCTAATAATAATAATAATAATCATCATCATTTGTGTCTACACTCATAAATGGATCCTCTTTGAGCTATTCCCATGAATTACCCAAGTTTGACATATGTGTAGGTAGCAATGGCCTTTAAGTTTGGATGGAACAAAATGAAATAGAATAAAATGAATAGAATAAGTAATTAATATAATGAAATGAATACATTTTATTAATGCGTTTCACGTGAGAAAGAAATGTAAGTTTGATTTTATTATAGGTGACACACCGGATGATGATGATGGGTGGTGGGATTGCTAGGTTGAGAGTGGCGTGAAAACATGAGTAGGGTGGAAGTGTATAGTAGGGTGGTGGGATTATGTATATTTTCAATTTACATTACCTTTCATTTCATTGACTTTTGGAAGTGAAAATGAACTATTTTCGTTCTGATCGAACAAAATTACATTACATTCCATTATTTTATATACATACTCAAACAATGAAATGTTTTGACAAATATATCTATCATAAGTCACATCTGAAACTTTAAATATCTTTTTTTAATATGTTGATAAAATACAAATCAAACACTGATGCATTTTAAATTTTTTTTTTTATTTTAAATTTCCACTACGATTAATTCCATCATTTTCTTACAATTTCAATCATGTTAAACCATTGATAACAATATGAATATAGTCGGGGGTGACTTACATACAACTAAGACAACTGCCCCCCTGATCTGAGAAAATTATACTAATATATATATATATCATATATGTCGTATGCGTTTAGTTTGTTCCCCTTTAAATTTTTTATTTGTATGTCTTCGAAAATTTTATTACCCCTTACTTGAGATCCTGCGTCCACCACTGAATATAGTTCGGGCAACTATCAAAGGCTGACTTATAATTCTAGGAATCTGACTTGTATAATATATATGAATTATGCACTCTGAAGAATAATATATCGCTATCGGACAATTAAGTTACGAATAATTCTAATTGGCATTTGACTGCTGTTGAATTGCAAAACAAAAACACAAAGCCAAGCAACCCTGAAGTGAAGAAAAGCTGGCGCAAACTTTATTCTATTGTCCAACTCCATTTCTCCAAACAAAAAAGAAAAGAAAAAAAAAAAAAAAAAAACTTGGTCCAAAACTCAATATATAGGAATAGGACCGCGCGAAATGATGTAAATTGAAAAATGTGTATAGTGATTCAGTGTATATAAGTTTTCAATACAATTTATTTTTCTTTCTAAAAGAAGTTTTTTTTTTTTAACAGATTCGAACCCTCACATTCTAGCTCAAAGCCACGGTACTGTCATTACAACCTTCAATCTTTTTAACCATTGAATTATGTCATTTCTTCCTCATGCAAAATCTAAGGGAAAATTTTGCATCAGCTTTACCTGAAAGAGTGGGTAAAATGTTTTTACCTATCTGGGTGAAAATGTCACACAAAAAGAAAGAAAGATCTGAAATTTGAGAAGGAAGAAAACAAAAGAGAATACTGATCAATAATCTGTCAATGATTTTGTTGCTTTCTCTGCAGTTCTTCTTCTACTGCTTCTTCTGATGACTGATAAGTCTTCCAAAGTCACCCATTTCAATGTCTTGTCTTTGACAAATCATTCATTTCCAGCTCATTCTTATCTCTATTCAAATCATGGTTCTAAGTCTCGGCCGACTCGGCCGACTCATTTCCGACTCGGAGCATACCCGTACAAAGTTACAGATTCATCTCGGTTTAAACTTGAATCGGGTATGTATCGGCCAAACTCGACCAAACTCGGCCGAGTCAATCCGATTTAAGTGGGAACTTTAGTGATTAGATTGGAAACTTGAAAAAGGATAAAGCAAAAGCAATCCTACACAATATTCAGCCAATATTGTCAATAAAGTTCACTCCAAAAGCATAGTAGCAGACATAATCTTTACTATTTACTTCTTTACAGAAAAAATAGTATACTCGTGTCTTTGTCAATTGTCAAGAATCAAAACAACTCACATATTTCAATAATTATCCAGCTTTCCAGTCTCTTTATAATAAAAATTCATGCAGAATTATCATAGCAAAACTTCACAACGCACAACACACATTTGATTCACCACAACTCCTCCATTTTTAGGTTAAATTTCTTCAATTTTTGAAGCATACAAAACCTAATTAAATCCATGTCGCTGATTATCCAGACAAAGAAACAAAACCAAACGTCAAAACCACAAATACGCATGTTAAAACAACAAATACCCATGTTAAAACGTAACGCGACAACGCATATTTTGTTGTATTTAATCAAAAGAAATGATCTTGATGATTGTTTTGGGACATTTTGATGTTGTGTTTAGTTATTCACATTTTTTTTGAATTTTTCAGATTTTTTTCAAATTTTTTAAAACATTTTATATGGGAGAAAACCCGTCTCGCCCGAAACGATACCGATACGCGACGATTTATGTTACTCTGTGGTTTCCGAGTCGGTTACCGAGACCGCGACCATGATTCAAATCCCAATTTCCGGAGCTAGCCTTTTCAACTTGTACCGATTCAACATACTAAAAACTTCACATTAATTTGTTATCATTATAAGTGTAAAGATTTGCCCCAGAACGGCTTACGCGTTGTAATAACTTTACGCGTTGTAATAACAGTCTTGCTTTGCTTTGAAACAAGGTGTGTGATAGTTCAGCTTTTGGTTTTATGTGTTGTAATGTACATTCAACATAAATATATTGAAATAATGAGAAATATTCATCGATTTACATTACATCTTCAACGCAGTTACAAGGACGGGACCGTGGACATTTCGGGTTAGGGACCAACACATGTAATGGTTATTGTAATTGATAGTACACATGACATACTCTCGATGCAACCCCAAATCACCGACTAGCCCCTTCAACCGGATACCCTCCTTAGCCTAGCCTTTGAGAAAGTTTCCGTTTGAATTTCCCAATGTAAACACATAACCGTGTTTTTTCTAAGCATAATCGGCATCACGGTAGCACGTGACCGGACCGATATCACCTCCATAAATGAGACCAACATCGAAATTTGTACCTCTCGGGTACGAATATCCTTTTAACGTTTTTCCGTAAACCTTTTGCAGTGACCACCCAATGACTGTGGAGGTTGGATATAATCAAGTGTTGCCTTTGTATTGTGCAACCACTTTGAGAATTTACTTCTATGCAACTTCCCAAACACACAATGTTCACAAAAGTCCGTTCTTGAAATCCCGTAAATGTGAAACTTCTTTCAGTTCTTTGGTATAATAGTAAGCTCATGACTCTGAGCACTATGTTATATATATGATTAACATCTTCACTTATCCAATGAGACATGAGGAGTGAGAACCCTCGTGGTTAGGGTTTAACCATTTATAGTAGGGGTGAACAAAACTTTTAGAAATCACACCAACCGATTTGACCAAATCAAACCAAATTGAAAATGCGTAAATCATGTTTTTTCAATCGATTTTTATATGATTAAAACCCAAGTTGTTTAATACGACTTGATTCAAATTGAAAAAACTAAAATCGTTAAAAACTGGACCAAACATGATTATTTTCCATTACAATAAAAATGTTAGTTTGTCTAACTCACTCCAACGTAACTTATTTATATTTTCAATTTGAAATGTAGTTACTTATCCATTGTTCATTTCATGTCTTATATATTCGACTTTCATGATCATTCCATTCATTTATCGATGTCCAAAACTTAAGAATCTCAAAACAACATAATTCAACTTAAAACTCGCAACCCCTAACACTTTCTTCTCTTTCTGCTTCCACGACATCAATATTAATTCTGTTTGAGAGACTTCTTCTCATGATTCTGATGAACTTCATTACCAATATTTACCAATGAGTTCACTAGCTATAAGGTTTGACATCTTATATAAATACCTAAAAAATATTTTGCGGGGTTGTCATTAATTTATAAACGATTAGGTTATGTTGAACAATAACATTATTGAGGTAATCAAAATTGGATTGTGTGTTTAGGCGAACATGGAACTAAAATTCTATTCAAACTAGAGGAAGGCGAAAACTATATCATTTGTTAATTCTTTTTTCCATTATGAAATGTGAGAAAATTAACTAGTTTTCACCCTAGTTAGTCACTTATGAAAACATATAACATATATGTTCCTTTTTTTTTCCCTCTGTTACTTAAACATTTTGAGATTTATATATGTTATTCAATATTGTATGCGTTAATTCACTATCAATCGATGAATCAAAATGAGTAACATACAAATATTTTATCTTCTTCTTTGTCCCTAGCTCATAGGTTCGACGTGACGGTACTCACTTATTGTTTTGGATGATGTTTTGTTCTTGGATTTTACTTTGGCATAAGAAAAAGTTTGTTCAATATTAATCATTTGATAAATCATCATTTGTCTTTACTTAAATAATAATATTGAATTATCATATGTTGCTCCTACGCTTGTAATGATTTGCAATCAAAAGTTTTATTTTTGTTAATACAACCAGGAAAAACTAATTGTTTTATCCCAAAAATGTTAGATTTGATTTACAAAATTAAAAACCGTATAAAACAGTTTTATTTTCATAAATAGAAGAAAATTGTTCGTATTGGATCATGTTAACCCCTAATTGATACCAACACATGATGCGTCTCTGCTTAAACAATTTTAATTTATTCACGATACAATCATTACAATATTGATGAGCTTTTCTTATTTGAAATAATATTATAAATACAAAATTGAAAATATAATGTGACTCAATCATTTAAAAACGAAAGAATGTAAGAGCGACTTACAATAGATACTGAAAATCCTTTAAAAACTGTATATTAGAAATTTCAAAATTCAGATTTATTAAAAAAAGCATTGCATTAAATACTCTATTTTTTTACTGTAAAATACATATTTTGTAAATTTTTCTTTACATCTATTGCGTTAATCCAGATTCTATAAATTTTCATTTATATCTACCATATTATGTAAAACATAGAATCTGATGTACTTAATTATAGATGGAAATTCTGTAAAACCAAAAAAATTATATTTAAAATATAAAATAGAGAACTCGTTAAGAGGATCTGATGCAAATGCTCTAAGATGCCTATGTTAAATCAACTAAAAAAAGGCAAACATACTTTTACCACTCAAATTCATGTTAACTCAATGTATTATGCTAGTACTAGTTATATGCTACTTATGCTTTCAGATGATCATATGGCATAGTATATTTAGGGGGAAAAATAGAATCCAATCTTCATCGTAAGATTTTATCAAATAACATGTATTTTGTTGTGGGGTATAGACTGCTATTAATGATTCTTGTGTTCTGAACGTCTTTTAATCCTTTGGCGGATTTTTACTCTTTTGTTCAACACCATCTTTCCAGTCTATAGCTTGACCTTGTTGTGTTGTAATCTTTGTTTTCGTAGGCTGGCTTTGTTCCGGCCTTGTCCGGTATTTCCGGTGTTGTACTTCCCATTACCCGGCGTTTGTCCGGCTTTTAATAAAATCTTTCGTTTCCGGAGAAAAAAAGAAAGAAAAGACATGTATTTTGTTCTTTAATTCTATTTTTTTAATCTTACACATCCATACTTTGTAAATGTAGTAAAAAAATGAAATAATATGATGTATGTGACATGATACACATTCTTACAAGAATTGTAGCATAATCTTTTCCTCCTAAGGTACAAAATCTAGAAAATGCTGTCGTTGAATGACTATCGGTCACTATTGATATAAAAAAAAATTTATTTACACCACACCGGTTTTACCAATGCATCACATTTACCTTATATCTTAATGAAAACAAGGACGGAATCGGAAATAGGAGATCGGATGGGTTAATAGACTATATTTGTATAGTTGGGTCGGCTGGATTGAGACAACTAACTGAGTTGGACTGAGTTATATACCGAAAATAAATTTCGGGTGGACTGCATCCACCCAAACCTATGCTTGGTCCGACCTTGAATTAAAAGTCGAATTTTGAGTCCAAAACCGACTTTTCAAAAGACGTCTCACTTTCAATTCTCGAAAAATCGATTTTGGCCCAAAATTTGAACTTGTATGTGGGGGAGAAATGGTGAGTGTATAGTAAAATAGTTATGGTACAAATTAACAGTACACATATATAGGTTATGCAAAATCCCGTTCTGAGAGGAGTTGTTAGTTGTTAGTTGTTACCAAAGTAGGAACTAGGATTTGATTTTTTTTTTTTTAAATTATTTATTATTTTTTTGAAAATATTTTATTTATTTTATTTATATTGCAAATAATATTCAAATGATTCATGGACACGGGAAACTGCTCACCCGAAACCTATAAACTGTTTCCAGTCTTACATGTTGTACTAAAAATAGTAATAACACTAAATATACATTAAATACAAGGAGCCTTTTAATGAGTTTCTGGTCTGGCAGTCTGGATCGCAACAGTTGTAAGAAAACAAAGACGAAAAAAAATTGGAGATTCAAATTGGAAGCCATGAATTTCTAAGTGACATACCCCTTTAATTTGTAGGAATATTTCCGTCTTTTCAAAAATATTTTTTCTTTTTTCCTTTTCTGGTTTTAAAGTTTTTCTTTGAATTTGAAAAAAAAAAAAGAGGGAAAACCGACCTAGAAGTTATGAAAAGTCTTTAAAAAAGCTAGAAGAGTCTTAGAGACTTTAGAATTCTCGCTTTTTTTGTTCCAGAAAAAGTCAACCAATGGGTTCCCCTAGGAGTGTGGTCGGGGAACCGGCCGTAGTGAATCCTGCAGATCGGTTTGATCGTTTCTAGGTTCATTGAGCAGATCACAATGGTGATTTCGAAGCGAATCAAGTTGCAGAAAATATTTCGGATCCAGATTCATCTTTTGAATGTAAGAAGTCTAATCTTTTCATGAAAATTCTTAGCTTTGATCGATCTTGTTTAGGTAAGGGATTTTTAGTATTAATGTTAGATTTGTTTCTTGTTCGTAGATTCACATGGTTTCAGGAAGTAGTTGCAATTTTCTTCGTAGATTCAACTTTGATAAGGTAATGAGGTATTCTTGTAAAAAAATGGCTCGTTTTTATGTTAATGATTGTGCTTTTGATTTATTTATGTACTGTTTTCTGTTAAATTACACGAACTAGACATTATTATTCGAGTAGGGTAGTTGCCTAGTAGTTGTAGTTCAGAAAATAAACCGGAGAGCTTGGTTAGAACAAATCCCCGACAGAACTTGTCGGACAACTGATCCAGCTAAACCCCAAGGTTTGGTTTCTGGCAATTCTATGACACACGCAGTATCTTCAAGTCCTGTATGTTTTTCTGGTAATTTCTGCAAGTGTTTTATGTAAACTGTTACGAGTATAGGAGATAGGTGGGTAGTATGGTGTTTCTATGGGACCTTTGTGTCATATATTGGGTAGACATTGACTCAAACATGAATTTTTGTGTTTTACGTACTCTCACATGCTTTATGTGTTTGCCCAGATCTTCTTGGTGAGGTACAATTATTTATGTAGAAAACATAGACCCAAACCCATATAAGAAGAGGGGCCTCATCCCCAAAACCTAGGTTGTGAGGTGAGGGAAATCCATCTCTTAATATGATGGGTGAAACAAACACAAGTTCCCAATGTAAGACACTTTAACACGCCCCCTCAAGTGTGGGCCGGGCACACAAGGCCAACAAATAGGCCCAACACTTGCACAATAAAGGGTGGCTCTGATACCATGTGAAAAACATAGGCCCAAACCCATATAAGAGGAGGGGCCTCATCCCCAAAACCTAGGTTGAGAGGTGAGGGAAGCCCATCTCTTAATATGATGGGTGAAACAAACACAAGTTTCCAATGTAAGACACTTTAACAATTTACCCGCGATGTATTATACCGAGTACCATGATTAAACATCATGTAGGATGTATGACTAGTTGGGTAACCCATATTGCATCTCAATGTATTGCACTGACTACCATGATCTTACGTGTCACGTGAGATGTTTGGCTAGTTATATCACCCAAATCGCTCCATGCCCTTATGCTAGGTGGTAGCATGCGTTGTACCCTGGACTATCTGGTATTGTTTGTTTAAATAAGAACATGAATATGAGTAATGAAATAAGAACTTGAACATGCTAGGTAGGTTAATGTAGAAACTGAATAAGTACGTGCAAAATGAACTCATGTAGTTAATATGGCATGTTTTCTATGAATTGTTCAAGTTGTGTTTTTAAAGTAGTTTTTCTTATGTTTTAAGTCCATGCCTTTAAACCGTCTTGTAAACTGGGTGAGATTCATGTCATGTTTTCGGGAATTTGACAAACATGAATCTCTCCTTTTGATCTACTACTACTAAACTTCAAGCATGAGCTAGCTTACTCTTTTATTCGTTACAAGAAATATATATATAGGTTCAAGAAGGTTATGATGAAGAGCTTGGAGAGCAAGCTTAGGATGAATTCATAGAGCCTCTTTATGTTTCAGTAGTTGCTTTTAGTAGTTGTTTCATCTGCATAAGGCTGCCAAGTAGTTATGGTAGTTTCTCTTTTTCAGACATGTTGGTTGTATGAGATTCTAGTAGTTATTTAAGTTATTTATGTTTTTAGTTTGACAACAACGGTTTTCTTATTGGTGGTGTTTTTAAGGAAGACCCTGAGGATCTATCCTCCGAGTCTCGGCATGTTTCTTTTTTTCTGTGCCGTCTTTAATTATTCTAATATTACGTCAAATTTAAATGAGTTTCGGGTTTTTTTTTTGTCTAAACTGCCGAACGTCTTATATCTAGATAAGACTCGGTATTCGGGAGCTGAGAGTTACAAATCGAACAAGTAATTCTCACGTGATACTGATATCATTTATAGAGAAACGAAAACGAAACAAAGTAAATTTAATAAAATGAAACAACCGAATGAAAATAGAACTGAACGGACTCATAAACACAACTGATGCTCGTCCAAACGTTCTAGTAGAACCACTGCAGCGGGGGAGGTAATCAAGGATAATATCTCTGCTATTGATCTATACTGCAACTCCAAATCTAAACTATCATCAATGTTGAACAGCAATAATGCTCAAAAACTCACGAACCCAATATCCACTAAACAAAACTGTCAACTACTAGAAAAGTAAAATACTATTCCCAATGTTGTCAAGGATAACTACTACATATTGAAATGGAATAAAATTATGACTTTAGGGATGCAACCCCATACAAAACAACTAATGGCATGTTTGTTACGCAGAAATAAAACGGAATAAAATAATAAAAATGGAATGGAATATGTTTATTTCATTACTGCGTTTTTGGCATGTTAGTAATGAGTAGGGCAGGATAGTGGATTATGATAGGGTGGATATTGTATGGTAGTATATGATGGAAAGGATGAGTTAGGTGGCGTGAGGTGGGGTGAGTAGGGTGGGTGGGGTAGCCCTACCCCACACCCCAACCCCACCAACCTACTATACTCCATCATCACCCACCCTTATCCTACCCTACCCACCACCCAACTCTACCCTACCTTATCAACCACCCTACCATGCCCTACAATACTCACTACACTACCTTACCCTACCCACCACCCCACCCTACCCCTACCTTGATGAAGTTTATAGAATTATAAACTGAAAGTAAAATGCGGAATTATTATTGATGAACTGAAAGTTACAAGTTGTATTACAATTTAGCTGATCATGGGGTATTTATAACTACATACACCTAATGAATCAGTTAGAAGTAAGTTACAAACGGCTACTACAAACTATAACTGAATAACCGCTTTCTACATTATACTATATTAGACTACTCGCGGTGCCGCCGTCCTCATACTTGCCAGGCCGCCGTGCCTTTATCAGCAGAGTGTATTAGCTGACTGCACTCAGCATTCCCTTCAGTCTCTTTACTGTAACATACCCTACCCTACCATACCCAGCACACCCTACCATACCCTACCCTACCCACCACCCTACACCTACCCCACCCTACATCTACCCCACTCTACCCACCACCCCGCTCTAAACTACCTTACCCACCGCCTCACCCAACTCTACTCTACCTTACCCACCACCCAACCCTACCTCTACCCTACCTTACTTACTACCCTACCCTACTGATAATGTCAAAATTATCTCGGGTAATTAGCAGTGTTTATGTGGTGGATATCTGGCTAATTTATGTGATTTCTCCGTTGGCGGCGCTCAAGAACACGATGAAGATCTTAAACACAAGACGGAGAAGATGTTGTGTTTATGATTATGAGCTGAGCCTTAGTGGCTGCCTACGTACCCTTAGCTTTGTAAAGGATCAAGCCTAATTTACGTAATTTTGGAAGTGAAGTCTTCTCCCCTTTGTAATGGAGGTGATACTCCTATTTATAGAGGTGATGAGCCAGTTGTCACCAGGCTGGCGAGAGTAGGACAGCTGTCGAGAGCTGTCAGGCTGGCGAGCTGAGAGCTGGCGGACCCGACCTAGCGAGCTGAGAGCCTTAGGCGGCTCCAAAACCTTTGGCGGGCTGAGAGCCTTTGGCGGCTTCAAAACCTTTGGCGGACTGAGATCCTTTGGCAGCTCCGAAGCCTTTGACGGCTGCGAAGCCTTTGCTTGGGCGGCCGTAGGGACCCGAATAAGGATCCGCGGGCCGAATTACGATTTAGGCATATCAATGCCCCCCCCCCACTCTGTGCCTTAAGCATTTTCTCGAAATGTTAGGTGGGGAGTAAAGTTTTCTCGCGGATAGATTGCCTTGGAATACCGTGATGGCTTCCTATATGGCGGATCGCCTGTAGCATTGCCTAAGTGCCATACTTAGAGTAGGTCTTTTCGTGGCTTTTATGTCGTAAATCGACTTCGCCCTTCGTGGCTTGTGTCATGAAATGACTTTGCCTTTTGATGGCTTGTGTGGCGGATTGCCTTAGCCTTTTGTGTGGCTTTCATGTGCGGATAGCCTTAGCCTTTTGTGTGGCTTTAAGTGGCGGATAGCCTTAGCCTTTTGGTGGCGGATAGTCTTAGCTTTTTGTGTGGCTTTAAGTGGTGGATAACCTTAGCCTCTTGGTGCCGCGCTATTAAGCAGACGGTTTTTTGGTGAAGAGATCCCATTTTGATGACGACTTGACCTCGGTGAGTTTCAAAAATAAGATAACTCGACCCTCCATATCCGGTAGGGTGAGTTCCAAAAATAAGATAGCCCGACCTTCATATCCAGTTGGGTGAATTCTAAAAATAAGATAGCTCGACCCGCCATATCCGGTAGGGTGAGTTCGTAAAGTGTAATAGTCCAAGGCGTGGAAACGAGAATAATGCAATGGACCTTTCAGGCAGGGGACTATTCTAAAGTTGTTAAGGATTCTCAAAAACTTATAGCATCGAAAGTGTATCTCATTACCTAACCAAGAACCAATTGATCAACCACTCTACTAACATTACCGCCCGACTAATTTTTACATCATAATAAAATTATATTTCATTTGTAATATGAAAATCAATGCTACCGACTGTTTTTGCCTGTTTCTGGACACAAATCGTATGACATGGTTCCGTAGACATAATTCAAGAATCAAGGGCTACCGGTAAGCCTAGAAACTGATACAAATTACTACAACAATTCACTACGTTTGTAATTAGTTAGTGTGAATATTCAGCAAACTCCTACATAACTTACACTTTGTTACGGAAACAGAGCATTTGAATCTTTCATGGCATGCTCCACATTTTAAGCCTTACCATGCTTGCATCAGTGTAGCGAAACATCAATTAATTCTTTATAGCGAATTTCACCATTTCGGAGAAGTTGAGTTTTAGAGAAAGATAATATTCATTTCATAACTACCTCAAGCTTACATTGTTCAGTCTTATACAGCCAAAAGAAAGAAGTGCAGACACAGAATATCTAGTCTAGATTCTTGTGCGTTATCCTAACAACTTTGGTACACCTGGACAGTGTGTTGAAGGTACACCTGGACAGTGTGATAAAGTACCATTCTATCCTTACATACATAATTATTTCTCAACAGGAGATGATGGCGGAACATAGTCGATATGAATGTTAAAAGAACGATAAAGAGAAAGAGAACATATGAACATTTTGTGAAGGAAATGTTATAATTTAAGGTCTAGATGTATATATATGATTGTTTGAACGTACTAAATAAGTTGGCGTATTCAAATCTTTAGTCTTCGACATGGGTATGACACGGAAGCCATACATGTATCACTCTCAAGGCCTTAATCGGGCGACATTAAGAAATTGTCCAATCCAAACTTAGCCTCTTATTGGGCCTGTCGTTCCAAGGCCTCGACCAGGGCTTCTTCGACATCACTCAATTTATCCTCAGAACGCGGGTCGTCAACTCGGTACAGGCTACCCATAGCCCCAGATATCCAGGATGACACAAGGTGACCACGCTCCCACATTACCGACCTGATGACATGCTCGTCAAAGTCACTCATTAAATGAACATATCTCTTCCTCGAACTCAAAGGACGGTTTTGTAACGCCCCGAGACCCCAGGTCTGGTAGCGCTAAATAAGTCATAAATGATCTGTCAACTGCTTAGACCGCCGTCCTCGCTTGGTCTAAAAGGGCTAACCCGAGTTGATAAGACCTTTATGTCTCACACTTATTTGAGGGTGAGCATGACTTTACTTTACCGATGTGGGATTTTACATTCTCTCCCCTCCCCCCCCCCCTTATAAGGGACTGGCGTCCTCGCCAGGACGGCCAAGACTTGTCCTAGTGGATTTGTCCTAGTTCGTCCCTACCATAGGATTCTAGAGGTGACCCCCATCGCCTCTCATGGTGTGGCACTTAGTTCCGTATGGCAGTTGGCTCTGATATCATTCTGTAACGCCCCCAGACCCTAGGCCTGGTAGCGCTAAATAAGTCATAAATGGTCTGGTCAACTGCTTAGACCGCCGTCCTTGCTTGGTCTAAAAGGGCAAACCCGAGTTGACAAAACATTTATGTCTCACACTTATATGGGGGTGAGCATGACTTTACTTTACCGATGTGGGATTTACAGGTTTATCATTAAAGAACAACATCCCACGATTGATCTTCATTAACTGCCACGATCCTATGATTGATTCCACTCCTTGATACTAGCATAATTGAGTCATGACTTCTCTACGACAACATCATAATGACTTATCAATCACATGCCACGAAATCAGGGATTCATAATCAATTCCCTTATGTGGGACTCGTATATAAATGATCATTTGTCCTCACAACAAAAACTATGTTATTGACTTGATCTCATAAACCCTGAGTACATCGTCAATCTCAATTGACACAACACAACCATAAATCTATTGGATCGCGCTAAAACCAATTTGTGGTAGTAAATGCGTAACTTTATTTCCTTTAACACGCCCTCGTATGGGCCCTAACAAGCGCGTGTCATCTAAGCGCTAACAAGCGCGTATCATCTGTGCACACAAAGACAAGACCAAACTAGGCCAACAAGACAAAGATGCCCAACACTTGCACAATATAACTAAGGGAGCCAGGGTTTGATCCCATGACCTCCCGCTCCGATACCAAGTTAGGATCAAGCGCTTACCGTTTTACTAAAACCAATTGGTGGTAGTAAAGGCGCAACTTTATTTCCTTTAACAAAATCACCACAAACAACATCAATTTTACGGTTGGATTACACCCCAAAAGGATTCAATCGCCTGCAAGTTAACCCGGACCATTCTTAAGCATGTCAAACTTTTTTTAATTTCATTTTGCCTAATAAAAGGTTAATTAAACTTTTTGTTTGTATTTCATTTTATTGCTGAAGTGACTCCCATGTCTTTTTTTTGCTTCGAAAACGAAATATTCACTCACTCAAACATTGGTCTCAACCGGATTATATGACATAGTATAAACCACGATGCATCGTTGACTTCCCATGTCATATTCGTCAAACTTTATTCATGTATCTTTTTTCTTTTAGCCTTCTTTTTATTTATTATGTATTACTTTCTTCATTCAAACCGACCTAGGTTGAAACTTTAAAGTCAGCCCACTTTGGTTCGTAAGGTTGTAACAAAACAGCATAAAAAGCTCCACTTTTTTTTTCTTCTTTCTTTCTTGAACCTCTTCCCGCTTTCCTTTTTCTCCCCCACTTTCCATATTCTCCTTTCTATAATGGATTCTGCTTCTTCTTCTTCTCACTCTCTGATCACCACTAACACCAAAACCAAAAGCAACATTTCTTTCCCTGCAAAATCTGATCCAAATTCATCACCTAATACCACTTTTGTGGAAACGGATCCTTCCAATTTCAAAACCATAGTCCAAAAACTAACCGGTGCAGACCAACAAACGCTTCTTTCATCGCGTTACCAAGGAAAACCCACCTCCGGCGAGAATGAGATTACCCACCGGAGATACCCTTTCAAGCTCCACGAACGTAGGCTGCAGAGTGGAAGAAACCTTGAGATCAAGCTCCAAAATGGTGTCGGGTCAACACCCGGGTCGGGTATGGAAAGAGTGCCGTTTATTGGGTTTGTCGGAGAGACGACGGTGATGGTGTCACCGGTGTCGCCATTGGAGATGATTCTGGCACGGGGGAGTCCATTAACGCCGAGATCACCTTCAGAGGAAGAAGACAGAGTGATAGCTGAAAAGGGATTTTATTTGCATCCAAGTCCATTGAACACTCCTAGAAGAGGATCTGAGCCGCCGGAGCTGTTGCCATTGTTTCCTTTAAGTTCACCAAGAGACGATGATTCTCGTACCAATCAGTAGGCTACCTACCTAACTACCTAGTTATTCAGCTAGCTGGTAGGTATTGATGTTGAGTAGTCAATGGGAAATTAAGTATGAAGTTATAATTATTAGTAGCAAATTAGCAATAGTATGTCTGTTAAAGGACCGTTGGCAGCACTGTATTTCGGGAAATTTGTGTTTATGAATGTGAAGCAATTTGAATGCGAGGAAACGATGTTTGTTGTAGTTCAATTTAAGAATGCGTTAACATTTATTTACACCACACTGATTTTACGGATCTACAGTGCAATTGATCAATCTTATCACACCGAATCAATATTGCTTTTGGAGGCAAACATCTCCTTACGAAAGTCGGTTGTCACAATACACTTACTGAAAATCTGTTTTTAACTCCGAAACTGACTTTTCGAAGAGTTGATTCTATTGGAATACTCCGATATTGTGATATAGAGATAGTGTAGTACACCGATAAAATTATTATTATGCGAATAAAGACTTTCTTTCTTTTTTATACTAATTCCTCTCTTACTGTCTCCGTTCTATATTATAAGTCATCATAACATTTTCAACCGTCCTACTATATAAGTCATCATCACATTTCTATGCAATAATTAAAACTCTTTCTCCTATTTTACAATTTCAATGCATAACCTTTTATACACTATTTAATAAATCAGTCTAAAGGCATTTTAGTCTAAAACTATCAAAATTAAATAATTTATTGAGTTTCTTAATCTAAGTGTATAAAGGTAGGATGAATTATAATATGGGACAGAGGTAGTAGTATCTAGAGGGGGAGTTAGTCAAAATCATACTCCCTCCGTCCAGCAATATAAGTAGGGGTGCACATTGTCCGGTTTTCCGGTTTTTAACCGCTTTTAAAACCAAACAATTTTCACGGTTTTAAAATTTACAAATAAAAACCGAACCATAGCTAGGTAAAACTATTTTACCCGGTCCGGTTTGGATCGATTTGGTTACGGTTTTTTCCGTTTTTTAGTCTTTTTTTTCTTACAAATAATTCACTAAAAGGGCATTATCACGGTTCGAATTCATTTCATTATTCATACGACAATCATACAAGGTTCTCATTCTCCATCTAACATACACTATAACTCGAATGTCACCTGGATCCCCCTTTCTCTTCTCTCTCTCTCTCTCTCTCTCTCTCTCTCTCTCTATATATATATATATATATATATATATATATATATATATATATATATATATGTGTGTGTGTATGTATGTATGTATGTGCGTGTGTGTACAACATTATATTATCATATTTTCCAATTCAAATGATCATATAAAACCATGTAAACTGTTTTATTTCATCGTGTCATATATTCTATTAGGATGGGTATCAAACTATATGTGTGAGGTAGTTGATTGAAGTATTAATAGATCATATACTGAGATATTAGTTATTTACATGTAGTGATAATTGAGGAGGACAGACGATAAGTCGGTTCACTGTGGTGATCAATTCTCACAATATACCGACGAAAAGTCGATTTTACTGTGGTGCACAGATAGAGTGGTACACGAGTGGATTGGTGTGAAGCAAATAAAGCCCCCCTTAATTAATAGTGTCGATATTCACACACACACACACACACACACACACACACACACACAAATATATATATATATATATATATATATATATATATATATATATATATATATATATATCCGGTTCCGGTTTACGTTTTTATCTTAGAAAACCAAAACCAAATTGTTTTTTACGGTTTGGTTTTTTACAATAAAAAAACCAACCAAAAAACAATGGTTTACGTATTTTCGGTTTGGACCGGTTTGGTTTGACCAATTGGTTTGGTTTCCGGTTTTTTTGTTCACCCCTAAATATAAGTCCTTATAGGATTTACACACAGTTTAAGAATGTTAATAAATGTGTTGTTTTTTAAAATTTCAAATAAATATTGTATTGGTTTTTGAGGCTGTCCTATAATATTGCATTGTTTAATATGAAAGTAAAGATAAAACATTTAATATTGAATTGGATGTGAAAAAAACTTATATTTAAGAACACCAAAAAAAGGTTAAAAAGACTTGTATTGTGGACGGAGGGAGTACTTATAAAAAGGTAAATTAATGTTTTCATGTTAATAATAAAATGACAAAATACCTTTAGGTACACTTAATGCAATCACAAGTTTTATTGTAATCATGTTATGTCATATTTGCTTCATCAATCAAATGATTTGAAGGGAAAAAAAAACAAAAACAAAGTTTAAATAGTTGAGTAAGCATAAGCATTAATTCCAAACAAAAAAAAAAAAAAAAAAAAAAAAAGAAGAAGAAGACACTACAAAAAACAGACCTTTTCGCAAAATAATGAACATTTTATCACTAATTCAGTGTTGTTGTCACCAAAAGGTATACAAACATTTTTACATTAATGGTTAATATTGACAAAGGCTTTGTCACTAGAAGTCAAATTTTAATAATAATAATAATAATAAATAAATAAATATTCAAAAAATAGAAAACTACTACTACTAATAATAATAATAATAATAATAATAATAATAATAATAATAATAATAATATATTATTATTATTATTATTATTGAAAATTTTAATTAAATAATAATAATATTAATAATCTACAACATATGAAAAATATACACATATCCTACAGAAGAATAAAAAAATAATACAACACACAATAAAATATTAAATATTTATTAACAATAATTTTGCAAGTTTACAAAAACTTAACATCAACTTTAAAAATTTCAAAAAATACTTAAGAAATTAAATAAATTATGATAAATCATATTAATTATCAAACACATGAAATATATGAATTTCTCTTCATATATTTCATTCTACATAACAAATGTATGTTATGTTATATATGAAAAGTCTGGGAAGAAGAAGTCTAATTAACTGAATGAAGCCTGATAAAAACGGTCCCTCTAACTAATTGTAAAGAGGCTTTTTTTGGCTTCACAGTTTGTATAATCGAAGAAAATTAAATAAATTTACCTTCTATATGTCCATTTTCCATCAGTGATTGTGACTAAACCAGGGTAACCCTCGGTCGCGACATGGGAAATGCTTGCAGGGCTCTATTCGTCATACCTGAAATTCCCAAATTAGATTAGTATTATTCAAGAAGAGAAAAATCTAAGAAAAAGGGATTGTAAAACTCTGTTAGTTCATAGGTAAAACAATGTAAGACGTCATTTTGTCTGCGTAGCTAAAGGGTGCATATGGCAACTACTCACAAGTTCAATCACGCCAAGTGATCCAAGATTCAACCCAATGAAGGAATTTGATTAATATGCAAATGACAAAATCATCCTTGACATCAAATCACTGAAGAGGTTAATCTTGTATTGCTTAAAGATACGGACTTAGGTGCATGAGGAAAAAAAAGCATATAATAGGCTGCTAACAGGCTTAAACTATTGCCACACAAGCATACAAACAGTGTCAAAACTACAGATTATTAATTGTAAACAACTATAATTTAAAGACAAACCTTTAGAATCTCCACGGACAAACCCTTTTAATTGCAGCCTTCTGAATGAGTTAAACAAGACGGAATCGATCATTGCGTAAAAGCGACTCACCAATGTGAGTTTTGAATAGCATAACAAGGTCATTTAAATCAAGCAATTAACATACATAATCATTCCACAGCAATCAAAACCACTGTGAAAGGATCATTTGGATGAACACTTATAAAGTAGATCAATCGATAAAGTGTAAATGAATCTATAAGATTCTGTACTGATGAGACGTAATTTTTTGGAATCAAAGTACATCCCTAGAGAACGAACTCGACAAAAATGACACTTAGCTTAAACATGACACTTAACAAAAATGGATAAGTACCTGAAGCTCGTCATTGAATCGAAACATGGTGTTTTTCTACTTCTCCCTTTGTTGATTACCCTTATTAATTGTTTGATTACTCTCATGTTAGCAAACGAGACCCACATGAAAAGACCATTTTAAAAGCTTTCTTGCTGTAGTGAGCAATCATTTTCTGCAATGCTTATAGCACATGATTACTTCACTTGAAAAAGCAATCGTGAAAACCAACCGCATGATGCGCTTATCGATGGACTTTTGGGGGTTGCATTTGTTGATTCTATCACCATTTAGTGTACATTAGCACTTCACAACTTATAACTTAGAGAGTGCAGTATCATCAACTCGACATATAAAATTTCCTATTTCCCTCAATGTTACGTAATATAGATAAGATATTGGAAAGATCGTATAAGAACTAGTTAAGATACATATTCAAATCACTTATTCCCCTATACAAAGCTTAACACGTTATATCTCATACATGTATATCAATGTTTTGAGAAGTAAATATACTTACAAAGCAGAGTATGCAATTACGAGGATTTGATTCTTAACATGCTTTCTGGTGAAATTAATGAGTATTGCTAATGTGTATGCAAATAGTAATACGTAGAAGGACCTTTCGTCATTATCTTATAAGATAAAGTCCAATATCTTAATAGCGCCTGAAAGGCATCTTAATGATGAAGGAACATAATTGCATTCATGCCATTCAAACTTAAACAAACAAGCGTAATGACACAGGGAATCAAGAAATACATTCAATTACTTTATCTTACCCCATCACCAATGGTGAACAAACCGACAACTCCAACATTCCTCCAAGTTCTTCCTACCGAAAGTGCATACACGTCGGCAATAGCCGAAGCAAAAGGCTCCACGACTTTGCAAGCTCACCGCAAAGAACAAGATATCTAAACAATACAACCATACTTTTATTAGGAGGTCCATAAGCAACGGAGAAACAAGACTTCAAATAAGACAGAAAAGGGAGAAATGACATTAGCAGGAGAGAAAGAGACAAAGGCTTACACTTTGTGCTTATGAGCATCCCTTCATGCTTTGCTGCACTTGTTTCATCATCACTTATATCATGAAAAAAAAATTGCGTGGTCTCCCATGTTGTTTGGTTTTGGATTTTCGATGTGAAGTTCGCGTGAACCCCTTGGATATTCCCATGGGGAATATACACTACTACACCTGGGATTACAACAACACATTCTAATGCATGAAAATCTAGAAGTAGATCTAGTGTTTGCCTATAACCATATACTATGCAAAATTACACAACAAAGTAGGTGTAGATCGAAGGATTAACAAGTTTCAAGAAGATAGCGATTGTATTAGTAGCGATGCACCGAGAGATCGGCGGGTAGGTTTACAACGAGATAATGGTGATTAGATGATCACGGAAAGGTGCGATTCACCAACTAATGTGCACTATAATCGCAAAACCACACAATGTACTTGAGCAAATAAAATCGGCGGGGGCAAAGGTAGTACGAGTCCAAGATATGTGAAAATTCAACGATGTAGTAGGTGCAATACAAATCAAGAACACAGATTATGTGCACGAGAAATTTAGCAAGGATTAAGTGCAGGACAATGGTATTAGTATGTATGTAGGATTCAACAATTTACACAGACTCAGAACAGCACCAAAGAGGCAAAAACTTGTATGGAAATCTCTAATGAGACATATACAAGTTTTAGACAGAGCGAAGGGGAACAAACAAACTAGTGAGCGATCTAGTAATAAGCAATGCTAAATTCTCGGTAATTTGCACATCCATAAGCAATGCTAAATTCTCGGTAAGTAATAAGAAAAATAACATAAATATAGAATCAATGATGATGATAAAAAAGATTAACTCACATTGTCATGTCTCAGGCAACTTGAAGTTTAGCCTCTCTTTTAGCAATTAGATAAAAACCGATAGTGAAACAAAACCGATTTGACACTAACTCAAGGGATATGCCAAGTTTCTACCATCGGGAAGCAATATTCGGACAACACTTGGTGAAGGTATGTCCCAAGATTCATTCTTACAATTTGCACCAAGGGCCGCTGCTAGATCATCAAACATTAAATAAATCAACTTCATTCAAATCAAAACAATAAAGCCCCCGATTCTCGCTTTACAATATCGCAATAAAGAAGTGGTACCGCAACAAGAAGGATGAAAACGAAGAAAATGACGGAGCAAGCAAGTGTGGGATCCCGATCCTCGTGTACATACTCGTTTAGATACTTCAATCTGTCCGAAACCTCGACAAAGGACCTCGTGTTTTCTTCACAATGTAAGAGTCTTCGGTCAACAAGTTCTCGCTCCACCGCAAGCTTTACAACCTTTACCAAATTCCACCACCATTTCACCCCAAGCCTTGCCAAATCCTTTGACTTGTTCTTGCAAGTCGATTGCTTCAAAATATTATAACTAAATCAACTTCACATTACCAGGACAAGTAACTTCAAGGCTCGGACAACTTCACTTACACTTGAACTAATGTGCATGACATGAGTAAATCAATGGAGCTCGCTCGCCGCAAGCCTAGATCGAAATATATACTGCAACTCACTATTATGAAAAAGACAGAGTTGTTGAAATCACAAAGAAAGCAAAATTTGGTAGCTCACGTGTCTATATCATGCACTCTACACAAAGAAAGCTTCCAACCGTTCCATTCCATCATTGAAGGCTGCCTTAATAAGAAAACCGATCCACCCAAACACGGTGAATCATGAAAGCATTCTAAAAAAAACCCGTAAGACTTCTAACAACAAGAGAGAATAACCTAGTAGTGCGATTAAAAAGATTCTTATGTACCTTGAGTTTCAATTAGAGCTTGTCAAACTCTTCATCTGACATTATCGGTTTGCCAGCTACATAAGCGATGGAAGCTTCCAGAAACCTATGCTCATCGGAACTAATTGATCGTTATCGAGTGACTTTAGCTCCTTAATGCTTGAATTCGGAGAGATATCCACCAGAATTGATCGTCCGGTGAACTTCACATTCACCTTAATTTTGGAATTGATTCCACGGCTGTTGCACCTCCAATTTCGTTTCTTTTCAATCGTGAATCTATTTCGGATCTTGAATCGATATTGAGAATCGACGTTCTCCCGTGCGAAAACCTAGATCCGTGCGAAAACCTAGATCCGAATGCATTGATGAAGATTTTAAGCGGTGTGTAAGGGGATCGAGAGGTGGTAGCAAAGCCGAGCTCGGCGGCAGGCAGAAATGGCTAGGGCTATGAATGAGGAACCGATAATGAACCCGGCGTATCTAAGCTATTAATGGCAAGTGAAATACGGATCAAATAAGGATTCTGTTTAAAGTTGTGTTTTTATGTATTTGTTGTCACAAAAGCATTAAAAAAAGATTTGGTAAATGATTCGATCCGAATCAAGTATTAATTTTTCGAGCCGAGCAATTTTTTAAAACCGTCAATTTGAACTCGACTTGAGTTTGTTTAATCAAGAATTTATTTCTCACAAGAAGTTAAGATTTTGTGACAATTTCACTGAGAGAGAGTGAGAAGAAGAAGTCAGCATAAGGACAATATCTAATGTGTATAAGGATAAATGTCTATCCATATTTTTTATGTCAATAAGAACAATTTAAGAAAACTTTGACTCAAATAACATACTTTTTTTAATTTTTTTCCCGAATTAGCAGCAATACCTTATAATAGTTATTGATGACCTAGGATAACTCGATTAAGATATCTAGCCGCAAAATAACGGTTTACAATTTAGTGTAATTTCAAAAGTATACTTAGAATATGCTTTTGAATTTGTAGATAAAATGTGAAATAAGTTTACTTCAATTCCACAAATAGAGATGTTTAGCACTTGTTACAGAAGGTATGACTGAAGATTTCGCATACACGTTTAGAAACGTGAGTGTTCGTGAAATATCTTAATGCAATGAATAAATGTCGGTTACATAATTCTGAAGATAAAAAGTGATGGTTGGACTATATTGGAGTCCTTTTAAAAGAATGTTTAAATAACAACTTTGAAGTAAGTAGTTACTCAGAGACATTACTATCTGATTTAATCAGACCACATCCAGTATTGTTGATGGGTATAACGATGATAAACACTACTAAGTCATATCAAAATATTGATCCACCCAAATGCAGTGGGAGTATGATTTAACCATTGATCTACTGTCATGGAAATGATATTGCATACGTTACAATTTTCTAGGGGTGATTGATAACTTATTGTCTTCTGGAAAGACAATATAGGATTGTGACAATAAGAGATTGGCTTAAAGCCATGAACGGGTAAATGGAGTTTGGTATTCCAATTGTGTTTACACTCTTGTAGAACCACCTGAATGTTTTGGGTCAAGTGAGAGCGATTGGATTTATGCGAATAAGAGACGAATGGTATTCAAAGCAAAGCTGAGTAGACCGGGGTGATTTTGTGAGAAGTAGAAATTTTTGTTAGGGGTGATGCTCTAAAAGTTTCATGCCATACAACAAACGATGCTTGAATTCATTCAATATAGAAAGGTTTGTAGCTTAAAGGGAGGAGAAGATTGACTCTTAATGCTTATATCAATTGGTGGATCAAAGCAAACATCTAGGTCATTAAAAGGCATATATTTAAAGGCATATATTTAAGAAGTGTGAGCTTGACCAAAATAATGGTAAGTCTCAAAGACAAATGAATAAATGTTGATAAAGTGGTGAATATTAGTATTGTTAAAAGATGACACTACATAAGTCATGAATGATGCAGGTGTGTTATCTTAAATCATAAAACTGACAAGCCAAGATTACATGAATAATAAATTTGGGAAGCAAACCATATTCTTAGAATTCGAATTTGTCGAGTTTATGAGAACAAGTTGTTGGCAGTATCCTATACATCTTACTGGGCTTAAGATAAAAACACATTTTTGAATGTAAGATTCAAAGAAGGGTTTTCTACCAACCCAAACGGAATAATTCTCTACGTTTATACCCTAAAAAAAATCTCTGCATTTATGAATATAGAGAAAATGGGATCTAGTCATTATTGGATAGAGAAAGTCAGTTGTTCAAGTCAAGTCAATGATTGAATCATTTAATGAGCAGTGAAATGATTCCCCAAGTATCTTAAGAGAAGGAGAAATTATATGCTTGTGTATTCGGGTGCATACCTAAATATTGTCGACTACATTGATTTTGACTTTCAGTCGGATATAGATGATCATAAGTCGATTTCGGGCTCAATGTTTACTTCTTGTGGTAGAGCTATAGTCTGGAGCGATCCAGCATAACCGATTCGATTATGGTAGCTGAATACATTACAATTTCTAAAACAACTTAAGAGGCAGTATGATTTAAGAAGTTATTTACTCATCTAGAAGTAATTTCATATATGGATGGATAAGCCGATACTAGGGGTGTTCACGGTTCGGTTCGGTACGGTTAATGGCCGTAACCGAAACCGAACCGAAAATTTCGGTTAGTAAATATCCGAAACCGAAACCGAAACAGGGAACCGAACCGAATTAAAATTTAACAATTCAATTTGGTCATAAACGGTTCGGTTTTTTATTCAGTTTTCTCATTCGGTTATAAATAGTTCGGATAACGCTTCGGTTATAAGCAATTTTTATAAAAAAAAATATAATATTATGGTTATAAAAGCTAATTATACATGTTGGATATAAACGGTTCGGTTACGGTTTTTTTGTTCGGTACAGTTTCGATTCGGTTAATTGTTCGGTTTTTAATTCGGTTCGGTTTTCGGTTCGGTTAATTGTACGGTTTTTAATTCGGTTCGGTTACGGGTAATTTGTAGCATTAACCGTAACCGAACCGAAATTTTTGATTTCTCTATATTATTCGCCGAAACCGAACCGAAAACGAGTACTAACCGAACCGAACCGAACCGAAAATGAGTACTAACCGAACCAAACCGAAAACGAGTATTAACCGAACCAAACCGAATGCCTTCGGATCGATTCGATTTTCGGATAAACCGTATTTGTGAACACCCCTAGCCGATACCACTTTGCTGTAAAAACAATGGAGCGGTAGCTAATGCAGAAAAGCCTCACACTCACAAGAGGTCAAAGCATATTGAGAAATAGTACCGCATGATAAGAGAGGTCGTTCCAAGAGACGATATGGCGGTCCTAAAGATCGCCTCATCCGACAACATATCTAGCAGATCAGCTTACCAAGATGATGGCATTTATTGTCATTGATAAGCACAAGGTGAGTATGGATACAACTGATAACACCTTTCTCTAGAAATTTGTTGAAACCAAATGAAACAAATTTAAAGCACTTAGTCAATTGGACAATCAACGGTTTGCAACGGTTGACGACTTATTGTATTCTTTTAGGTTTCTTTCCGCCGGTTTCAAGTTCTTACAAATTTGGATAAATTGTTTTCAATGTGATGTCAAGCCCAAAAGTTTGTAGTTTTACTGAAGAAATCAAAAGTTGAAACTTTAATTAAGATCATTTTTTTAAGAAACAAGTCATTTTATTGCATCAAATCCAATTGACAAGCAAAAACATCCTCAGGCAAATTAGGCCCCAAACATGAGAAATTGTAAGTATAACCCGCCTTTTCAAGTAAGTGGACATGGACATTCTCCTTTCTTTTGACAAAAACAAAAGAACACAAATTAAATGAGAAACTAACTCTAAGCAATCAAGACCAATGCATCCCGAAGCCGACAAATCCTCTGCTTGATTCCTTGGATGCTGAATACATAAGAGAGAATTACTCTCCAGCACCAATTACTGGTACTCCAACTCCTCCGCATATTGCAGCCCTCGCAAGATAGCAATCATCTCCAAGGCCTCCACCGAGTACAATATGTCAATACTTCTGTATATATCATTTAGAACCGAAAAATCAATCCAATGTCCATCATGATCGTCCAACAATAAAAAGAAAAATCAATCCAATCCCACATCGGCAATGCGCTGATGGTCACCCAACACGAGGACGGCGGTCTAAGCATTGACCACATTACATTTTAACCGCTGGTCGTCCAACAATAAAAAGCGCCGGTACAAGAAGACGGTGTAAGGATGGCGACCAGACCGATGTGTGGCCAATTAGATTGAGTACCGAATGCAAGAGCCTCTAAAAATTCCACAACCTTAGCTTGGGAAGAAGAGCGAATTTGATGAATATCCAAGGCAGCACAACTAGCTTTCCAAACCAACCACATAATGGCAATATAAGATAGAATATCAACGATCCCCTTTAAAATCGGTTTTTTTATCAGAGTAACGATAGAGACACAATAATTCGGTTACGATATATGACACAAATTTTATTCAATTTTTGATTATGATAGGAAAAAAAAAAGGTTATCGTCGTTATCGAGTAGCTGTACCGTATCATTATTTAATGTTTTTTAAGAGAATATTGAATTTAAGAAACTCATTCTTGCCCGAAAGGCACCCATCTTTATTCCATTGGATAATTATATCTTAATTATATCTTTCACTTTCATTACCATTATGATCTTGGCTCTTTATCTTTTTACCTCGTTTTCCTTCCAAACAGAGGATCGAGATAAGCATCACAATTGGCCATTGAATATTGATGATGACGAATCCTAGGCACTTCTTAGTGTTTTCGATGATGACTAAGTAATGTCTGTCCAATCAGCCCTGCTATTTGTGCATTAAATCAAAAAAAAATCTCGTCATTGCTATTATGCTATACCAATTGTAACTCCTTATCGTTTTCTTACTCTCGAAATTTCAGGCCCGTTTTGGGGTATCCTTCTTTTTAATTTTATATTTTGTTTACAGTAAAATATATGATTTTGGTTGGTGGATTTCTGTTCATGCTGTGAAATAATTGAATTTCTGTGGTGAGAACACGTTCCTTTCCTTTTTTTGTTTTTGCAGTGTGGAAAATGGGGAGTGCCTCTTCAATGCTGACGCAGTATGATATTGAAGAAGTCCAAGAACACTGCAACAGTCTCTGTTAGTTTTCCCTTAATGATTATAATGCTTTAGCTCATCTTTTATTCTGGGTTTTAGTTTTGATGATAAAAATAAAAGATAATAAAACCATTTGCTATGTTTCCAGTGTTTCTTTTCCTTTTCAATTTTGACTGGAATACACTTTCTGTTCTATTTAGTTTCCCAGCAAGAAATAGTGTGTTTGTACAAGAGATTTTGTCAACTTGATAGAAATGCTAAAGGCTTCATATCAGCTGATGAATTCTTATCTGTTCCTGAGTTTGCCATGAATCCACTTTCTCAGGTGGGATTAAATTTTTGTTGATCTCTGTAATTGTATCATGTTAAATCTTCGGAACTTTTTAATTTCAGTTTCTGTTTTTGCAGAGATTGCTTAAGATTGTGGATGGGTTGAATTTTAAGGATTTCGTAGCGTTTTTGTCGATTTTTAGTCCTAAAGCAAGTATGCTACAGAAAATCGAGCGTACGTCTCTATCCAGATCAGCTGTAACTTTGAAATGTGATGCTTAGTTAATATGTTTAGCATTATGAGCTGTTGGTTTAGAGAACCAAAAGAGTAAATTCTACTTTTACATACTGATGTTTTACCCATGTTGTGCAGTTATTTTTAGAGTTTATGACTCAGATTGCAATGGGAAGGTGTCCTTCAATAATATGTTAGAAGTACTACGCGATTTAACTGGCTCCTTCTTGTCGGATCAACAGAGAGAGGTAAATAAATAATGCAAAGTTTCATAAGATATTTTCAGCTTTCTCTGGATCAAATTCTTGATATACATCTCAATGATGCAACTTGTTTTTACTTGATTCACTTGTGTATAAATCTGTCTAAAAGTTCTTGTTTGTAGTAATATTAAGGAGTTAGTATACAATTAGCAATTGCTGAAATTTTTACCAGACTGCATTGAACTTCTCATTAATTCTTTCTGTTGTATGTTTTGCAGGAAGTCTTGGGGAAAATGTTGCAGGAAGCTGGTTACACAAAGGAATCAGCTTTACGACTCGGTGATTTCGTAAAGGTTTATTTCATGTTCTGCTTTCTTCCATGTCCATGAAGAACTTAAGCCACCTTCTTTGGCACTAAAAAAAAGGGATAAAGATGTTTTTAGTCTCTTCTGTTTACGGTTTTAGAGGTATGAACCCATGACCTCATGTTCTGATACCATATTGAACTACCCTATCATGCCAGCAGTTTAGACATTGCGTGAATTGTGTCCGGTTAGAAATTGTTTTGTTTCCTCCGTACGTATATGACTGATTATACTAGCAGAGAGTAAGCTGTTGGGTGCATATAACGCAGAATCCATGAATTATATAGTGTTGGTTTCGTCTTGAAACATGCTCGTTTTGCTTCGTTTGATGATGGTTAATTATATATGTTGGTTTTTGAACTGCAGATATTTGAGCATACAAATCTGAAGATGGAGGTTGAAGTTCCTGTTGATTAGCTAAGCTAAATGTCCCCTTGTAAGAAGTGTAGAGTAGTATTCCTTGATGAAAGAAGAAAAATGTAAGCAACATGTGTGTTTATACATATTCAAAGAAGCACGTTTGTTGTGTGTGCGCGCGTGCGTGTGTGAGAGAGAGAGATTATTGGTATATATGTATTCTTGTTTTTGGGTTTTGGCTACCAATGACTTCCCTTGTTTCTACCAACTTCTTGTGATGTGATGGGCCATATATGTAGCTAACTGATGAGGTATATACCCTCGTTCTCGATGAGGATCATGATTTCAATGGTAGCAGAATCAACTGCCCCACGAGGAGGGCGGGTTGAAAAAAATGATTGATGGGTTGTTGTATAGTTATTATGTATATCGTAATCTTTATGTTGAATAGGAATCGAATCTGACTTAGTTATCTAAGGTTCGATTATCGTCCCCTCTCACAATATAGTAATGTTGTATAGTTAGCGAAGACAAAGTACGAGAGACACGACATGAAATGAAATATCCGAGTCAAGGATGGTCGGAGCCATTTTTAAATGTTCATGATCCGTTTTTAAGATGTCCCAGAAGTGAGCTAGTAAATAAACACATCCATTTACAAATACACTTGTGTTCGCTCGTTTATTCATGATCGTTTGTTTGTTTTCCTTAACGAACCGAGTTTAAACTAGATTACATGCTTGTTTCACAAAACAAACACCAGTTTGGCACACGAACATTCGATCATGTTTGTAAATCTGCATATATAGAAAAACAAAACAATGTACAACATAATCATAACTATTTCATTTGTCTAATAGATACCATAGAGTAATATTTTGTAATAATTTCAGAATTCTACTATTACTTTTTGTATTATAATGTATGAATATTTTTCTAGGTTTGCACTTGATGTTTATATCTTAACGAGTCAAACTTGAGCAGGAAGGCAGAAATACGTTTGACGAGCCGAGGTTAAACAATTTCTATTTTTATCAAACCAGGCATGAATATAAATTTTTGTTCGTTTATTACACGAACAATCATACATAAACACAAGTTTAAACAACAGATATTAAACTCGACTCGTCAACAACAGGACAATAGAGACATTTGGGTTGAGGCTCAACCATTTTTTCTTCAAAGTAATGCATTCACTATAAATAATTTCAATTAAAAAAGAAAATAGTACTTACCAACGGTTTATGTATCACATTAAAATAAATAATTTCGATTAATGTTCTATATAAAATGTCAAAACGTTCAAAATGAAACGGTTGTGGTAATTGTAAGTCAATAATAATAATAATAATAATAATAATAATAATAATAATAATAATAATTTGCAGGAGAAATATGAGTTTTTTTTTTTTAAAGTCATTTAAATTAGCATCAGCTGCTGCTAAAATGCAGCCAAAAGTTTTGCACATATCATAATGAAGGCCGCAGTCTTATTCCCCAAGCATTTTCAACACCGGGGTCCGGAGCCGCCCTTTTTCCATATTTAGACCCCCAAATTTTCATTTCACTGCCTCATCAAACCTTCAGAAAGCTACACTCTGCCCCCCCTAAAAAGCAAAAGACAAATCTACCCTCAATTTTCGCTTAGTTCATAATAAATCCATCATCATTCACCTTTTACCTGTAAACTTCCCTCTGTTTTTCTTTAAAGATGATATCTTTTTCATGACGAACTTCATTCTTCCTCCTTTGCCTCTCAAGGTTAACATCAGGTACTATATATATATATATATGAGAAGATTTCTTTTTAAGTCGATCATATGATTTAGAATCGAGTTTTAAAACGTATGACCCTCATAAACGGACTTTGAAAAAATCGATTTTAAAATCATATAATCGACTTTTAAAAAGTTGGTCGTGTGCAGTGTGGTGCCACAATGGTTATGGACTCTTTATTTACACCATCACATTTATTTTTACCAAGACACCATATATATGACTCTTGCTCAGCACTCCGAATCAACTTCTTGAAGATCGATTTGGTTATTGGTATACTATGCAAAGTAGCACACCGATACCGCATCGACTTCCCGAAGATCGATTTGGTATACTATGCAATTATTGACATCACACCGAACTTACTTTCAATGCACTACCACAGTATAAGATTCAACTGCATGAAAGTCGAGCCTCACTCACGTGTTGGTGTGGTGCTTAAGGTAATTGCTAGTTATATGTGTCAGTTTCATGCCTTGGAAATGAAAACCGTAATAATCTGACAATTGACATTTGAAAAATTGAACTGAAAAAAGAAGAAGCAGATAATCATCATCATGTCAAGCAGTAAAAGCGATCAATCATCAACATCTTCGTCGTCGAAATTCAAGAGATCGAATTCAAACGATGCAAGTGAAAATTCGTCGAGAGGATATAGTGAAAATGGGGGTACAAAGAAGATGGAAAGCAAAAGGGATGATGAGTTAATGATTGGGGAAATAGAGCAAAGACTGAAACTTGTTGAAGAAGAAGATCAAATTATGAAAGAAACACTGTTGAAAGGTTTGGAAGAAAGGAGAAAGCTGATGAATGATATTCACAAGGAGTTTCATGAGATCAACAACAAATATATTCAAATCAAAAACCAGGAAGAGTGCAGTCAACCCTTTTCCATTAAGCATCTTAAGGTACTACTCCTACTACATATTATATTTCAGGTTTAACTGAAATTATATTGTTGTGGTTTTATTGCAATAACTGAATAGGGCTATTGGTTCTATTCGGTTTTGGTTTTTTCCAGTTCCGACTAGAGTTGAGCTACTTAAATAAGAAGACAACCCGATCTTGAGTTTCAAAATATAATAATATGATAGCGTTAGAATATATAGTAATCAAGTAGCTTTGATAGTCAGTCAAGTTTTATTAAATGATCATTTGATTACCCTATTTGTTTTGAGTATAAGACAAGTCGAGTTCGATCTTTACCGTATTTAGTAAAAATCAAATGAATCTTAAGTAAACACTTGAGCTTGTGAGTCGAGTTGTATCGAGTATTAAGCAAACTAAGTTTGATCTTATCGTTTTATAGTCAAGCTTTTGGGTCCATCTTTTTTTACTCATTTTTGTATACCCTAATCTACCCTTCTAACTTTTGTCATGCAATAAAAGGAAAGAAATGCCAATGGTGGTCTAATGCAAGTACTATGGCAAGAATCAAATCCATTGCTGGTTACCAGAGATTTCAGGCCTCAACCACCACCACCACCACCACCATCAGCCGAACTTCCCGGTTCAAGCAGTTAAGATTATCTGTGAATTCTTCAGCAAATGGTACCATTTTTCGGGATTAAGTAATGATTTCGAAGCAAAAAAATGTAACTTTTCTGGAAATTGTTTGATAAGAAGCAAAGAGGAATGTAAAGGGGGGAGAAGAGAAAGGTTTTTCTTTCTTTAGTGAATATTGTTTGACATGAAAAGTGAATAATCAAGCAATTTTTCTAAGAAACATCAAGCAAGACATTCACTTCACTTAACAAGCAGATCTAAATTGGTCACCAATGAACAAAAAGCCTTGGAAATATAAAAAGGCCTAACTTGAAAATATAAACAGATTCAAAACATCAGTGTGATCTTTTGCTTGTTTGTAAACATCTCACAAATTGTTGTATCATTCTACTTGATGAGAGATAATATTGAATACAAGACCATACCGTAACATACTAAGTGCAAGTGCACAGCAGATAGTCGAGTTCTAGGATTTAGATTTCGCCGCGATAGCCGCCAGAGCCAAAATAATCTCTTCTTGTGCTAGCCATCTGCATGCTACTTTGATGTTCCAACTTAGGGCAGTCTGCGATACGATGACCGAGCCCACCACAATATGCACAGCCTTTCACACCACTAGCATTTGTCACTACTGCATCCATATCCTCCATTGGATCATTCAATTCTGCTAGTACTGGAGGTATCCTCTGTTTCGCTTCTTGCAACAAGTGCTTCAAATCCAATAGTGTAGTTTCACTCTGATTCTTGTTGATAAAAGTTGTCGCGATTCCTGTTTTCCCACATCTTCCTGTTCGCCCAATTCGGTGCACGTAATTTTCAATCTCTGCAGGCATGTCATAGTTGATTACATGCTGAATATCAGGGAAATCCAAACCCTTTGATGCAACATCCGTCGCGACTAAAACGTCTTTCTTTCCTTCTTTAAAAGACTTGATTGCATATTCTCTCTCTTCTTGATCTTTGCCTCCATGAACTGCCACTGCTTCCACTCCTTTTAGAAGAAGATATTCATGGATGTCGTCCACATCAGCCTTATTCTCACAGAACACAAGAACAGGAGGCGGGGTCTTTTGTAAGCACTCAAGAAGGTAGACGATTTTTGCCTCTTGTTTCACGTACTCGACTTCTTGAATTACATCAAGATTTGCCGCTCCAGCCCTTCCAACATTCACTACAACGGGTTTAACCAGTGCACTTCTAGCAAAATTCTGGATCTTCTTAGGCATAGTAGCAGAAAATAGAAGAGTTTGACGCTGAGCTTTGAAATGATCAAAGACTTCTCTAATGTCATCTTCGAAGCCCAAATCCACTAATCTATCTGCTTCATCTAATGTCAAGTACCTGAACAAAAAAGAGTTGTAAGTAACAGAGTTTCAAAGCCCAAAAGAGCTGCATAAAAAGAGGAAGCTAGCCACGAAATAAGCAAGAGAACCACAGCAACCACTACAAACAGTAAAAATCACTCAAAAAAATACAAATTGTAGCAAGCTGGTATACATAACAAGATAAACACTTTGAAAGTGACAAAAATGCAAACTCAAACATAACACGCTGCTGAATTAAACGTAAAAAATCACCAACCATCGTTTGAACTAAATAAGAAATGATACCATGCAAAGGTCTTAAATCCATATTACTGTTCAGATGAATTAGGCATAGTATATCTAGAGCTGGAATACTAGATCATGTGCATTATATGTAGGACATGTCATTAAGCGACCATCTTGATTATATTCTTCGAGATCTATATGCAGGGAAAGAGACAGGAGGTATTAAGAATGGAAAATACCAAGAGAATGTTGTTTTATTTCTTTAGTTGGGTCGAAATAGATGTTGCAAATAATTCAATAAAAAGAAAATTAAGATTTAAGTGGAGTCCATTCACTCTACTAACTGCTATACCTATCCACCATTAATCATATAGTAACCTAGTATAACCGCATCATGTTTCGTTAAGAATACTGCCTCTTCTCAATACTGAAGAGGCAGATAGATATTAAACCATGTAGGAAGCCTAGAAAACAAAGCAAGAAATTTTACCTGCAACAGTCAAGATTCATCTTTTTCTTCGCAAGCAAATCCTTGAGTCTTCCTGGTGTGGCAACCACTATATGGACCCCTTTCTTCACAATTTCCAACTGGGACTTCATGTCAACTCCACCAATGCAGAGCAGTGGCCTTATTTCTGGATATCCACATTCTCTCATAGGTGCAAGAAACTCTTCCACAACATCAAACGTTTGTCTAGCCAGCTCTCTTGATGGGCAGACAATTAAACCAACCGGTCCTTCCCCACGAGCAATAGGCATCATAATTTCCTCCTGTATCGCAGCCATAATAAGTGGCAACACAAAAACCAGAGTCTTCCCTGACCCTGTAAAGGCAATACCAATCATGTCTCTCCCTGACAAAATAACTGGCATCCCTTGAACTTGGATTGGTGTCGGTTGCACAATCCCCTTGGCTTGAAGCTTCTTCAAGATAGGCTCAGGAAACCTCATGTCCCTAAAATTCTTTATTGGGGGAGGAATATCTTCACCGTCCACAATTATATGCCACTGTTTTCTAACCAGATCACATGCTTTCTTTGGCATCCTCCTTATACGCAAGGGTGGTTTCCATCCTGTAAATAAAGGCTCGGCATAAGTGATCCCTTTTGCTAACTCACGAACAGACATCAAAGTCTTCCGATCAGACAAATGCTCAATCATCTCTTTCTCCTGCTGAACCATTTGCTCAGTTGGGGTAATCTCAGGTTGTTCTCGCTTTAGTTGTGTAGCCTTTACAAGCAAACTAGGCTTAGCCTCCACGAGCTTCGTTTTTTCATCCTCTTCTTCTAAAGCCGAAACCTTCCCTTTTCTCTGCAACAACTTTTGAGCTTCCATAGCCCTGCGCTTTGCAATTGGCACGTACTCAACATAATCATCATCCTCCTCCGGGATATCCTGCACATTCTGAACCTTAGTTAGAACAAACTCAAAACTGCAAGCTTGAAAAACTTCGAATGCAAATTATGGAAGTCTAACGATGCATAGAAAGGCTAAATTTTATGCTAGAAATATAAATATGGAAAAAGAAAGCATATTAGGGTTTTGAACTTATACTAACTTGCTACGCTAATATGCAATTCGTAAATAATCAAGGGATTGACAGAGCTAAAAGATTCGCATACCTTCTCCATGGTGCAAGACTGCAAGTAACACAGAAACAGGTGCTCTAGAAGCGGCGACAAATAGAGACCGATTCCCGGCGAGCGAAGATCAGAAGGGGATGCACTTTGTGGTTCCGCACTCGACTTATACTAATTACGGAAAATATCCACTACAATAAATCTTCAAATACACAGTTACAGATAAAACACAGTGGCGACGGTCGAATCAGCAGCAGCAGCGGCGGCGGAGGAGGAGGAGCTGTTGTCTAAAATTTTTATTTTTTAGGAGACACTGCAATAAGGAGAAAGGGGTATATATACGATAGAAATTGGGTTTTTTTTTTTTTTCATTAGATTCTTTTTCCCAATTAGATTTGGATTTCAATTCCCATAAAAAAAAAAAAAAAAAAAAAAAAAGGATTTCAGTTACTCAGGTGATACTTTTGGTGTTTTTAAAAATAAAAAATAAACTAGTTCCGGTGTTTCAACACCAAAAGATCGTGGTTTTGACGTTTAAAAAAAGAGTAAATAGCAAGATTGGTCATCTATCTTTATAAAAAAAAATGAGTGATTTAATCATTTTTTTTAGTTTTGGTTTGATCAGACTCGCATCTTTTATCTTTTACAACTTTGATTCATTTAACGGATAGTGAACAAAAAGTTAACGGGATTATTATGGTGTCTTTCACGTGTCGTTTGCTCATTAAAACTATTATTCTAATCAATTATATATCAATCCCACCCAAAAAAAATAATAATAATCCCAATTTCTCGTGTAAATACCGTATGTATATTTATTAAAATACAAACTTCTCACACCTTTTTTTCCTCCCGTCGTGATCACTTGCTCGAATTTTTAAAAAAAATTCCCCAATTTCGTCTTCTTAACATCACTGCTCTCCACTCATAAAAAAACAGCACTGCTCTAAATCAATGTTGCAAACTTCCATTAATTAGTCATCAAATCGTTTTTCCCAATTTCAATCTAAGAACCCTAATTTTCCAATTTTGAATTTTCCATACCTTCTCCTCCTTCAATTCGACTTTTTTTTTCAGGGATTACACAATGGCTGAAAATTTGACCAACTTGATCAGCTCATTGCCAAGAAATAATGATTTGGGAAAACGATTTCGTGAATAATTATAGCCGTGATTTTAAGAATATGAAATTGGGGAGAAATCCCTAAATTTGAGTCCTTGAGGAAACTCCATTGAGAGCATATGAGCACGACGGGAGAAAAAATAGGTGTGTGAAACTTGTATTTTGATAGATATACATACGGTATTTGCAGGAGAAACTGGGATAATTGTTTTTTTTTTCGTGGGATTGATATAATTGATTAAAATAATTGTATTTTCATAAGCAAACGACGCGTAAAGGACACGTATAAGAATTCGGTTAACTTTTTTGTTAACTTTTTGTTGACTATCCGTTAAATGGACCAAAGTTGCAAAAAAATTAAAAGAAGAGGGACTGGTCAAACCAAAACCAAATAAGAGGGGTTAAGTCACACTGATAGCCACGGGTTTAACACGATAGTGCTCGCGTTCGGCGAAGTCCTTCTACCATTCAACCGTTTATAGGCCAACAGAGTTGTTCACTTTTACTAACCACCCACACGTCGCAATATGGCCTTGTGCCTATCCAAGAATGATATGATGTTTATTATTTTAGCTACACAAGTACGTTTATTATTAGATTATCATCTAGCCATCTAAATATTTTCAAGAAAACTCCCTCACGTCTCCTACTCTCTTACTTAGACCACTAGACGTGGACAAGCATAGCACATACACAGACATTGATGAATTCTAATTCATCAAAGCACAAGCCGATTATACTCTTCCGATAGTCCCGAACTTCAACTCTAAGGAAGAGTACATTCAGTGCCGAAACTAAACGCATCAGAAACTTAATCATGGCTTGTTCGTGTTCATTTAATGTTATTGTATCAAGATATAACAATTAAAACTGGACTCGGGACTTAAAACACATCATATCACAAAACTGGCCCAATGATGGCAGAATGCGCATGCATGAGCTTCCGCCAGGGGCAATGCGTACGCATTGCTCTGGAATGTGCACGCATTCGACGTTCTGATAGAATCAGGATGCTGTTGTTTGAGCAATGCGTACGCATTGCTCAGGAATGCGCACGCATTCGCACATAAACAGCCCTAAAACATGTCTTTCCGCTCTTAAATGATTTCTAACTCATTCCCAACATGATCAACATCAATTAATACATAAAAACACAGCTTTTACATACCATAACATCCAACACTTTAACTACAACCTATAACAAGATTTCTAACCAAGAACCCAACACAAACACTCAACCTTAACATCATAAAACCTTAATTAAATATTAGGAAGTGCCTCTTACCTTTTAGCAAGCAAAACCAAAGCCAAACTACCAAGAAAACTGCAACACTCAAGAACTTTCTCCACATGAACCTATTGATCAACAATCAATTAAGAATTAATTGTGATCACAAGCTTCTATACGATAAGGACTGCGAATTAAACCATTCAGAACATCATAACTTGATCAATTCTAAACGATTTCCAAAACTAGGGCTAAAACGAATTTTAACAAGGCTTCAACTTTTCTGTACCAAAACGATCATCTTCACGTGTTGATTTCGAATCTTCAATCCTTTCTGAAAATCGTCCAACCCTTTGTGAGAATATTGGAGAAGTCTACATTCTCTTTTTGGTTTCTGTTTTCTTTTTCTCCAGAGCACTAAACGTACGTTTGATTCCTTAAAACTATTAACTCCTCAGTTAATGGGAGTTTTATTTTCTATAAAGACCTCCCACTAACATAATTTCCATTTATTTCCTTTAAATATATATATTTTGAATATATATATATATATTGTTAGACATAATGACATAATATTCTAGATATAGAAAATTAGGAAAATAATTGATTGTAATCAATCTCATTATGGTTATTATTATGTTCACATTATGACTATTAGTATAAATAGCCTACTATTGTATTCAATCAAAAGCAACGCAATACAATATCTTTTTCTATTATTTTGTTATGGTATCAGAGCTCTGAGACTAACGTCGTTTAGATCCTGAGCAAACTTTTAAGAATCCGTTCGGGTGGGAGTTCGTTACACTAATCTATACGAATCCTCACCCCTCCGTTCTTAAGTTTTTTTCTCTTTTATTTCTCTTTTCTTCTCAAATTTCTTTTTCCTGCTTGTTTTTCGGCCGGTCATTTTTCTATCTGTCAACTCACCTCTAAAAATCAGCACTTTAATTTCTTTTTACCACTATCTTTGCTTTCTTATTTCACAAGTCTCACCTCCTCATTTCTACTTTGCTTTATTTCTCGTTCTTTCTTTTTTTTCTTTCTTTTTTCTTCAAGATTCATACATCCACATGCATATTAATGAGATTCGCGGACATGGTAATCTATTGCACCACCAACAGCCGCCGGCTTTTCTTTCCCGTCCACCCTCCCTCCCACCACCCCTCTTCTATTATTATTGTTATTATTATATTAATATCAAAATAAAATATATATATATATATATATATATATATATATATATATATATATCATTATTGTCAATCAAACCCCGTCAACACCTAGTTCATTTTGTTTAACGGTGATGGTCTCCCAATCAATTTCTTTTTCTAAGCCCATTTCTTTCTCATGGTCAAATTCAATTGTTTCTTGTTTCATCGGCAGTTCGACTTTTCACTCACTTGATTTGTTCTATCGTTTTTTATTTTAGGGTATATCCCTCAATTTATTGTTTCTTTTTAAGGGTAAATCCATCATCGTGTCTTTTTTTTAGGGTATATCCCTCCATGTATTTTCTTAGGGTCTATCCCACCAGCTTTTATTCAAGCAATATCAAGTTGAGAAGAAGTTGATGCTGAATGATATGCAGAGTTGTCGCAGACACCCAGGACTCAAGCCATTCATTACGAGCCAATCACCATGTTCGTTGACTACCATGTGATTGCGGGGGCGTGTTAGACATAATGACATAATATTCTAGATATAGAAAATTAGGAAAATAATTGATTGTAATCAATCTCATTATGGTTATTATTATGTTCACATTATGACTATTAATAGAAATAGCAATCAAAGAACGCAATACTATTTTTTTCTATTATTCATATCATAATATATTATTTTATTTTTTTTTTTTTTTTTCGAGACGCAATACAATATCTTTTTTATTATTCTCGTTATATATATATATTTTTTTTTTCTCGAGAAAGCGAAAGAAAAAGTGAATTAAAGAAGGAAAAAACGGATACGGTGATTAGGCTCTTTTCAAAAGATCGTCCTTCCTAGCCTCCTTCGTAGAGGAGGAGATAAGCCAAGAAGGGAAAGCATTGGACCAACAAAAGTCACTGGCAGCCATCCTCATAGCATATTTAGCCAACTCATGGCTAACGACATTAAACTGCCTTTTAAGGTGCAAGACTCCGCAATTGGTAAAATTGGAGAGTAACTTCTTAACATCAGTAATAATTGTACAAATATCTGGTTGCATACATTGTTGCTCCATTAAAAGCTTGACCAAGTTAATCGAATCTGTTTTGATAGTAAAATTATCCCATCCTCTACGAGCAGCCTTGGATAAAAACCATCTAACAGCTTCAGCTTCAGCCTGCAATGGAGAAGAAATTCTACATTGTGATTTGCCCCAAGTTTCCAAGAGACGATAATTAGTGTCATAAATGGCTACTCCAAATCCTGCAGGAACACAGAGACTTTTCCAAGCCGCATCCGTGTGGATAATAAGTTTCCTTCTGAATTGAACTCTTTCCAGGAATTAACAGCTAAAGAAACCACCTCAGAAGGAGAAGTCCAGTCATTATTAAATATCCATTTATTCCTAGACTTCCAGATCTGCCACATTAAGAAAATAGAGAAACTAATTCTCTCTAGAAGAGATATAGATTTACTGGCATTTGATATTTTCTGCCACCAACTATCCAGCGTCATCTTATCGTCCTGAAAGTCATTCCAAGAAACTGGAGATATCTTCCATATCAAATAACCATCTAAAATGAATTTTTTTGCTACTACCATGTGATAATTTAAATCATTTTCGAGTTGAATTTTATAACCTATTAGACTCGATAAGCTCGATACAAAACTCGAGCTCGGCTGATACAAAACTCGAGCTCGGCTCGAGTTTGTAAAACTTCCTTGAATCTCAGCTCGAGCTCGAGTTCGAAATACTCGTATTCGAACTCGACCTCGATAATATTTTAAAATACTCGACTCGTTTAAAATACTAGATTCGACTCGACTCGTTTAGAACAATACTAGATTCGACTCGACTCGTTTACCACTTATATGAGAGTTAAGAACAATACTAGAGCCACTTATATGTTGCGGCTCTAACCTATTCTTTCCTCCCATCAAAACACAGTCTATGTTTTCAAAAAAAAATCAAAACACAGTCTAAGACGTCGTTTCACTAGTAAGAAGGCATAATAAACACAAGAAGAGTTATGGTGAGTGAGTGATTTGAGAGGTATAATAAGTGTAGGGTTGTGATCAATTCATGACATAGCTACACACATCTACTATGTGTGTGAGAGTGTGTGAGAGTTAATCGAATTGCGATCCTCTGCCGTATTGACCTCTGCCGTGTTGTGCTGTGGGCCCGAAACGGCGTCGTTTCGTTTTAATTTTCTTTTTTTTTTTTTTTTTAAGGTCGGAACCGAACGGCGTTGTTTCGAAACGACACCGTTTCGTGTCACAACACGGGCTGTTGTGCTCCTTTTACGAGCAGAGGATTAGGGTCCTAGTTAATCATACCCCTCCACTTGATATACTTCTCAAATCACAGCTCCACCGTCATTTTTCTCAATAAACAGTCCCACACAACATTATCCTTCACTTGAATTCACCCTGCACCACTCAAACAGGCGCCTGCAGCCACCGTCTCCACGGCACGGCCGCCGCCAGTCCACCAAATGGAAGTGGAGGTAAAGCTACGATTACCGGACTCAACCTCTCATGAACGTCTCTCAACCATTCTTTCCCCTCACCACATCAAAACCGTCGTTCAAGAAAACATATTCTTCGACGGAACCAACTCAGAGCTATCCTCCAACCTCGCCGCCCTCCGCCTCCGGTTCTACGACCTGGATTCCCGCTGCATAATCTCTCTCAAATCAAAACCTCAAATCTCCGAAGGCATCAGTCGCATTGAAGAACAGGAAGAGCCTCTCGACCCCTCCATCGGTCGAGCCTGCGTGGCGGAGCCGTGGCGGCTACTGCATTTAGATTCATCGAGAATCATGAAGAAAGTGAAAGATGAATACGGCGTCGCCGGAGAAGATGATGATAAAACGCTGGTGTGTTTGGGTGGATTCAGGAATGTGAGATCGATTTATGAATGGAATGGGCTAAAACTGGAGCTTGATGAAACGCTTTACGATTTCGGGACTTGTTATGAGATTGAATGTGAGAGTTGTGAGCCAGAGAAAGTGAAGAAAATGCTTGAAGAGCTGTTGAAGAAGAATAGCATTCCTTATGCTTATTCAAATGCTAACAAATTCGCCATTTTCCGGTCGGGAAAGCTTTCCCGGTAGCCCTGGGCATTTCCGGTCACATCTTAATTACTTTGTGGGTTCATATAAATTATTAATGGATCATACATTATCGTGTCAAAATGTATTATTATGTGATATATGTATATGTTTGTGTCACATATATTGTGAGACTAGAGAGGATGGTTGTATTTCATAATTTTCTTTCAAAGCATTGTTAATTATGTCACAATTGATCTACTCGGACTTGCCTTTTGGAAAAAATTAGACTTTTCAGAAATCAAAAATCTCATATCTTCTGTTTTGTGTATACATAAATGATCTACAAGGACTTGCATTTCTAAAAATTTTACTTTGCATTTTTTTGGGAAAATTTAGACTTTGCAGAAATCGAAATCCCACATATGACATATTCAGAGTCGAGTTTTGTGTATAAATATAATTATAATAAGGCCGAATTTCAAAAAGAATTTTTTTTTGTAGAGCTCGATATCTGATCTCTTTTTCGGGAAAATTTAGACTTTGCGGAGATCGAAATTCGACTCTCCGGAATAGAGTGTTGTGTATAAATTTGATTCTATCGAGGTCGAATTTCAGAAGAAAAAAAAAAATACACGTAGATCGACTGTGATGTTATTAACGGTATCGTTTAAACCTAACAAATAAGGTTTTTTTTTTTTTTTTGACATTTAACAATCTTTATATAAAAAGTTTGATTACACTTTTATTAAGCAATTTCGATATACAACTGTAAATCATTGATGATGATGATGATGATGATGATAAAAAATATAATACATTTTACTCGCTGTAAATATCCAAGTGCAAAGGTTCAATGGAGACAAACCCCTAAACAAAATTTCCCTTGTTGCGTAAAATAGATATATTCATCATTGAAGCATTTTGCCCAAGCACGCTAAAGAAATTACATAGCAAGGAGCTACAATGAAGTTGATCAACATATCCTCCCCCCTAAATTCTAATGATATTATTATTATAGCCACTGGACTCAAGGATCAAGGATCAAGGATCAAAGTAAACAAGCCTTAAAGCCCTCCTCAAGTTCTTTCGCGTCCAACTTCTTCCCAATGAAAACCATCTTATTTATTCTCTGTTCATCAGGTCCCCATGCTCTCTCTGGTGACCCTTGGAATATATCATGCACTCCCTGTTAAAAAACAAACCACACAATTACACATAAATCGTGTCTGTGTAACATGTTGGCCAAGAATATCATCATTGAACCTATAGTAGTTTGGCTCAGATAGTAAGTGGTCTACGAAACGCCTCAGCGGTCAAGAGTTCAATTCCATCTACGAGGTCTAATGCCAGATTTTCTAATGTGTCAAAAGAGCTATGGGTCAGATCGAACCCATAAAGGAAGAGTCAAACTCCACAGGCATTTAGTTCGGCCAGTGGTGGTTTTGGATACCATGGGGGATCTATCAGACCTACCAAAAAAGAATATCATGGCAGTCAGTCACCTACCTGGAAGACAAACCTCTCGTCCATCCCCTTGACTGACAGAAGACCTTTCATGCGATATATGTCCTCACTTCGTTCCATCAACAATGTCCCTAGCCATACGTTAGCCTGAAATGTATTAACGTTAATTATATTTTCTTCTTAATTATTAAATCAGGCTTCCAAAAGTATCATTTATTGCTATACAACACAAAACACACACACAGAGTACACAAACCTTCTCAAGGTCCAGGCTTCCTTCACAGACGATGCTGACAGAAGTAACACCAGGGTCGTGAGTGTGGTCATGCGAATGGTGATCATGATGTTCTGCACCCATTTTTCAATATTTAATCTTACTAATCCAAATTTCAAGAATCATAGATTTCTCAGCTGCCAGCACGGATGACCTGATATTGTTCGTAATAGTCATACACAAGAAAATTTAAGGGCTTAAATGTTCGCTCACCATGTTTGTGTTTGTGTTCATGGTCATGGTCATGGTCATGCTCATGATGGTGGTGATCATGATCATGATCATGGCTGTGGTGATGATCTTCTTTTTCAGCATCAACAGCACTCTCAATTCTGCAGATACCCCAAGAAATCAACAAAAATAACTGTAAAAAAGTTTAACAAAATACAGAAATAAGACAATAACTGAACTCTCGTAATTGTTATGCGCCCTGCACAACCGTAATAAATGAAATGAGCAGGTATCAGCAGAGTTGGCTAAAAGATTATATCTTACTAACAAACAAGCATAATCAAATGAACCACTACCAATCTAAAAAGGCCATAGAACCTCAAAAGTTTTCGCAAAAGCTATAAACAAAAAATTGCGTACAAGGGAAGTTGCATTGCTTTGATTAAAGTGCACTTCAAAGCCAAGAGATTAAAAGTTCGAAACTTTAAAGGACTGAAGTCTTTCAGATTTAGGTTATGATGTCATAATAATTTATTTCTGTACAAAATATTGAACATGGAGTGGGTGTCATTCATCATGTTCCCGATGCTGCATAAATCCAAATTCGGCTCTGTTAGGACATGAAATATTTCGGCTCTATCTGTATTTGTATGAGAAATTTTAGTTACAATGTTGTTTAGATTACATTGGGTATCGAGTCAGATAAAATGGGTGTAGGGTATTGTGAGGTCAAACATAAGAGAGAAAGTTACTTAAATCAGATGAAAAAGTGGCATGAATAGAGTTAAATAACCCCTTCTCAAAAAACGAAGTAAGAAAAGGAACAACAATTCAAGCAGTAAGAAAAAGATAACAACCTTTCCAAATCAAAGCCACCAATTCCAAGGACATAATCCAAGTCAACCTGACCAAACTTTGTCTGCTTCATCTCAGCCATACGATTTATGTTCTGATATTCACCATACAAAAATTTGACAAAGAGTCAATACCGGAAATAACAGGATACAGGATAGGTGGAACAGAACAAGAAGTGTATGACAAGGAACTAACCCTTATCCGTTTAACCAAAGACGCAATATCCGACTCGCTGACAAGATCAGTCTGTTAGCAACACAGACACAGAGAACAGTATTTCAATGAACAGCAGTATTGAACATGTCATAAATGAATGGTGAAATCAGTATACAGCTTGGTACACACCAGCTAAAGATAAAGATGGGTAAAACATAGTCCCCAACTTAGACCTTACATAACTATGTCAAATGTTTCATTGCCCAGTACATGGGTGCATCCACCGAAGAGGACATCGAAATGCATCATGCTCAGAAGGCGTACGTTGGAAAAAAGTGTAGTGATGGAAATTTTCAATGTACCCACGATAAGTCGCCGAGTTTATCTATTCTCGTTAATAGTATGGTCCACCAAACTCGGTTACAGGAAATCCCCGAGGTTGTTCATACAGCATTAGGATAAAATTGGAGTAAACTGTGTACCTTATTCACGATGATACGGTCAGCATAAGCGATTTGTTCAATTGCTTCATTGACGACTCCTTCGGGCTTAACCTCATCCAAGTGGAGTCCAACATGTTTAGCATCAACCAATGTGACAACACCATCCAGTTTAACATCGTTAAAAACCTGATCTTCAGCATAGAATGTCTGAATGATGGGGGCGGGATTGGCCAATCCTGCAAAGCAGATTATAGAGCTTCAAATTCCTTTTTAAGCAAAATTAAAAAACTGGGTCGGTCACACTTCAAAATAAGGTAGAAAAACAATTCTGGACAAGGTGGAAAAAAAACATAGTACTCCCAAATCCCAATTCACTTATTTCTCTACCTGTGGTCTCAATTACAATATGATCGAATCTCCCCTTTTTCTTCGTGACCAAATCTGAAATCATCCTCACCAAATCACCCCTCACCGTGCAGCACAGGCACCCATTATTGAGCATCACAATGTCCTCAGCTCCAGCCGTCTTTGCAGCCACTAGGGAGCCATCAATATCAACTTCACCATACTGTAAGGAAATAAAGTGAATAAAGTTATTCACACATAATTACCATCATAGGATTACCCAGCAAGAAAGCAAACTCTAAATCTGTCTACCTGCCCAACATAGTACAATCACTGCCACCAACAATTCATATACAAACAGAGAGAACTGGTGCGATGTTATAGTGTAGTAAGTATAAGAATCTCTTACCTCGTTCTCTATCACCGCAATGCGTTTACCATGATCAGCAGTCAGTATATGGTTCAACAATGTCGTCTGTCCATAAATCAGAAGTTACAAAGAGAAATTACAAATGAAGTGAATGTGGGCACTTATCAAGAAGTCATACATACAACCAACTCCAAGACACAAAATTTTCACTAATTAATTTGTTTTTGCTTCTTACTATTTTTTTTTGAAATTCCAAAGTCAGTACAAACCAATTGCAATAGTAGCAAAATGAGATACTATTTTCCTTACCAGCTGTAAGATGCGGCAAGAATTTTCTTAGAGCCAATTAACTGAATTAAGGAACATAGGGAAGCTAACTAAGGAGAGAGCCAGCCCCTAACAAAAGAAATTCTAACACAAGGGGTGTCTTTATTTCTACAAGACATCTTCACTGGTCCGGTGCAATAAAGAAAGCAGGAGAAATTATCACCCTATAATCGAGATGGTGGGATGGGGCAAAGTCATAAAAATGTGTCTTCAAATGAATAAAATCGAGAAAGCATACCTTTCCGGAGCCTAAGAATCCAGTGATAATGGTAGCTGGAACTCTATCATCGGGAGGAATCTTTGTCAAAACATCAGAATCCTCACTCTGAGGCGCGGATGTTGTCGTGGCAGCAGCTGTGAATCTACGAGACAAATGCTTCGAATTTGCATAATCGAGAGGAACATATCTTGAACCAACACAGTAACTAGCAAAATAACAACTTCTGGGAGGATTCCTGTTGTTCCTCAATAAATTCGGGAACACGGCGTTGCGGAAACCATTGAAGGGATAGGGGGTTTTCTTGGCTAGTCCCAGAAAAGTTGCTGCTGCTACGTCTATTGAGATTGAGGAAGCCATGGATTGCTGATTTTGTCCGGGGCAGAACTCGGTAGATTGAGACAAAGCAACAGGTTTATCCGGTCAAGATGTTTTTATTTGGGGTACTGTGATTTTTTTTTTTATTTTTCAAAATACGAAATATTTTATTAAACCGGACTATCTACGACAAGACTAAGAATTGATATTTGAGTGGATTAATGAGTTCGGTGGTTTTATGGTGGTCCAGGATTATCATGTCATACTTATCCACCAATGAAAATCTTTATAAGAAGGATAAAAATATAAATTAATGGCATTTATATTTTACACGGTGGGCCGATGTGTGTTTTGTTGCTTTCCTATTGGTCCTGGATCACCAAGTCATACTTGGTCCAGAACCATAATAAAATTTCCGTAATGGATTATATTTGTATGGTCGGATAGATTAATACACCTAACTGTGTTGGGGTGACTTATTTAGGTGTTTTGAAATATCAAAAATAAAAACCGGATAGATTGCGCTCGCTCTAGCCGTAGCTTAGTTCCGTCCTTGGGACTACCGTCGTAAAATACAAACAAAGTCAAACAAACCTACATGTCAAACCGGCCATGCCCGGATTAACAAAGAGAACGAAAAAACAAACGACCGAGACAAATACTAACAACACAAAGAAAACACAAACTATACTACTAACATGTTAAGAAGTAGATATCAAAGATAATATTTTTACTAGGAATACTATAAACCTGATCACTCCACCCAAACCGACGACCAAAACACCGAAAGAAAATGCTTTTATTTGGAGTACTATGATTAATATGATTATCCAAAATATTGTTTGATGCAATATCTGCAACGGCTACTCACACAACGATCGATAAAAAAATTTCATTATATATCATTGATATTGATATATCATCTATAGATTATATATAAATACATCATAATCAATCAATGATTTGAATGACCGTTGTATGAATGACAATGACGTTACAGAATAAAATATCAACATCTCATATATCTACATCTTACTTACACTTAAAATCAATGTTCTAAAAATCGCCCTGGGCGGCCGCCAGCGCTCGCCAGGCCCTGGCGCACCCACGTCTCGCCTTGGCTCGGGCGACTTGGCCGGGCGACTTAAAGGCCCTCTTGGGTCCTTCTAGGCAATTAGGGTTTCAACTTTCATATACCCAAGTGTTAGACAAGAAAGAGGCATAAAACCCTAAAAACCCCCCGTAAAACCCTAAAACCCCCCGTAAAAACCCTAAAACCCTAAAAGCGCACGGGCGCCGCCTAGGCGCCCTGGGCCCTAGGCGCCCCTGTAGCGCGTCGTCTTCGCCTAGCGATTTTTAGAACATTGCTTAAAATATATAAATATACATGGACATCAGATGAAACGAACTTCCACCGTAAGAAAGACTTCATCAGCAAGAAGCGCTTTATCCGACATGTCCAACGCCTCCAAGAGGCCTTTGCACCCAGGAGATAAAGTTATGTTTGTCAGTCTTGTTAACGTTGATTCCATGATGCCACCCCAGCAATCCATAGACCATATCAAGACTCATCCGCCGGATTTTGGACAGTTGGCTACAAACGAAGATACTTCTGGTATGAAATCTGGGCTGAATCCGCTGTTCGAAGTGGGTGGGGAGACCCAACACTCCTAGCTATCTCATCAACCTTAATTTTCTATGAAGATTTAGAATAAAACTGTCGAGAAACTTAGATTAAATTTTGTCTACTGTGAAAAAAATTATGTTATTTCTTTTGTAAGTTATGGACATTCCACTTTTAGCAATAATAAAAGTTCTCTTTCAAAAAAATAAAAATAAAAATACATAGTCTCAATCATTCGCAACACCTACATCTCTTACTTATCTGAGTCTTCGAGCATAGCTCCTCATAACCTCATACTCAATTTCAAATGGTCATATGATCTTATATAGTAAGTGTAGTCGGTCATTTAGAAGCATATGTTCCATCGGTGGATCTCATCCTTCTCGGCAAAGTGGTTTCCAAATATTAATGTTGTTGATCCTCAAGCACTCGTATATTTATAAGGACCATTTTAGCGTCGCTCTTAATTGACCAAACATAATGACGATGCAGAATAATGCACCACCGATAAATCAGAGCCACTTGTAATCTAAGGATGAGCTGTAAAGGAATCGAACAGTTGTAACTGTGTAAAAGATAGTGCTTTTGGTGTTTTGTGGCTGAGTCCAAGAATGTATCTTGGATTGCCTACGTATCTTGTGTGAATGTCCAGGAATCAAGCCTTACGTAGTTCCTGGAATGATGTATTTATAGGCACATGCCCTCTTCTACCCTAAACTTGGGGCGGTTCAGTCTATTGACATAATTACCCTTAAATGGGCCTTGCCCTCCTGCCCAAGCAACCTGTTGGATAGTGGGCCCGGGTGTCTGGACAGGAAGTCTTGGTATCGAATCGATGCATACCGACATGGGCGATCGAGGTAAGACACTTGCATAATCCGCCAGGTATTGCGGTCTTCCCTGATACGTCTCGTACTCGATTCGATGTGGATGATCCTCATAAACTTTTCCACACTCCAGCTGGACCAATCAGATTCTTCCACGTGGAGGGGTGAAATCCCGTATCGTCATAAGCCCCCCAGATCGGAGGGAAGCTCATCTCGAATGCTGAGGTCGGATCTGAAAATTTGAATAATCCTTTCGACATGCGATCTTCCTTAGGCGGGAATACAGCTGTCCTTTCTAGCCGATGTAGGCTGTCGTAGGATGATGTCACACTGTACTAGCATTAATGAGTGCGAGAAACGAAGCGTTTTATCAGCCCACTATCCTTGATTCTCGCGTTACATACCTTATAACTGCTCCCAAATCGCCCTTTCAAATCATTTTAGAGATTTTGCAAGCATAAAAGGGGAGTCCAAGACTTAGAAGCCTCTTATTCGCCATTTTTTCTCTGCCTTATCAGAAAATCACAAGTAAGCCCTTAACTGCCCAAATTCTGCTCAGATTTTTCCTTTTTGCATTTATTTCTTGCATCTTTTCTTAGTTCCATGTCTAGTAGTGAGAGCGATTCTCAAAATAGGGAAGAGATTGTTGCGATAGAAGAAGAATCGGCGGAGGAGACGGTTTCTGAGGTACCAACTGCTTCTGGTGAAAAAGTCGCCGGAGAAGAAGAAAAAGAGAGGGGAGAAGAAGAATCGTCCTCTCGACCTGCCGCCAAGCATCAAACTAGGATGAAAGGCCAAGGGCCATATGGTTGCATATCCAGTCTCTCTCAAGAAAAGGCTAAAACCATTTGTCTTCGATATGGCATTCCCTATTCATCTGAACACGTCAAAGTATCACACGGTCAATATCAGTTCGCCTGTGACCCTCCCCCTGGGTTCTGCGCCATTTACGAGGCGCAGTTGAAGGAGGGACTTCGATTTCCTTTCGATCCGTCCCTCATTGCAGTCCTCCAACACTACCAGATCTGTGTTACCCAGCTTGCTCCCAATGGGGTTAGGAGTGTAATGGGTTTTGTGCTGGCGTGTCGAATCGCCAAAATTGAGTTCTCGGTCCGGCTGTTCCGGCAATATTACGCAATTCAAGGCCTACAAGACGCCGGATGGTATACTTTCCAGAGGCGCCCTTTGGTATCAGAGTTTGTGAGGAAGGTGACTTCGTCTCAGGGCGAGTGGAAACCGCATTTCTTCTTTATCCGACATGGGTTGGTGGATATTGACATCCATACTTGGTATAAAAGGCCGCAGAAATGGCATGATCGGCTCGACTCGGACGTCCCCAATGGGTGTGGGATTATCGAGAGCGTTCATCCCGACGTCGCGACTCGAAATCTGCATTCCCTGTATCCTTTCGCTGACATCGAGACGGCAGGACCGGGCGCCTATCTGGAACTCGATGAGGACGTTCGAGTTTTGTGTAGGATACTTATTCGTTATGTCGAGCCGTTATACTTGCACTTTCCTTTTCAAGACCGATTAAGGTTTTTAATGATGTATTAATGCCGATTTATCTCTGTTTGCAGTGGAACACTTTTCAAAGCTAGAGGCATTAGGTAAGATGCCCGATCCTAAGAAGACGGACCCCAAGAAAATCCAAGAATTGGCCGGTATCAGGCCGAAGAAGCCGGCTTCTGGTGCCACATCTGGGGACCAGAGGGGGTCGACCCGATCTTCCACCCCTGTATCGACATCTGAGATTCTAAGAGGTCAACCCGACGAGGCTAGGATGGCAGAGCAGACTGAAGGGGACCTCGTATCGAGGAAGCACCAGAAAATAACTGAGGTGCGGCATGGGGTCAGGAAGGAGACCCGTAACCTTGCCCCACCAAACTTCACCGATCCGATCCTTGGGATGAGCGTGGCAGAGATGGAGGCCATGACTCTGGAGGAGTTACACGACTTCATCATGAAGAGCCATCGAGCTGTGAGTCTTCTTTTATTTTCCTTGTAGTTTCGTGATTTTTTGTCTGTTTTCGACGTTAATGGTGTTCTTCTTTGCAGACTCGACTCGCTACTAAAGTAGCTCTGAATAGAATCGAGTCTCCCTCGGCAGCTTTGGAGGAGCAGAAAGAGACTATCGCTAAACTGACCTCCGACCTCGAGAAGCTGAAGGCCAACAAGTTGGATGATCGACGCATGAAACTGGAGTCCGATCTGTCTAAAGCACAAAAGGACATATTCGACAGGGATGCTGAGCTAGCGATGGTGAGGTCGGAGTTGGACCAAACTAAAGTCGAGCTGGCCGGATCTACTAAGGCTCGAGACGATCTTCAACTTGAGGTTGATAGCTTCACGACTCGCTTAGAAGCAGCTAAAAAGGACTTTTTGACGTCGGAGGAGCTCGAGAATGACTTGGCGCTACTGATGACTCAGGCCATGAAGGGGGGATTTTCAAACGCGTTGGATCAAGTCAAGATGGTCATCCCCGACTTTGAGGTTAAAAGCATCGAGAAGGCATACTTGTATGACCCGCAGAGCCATCCCCCGATATGGTCGATATATCACCGACTTCAAGGCTGGCGTGTCTCTTTATGACAAGTATGTGGTCCCTGCTCTGGAGGGAGATGGAGCGGAGAACGACGTGTTGGAAGAACAGGTCGACCCCAACGCCTCCACCTCAAATCAGCCAGCTGCTTGATGATTCTCTCTTTGCTGCCACAATTTTTATTGATCTGTTATTGAACTCTTTAATTCGATCTGGTTGTATAACTTTGACATTTTTATTTGTCTTGACGTGTATTTCTCCGATTCGACCTCGTAGACTTTGTGACTTTTCAATTTGCATTTTGCGATTTTTCAATTTAAATCTATGCTTTTCCATTGAATGTCTTTTGTCTTTTATTGATCGTTTGTCTAGGGTGTAGTCCTTTTGAACTTAATTCCCTTGCAAATGTTGCCTTGTGGGGTGTAGTCCTTTGGACTTAATTCCCCTGTGGCCCCTCGAAGTGTGGTATGAGTTCATGACTCATGGTACACTTGGATACGAGTCGATCTAGCACTGTACTGCCTTATTGGCTTGACTTGGCTGGTCGGAGCTCGATTCGACTATCTTGCCTCGTCAGGCTTATAAGGACATCGAATGATGAAATCCTTACTCGACTGTCGCACATCGTGGTGCTTATGATCTGGTCGAGTTAGGTATCCATCGTGGGATCTTCCGACCGCCTCGCATCGGGGCTTATTTGAAGGTCGGGAGTGATTTAAGCTCTGTCAGTGACTTGGTTTTATTCACTATTTTGTTCTAACTCCATCGTGTCGATGGATCGTAGCTCGAAAGTGATATAAGCATTGTCAGTGACTTGGCTTTATTCACTATGTTGTCGAATTTTGGTGTCGAGGTCGAATTTTACGCTTTTTCTTCTGCTCCCCTTTTCTTTTTGACATGAGCTTGTAAATTCAGCATAATTAAAAAAGAAAATTGCTTGAATATAGAACGTTGAAATCAAATGTCATATCACTTGTTACAAACAATTAGGAAAGCAAAGTTGCAAATGTCGTAAAGTGAATGCAATTTAAACATAGTATTTTCTCAGGTTGGTAGCGTGCCAAGTTCGTGGTACCGTGCTTCCATCCGACCTACCCAACTGATACGATCCTTTAGGATGCACCTTCAGAATTTTATATGGACCTTCCCAATTCGGCTCGAGCTTGCCTATTGGGTCCTGTCTGCTGGCTTCATTCTTCCTCAGCACGAGATCCCCCACTTGGAAGTATTTGTACTTCACCCTCGCATTATAATACTGTGAGATCTTTCTTTTATAATTGGCCATTCGATATGCGGCAACCTCTCTCTTCTCTTCGATATTATCCTTCTCTTGGAGCAGATCAGTGGCGTTTGTCTCAACGTTATATGCCAAGACTCGAGGTGAGGCCAGTCCGATCTCCGCAGGTATTACTGCTTCGCATCCATAAGCCAAGGCGAACGGAGTCTCTTGTGTGGCCGAATCGGGTGCTGTTCGATACGACCACGAATACTGGGTAATTGAGCTGCCCAATCCCGACCTTCATCTTCCAACCGCTTCTTCAACCCAAACTTAATTTGCCTGTTTGTCTGCTCGACCTGTCCATTGGACTGAGGTCGAGCCACTGATGTCGTTCTATGCTCGATCTTGAATTCTTTGAGCCAATCCTGCACCCGGTCGTCTAGAAACTGAGTCCCATTATCCGATATCAGATACTTCGGGATTCCAAACCTGCACAAAATATTTTCCCATAGAAATTTCTTGACGGTCTGAGCTCTGATGTCTGTAAGAGCCTTGGCTTCAACCCACTTTGTAAAATAATCAACCGCGACCACAACATACTTGAAATTACCCGGAGCTCGAGGTAGAGGCCAGACTATATCGACCCCCCACTCATCGAACGGCCACACCGATTCGATGGCATTCATCTCCCGTGCCTGTTGGTGCGTCACTACATCATGAACCTGGCAAGCCCTGCATCTCATCACCAATCGATTGGCGTCCTTTTGCATGGAAGGCCAAAAATAGCCTGCTAGTTTACATTTTCTCGCCAACATTCGAGCTCCGCAATGGTTACCACAAACCCCTCGATGTATCTCTTCAAGTAGATAAGCCCCATCGTCTTCCGATGCGCATCGCATCCAAGGTGTTACAAACGATTTTCGATAAAGGACATAGTCAAATAGGGCATACCTGGAGGCTTGTAGTCGGATCTTTCTGGCCTGAGACTTGTCAGGCGGGAGAATTCCATCTTTCAAATACAGAGCTATCGGGTCCATCCACGTGGATCCCTGAACCACTGGTTGCACATCGACTTCATTGTAACTCCGCTCTGCCAACATTTCCACCAGAACCTTCTTTTTCGATTTAAAATTCGACGCGAGTTTAGACAACGCGTCGGCCCTCTTGTTCTCACTTCGTGGCACCTGCTCGATGCGAACTGTTTTGAATTTCGACATTAACCCCTGAACAACTTTCAGATAATTTTTCATTGATTCTTCCTTAGCTTCATACTCACCTCGTATATGATTTACCACAAGCTGAGAGTCGTTGTATACCAAAAGATTCTCGACCCCCAACTTCGATGCTAGCTTCAAACCCGTGATCATGGCCTCATACTCGGCTTCTTTGTTCGTGGCCTTGAACTCGAATCGGAGTGCATATGGGAACTCTTCCCCTTTAGGGCTAACCAAAGAATAAACCGGCTCCGCTCTCCTTCTTTACTCGAGGCACCATCGACGTGGATGGTCCATTGTTCTTCTGATGACTGCTTTTCTTGCTCCAATTGAATCGATAACCCTTCGGCTAGGAAGTCTGCTAGAGCCTGACCCTTGATGGCGGTACGTGGTAGAAACTCGATATCATATTCTGCTAGCTCGACAACCCACTTTGCTAACCGACCCGATGTCTCGGGTTTTGTCAGAATTTGCTTCAAAGGCTGGTCAGTGACCACAACAATGGGGTGTGCTTGAAAATACGGCTTCAATTTCCTTGATGCATGAACCAGACCCAATGCCAATTTTTCAGCAGGTGTATATCTGATCTCGGCTCCATGCAATGCCTTACTTACAAAATAAATCGGAATCTGCCCCTGGTCTCCCTCTCGAACCAACACTGCACTCACCGCCTCTTCGCAGATTTCCAGATAAACTAAGAGTTTCTCTCCTTCTCGAGGTGAGGACGGTGTCGGCAAATCGATAAATACTCTTTCGGTCATCGAACGCTCTCGACATTTCTCATCCCACTGGAACGGACTCGCCTTCTTCAGTATCCTGAAGAAGGGCAGGGCCCTCTGCGCTGATATCGACAAGAAACGATTGAGGGCAGCCATCCGACCTGTCAATCGTTGTACTTCCTTTACGTTACGAGGTGCGGGCATGTTTTTCAGAGCCTCGATCTTATCTGGATTAGCACGAATCCCATCTCTTGATATCATATAGCCTAAGAATTTTCCAGATCGAACCCCGAAAGTGCACTTCTTCGGGTTGAGCTTCATTTTCGCAGCCCGCAGCACCTCGAAAACCTCTCTGACATCGTCAAGAAACTGTCCCATGGACTTGCTCTTGACCAACAAATCGTCCACATAAACCTCCATGTTCCGACCTATCAGTCCCTTGAAAATTTTGTTGACCGTCCGCTGATAGGTGGCCCCTGCGTTTTTCAAGCCAAACGGCATTGTCACAAAACAAAACGTTCCAAACTCTGTTATGAATGCGGTTTTCTCTGAGTCTCGGGGGTCCATGAAGATTTGGTAGTACCCCCTATACGCATCGAGAAAACCAAACACCTCGAAGCCCAGAGTCGAGTCGACTAACTGATCGATCTTCGGGAGCGGATACGAATCCTTGGGGCATGCTTTGTTGAGATCTGTAAAATCTACGCACATTCGCCAGCTTCCATCTGGCTTTTTAACTAACATAGGGTTGGCTAACCAATCTGGGTAGAACACTTCTTTGACGATCCCAGCGATCAACAACTTGTCAACTTCTTTCCTTACCGCTTCCTTCCTCTCAGGAGCAAGGTTCCTCTTCTTTTGCCGTATCGGCTTCTTTTTTGGATCGACATTGAGCTGATGCATTGCAATATCTGCCGATAGGCCTGGCATGTCGTCTGCTTTCCACGCGAACACATCTCGATACTCGACCAGGAGGTCGACCAAGGCTTTCATGTCGGGGTGTGACAACCACTTCCCGATCTGGACCCCTTGGCCCTCCTCTTCCTTCCAGACACAGACCTCTTCTGTCGGGTCGACAGAGACCCAGATTCAATCCTCCTCTTCTTCTGGTATTAATTCCTCAACCAACACTTGTCCAACTCCTTTCCCTTTGATTGTTACCAAGCTACAATTCCTGGCCACTTCGATGTCTCCTTTTACCTCGTGGGTTCCATACCAGGTGTGGAACTTCATGCTATTGTGGAATGTAGAGATGATGGCTCTGAGATCGTATAAAACTGGTCGGCCTAATATCGCGTTATATCCCGATGGGGCCTTAACTACGACATAGGTCATCTCCATGGTCCGGCCATAGGTCATCTCCATGGTCCGGCCTTAACTCTCTCGACTGGACCGGACCAGTGAACCTCAATTTCTACGACATAGGTCATCTCCATGGGTCTGATGTATTTATAGGCACATGCCCTCTTCTGCCCTAAACTTGGGGCGGTTCAGTCTATTGACATAATTACCCTTAAATGGGCCTTGCTATCCTGCCCAAGCAACCTGTTGGGTAGTGGGCCCGGGTGTCTGGACATGAAGTCTTGGTATCGAATCGATGCATACCGACATGGGCGATCGAGGTAAGACACTTTCATGATCCGCCAGGTATTGCGGTCTTCCCTGATACGTCTCGTACTCGATTCGATGTGGATGATCCTCATAAACTTTTCCACACTCCAGCTGGACCAATCAGATTCTTCCACGTGGAGGGGTGAAATCCCGTATCGTCATGGTCTATCAACAACCCGTAGGAGCCTACCTCGCAAGTGCATGATGGGTGCAGTTGAGCTCTTCTTTGCGTCTATAGATACCCTTAGTTTACACAACGGAGAGGTAATGCCACTCAACATATATACATTTAATGCTTGAGGAGTGCACGAGCTCTTCTTTGCGCCTGTAAATATCTCCAGTTTCCACACTAGAGATGGGATGCCGAGCCGTCCCTTGGGGGAGGCCTACCAAGCCTTGGCCTAGGGCCTCCCCCGAAATGCATATATTTAGGGCCCCCGATTTATATAGTTATTAGTGCATAACGTATCTCATTTTTTACTTATCATAAAAGGTCTGTTATTACATTTTGGGTCACAACATACGACACACATTTTGTAAAAATTTTTCATTGCAAATGACTTATTGATTGATATTTTTTTTGATTGATTGATCTTAATCTACTTTAATCATTGATGATACAATGTGTAGTAAGATAAATAGTTTGTAATGTGAAACATATCACTATAGCTTACTTAAATCAACAGTGTCGCTCAAAAGTTAGGACCGAATGCTATTTAATTAAAGAAAAACAATCTCCACTCAAATATATTTCTCATGGACCATGGATTCTACTTAATTATTATTCACATACACAATTTTCATTTCGCCTCAAATTGAAACATTCATACACTCCAACGATCTAGCCGTATTAAATATGTAGGGGAGATTGAGGCAAAATGATTTTTTTTTTCTCACAATTATAAGGACAATTTTTTTTTCTTCTAATTTTCTCTTGTAATATTAATAAGATTTTTTTTGTTCATAATTGAATCTAGCCCGGTGGTATCAACAATTGCATTTCCTAACGAGACCAGAGTTCGATTCGCATCATACCCTTGATATTATAAAAATCTTCTTTTCCATTCTAAATTTAAAATATTTATATTGTATTTGGTTTATTTATATATTTGATTTTTTTCGTAGAGTAAAAGTACGAAGCCCGAAATTATTTTTGGCCTAGGGCCTAAAATTACACCGGGACGACCATTGATGGGATGTCACTCAACTTACATTAAGTGCTTGAGGAGTGCACTTGCTATTCTTTGAGCATATAAATACCCCCAGTTTCCACACCGGAGAGGTACTAATGCCACTTAACTTACATTAGTTCATATTATTGTATTCATACCGACTCTAGTTCTCGCTTTCAGCATAACATATTGATGAACATTTCTCCAACCAACTCCTCGGACATTTGCATCCATGCGTCTATAATTGATTATTGACTTGATCGTCGAATGAGTAATTTATTAAAAAGTAGGTGCTCTCTACAGCAACAAGTATTTTACCGACGTTCAAGTTCAACATTATGTGTTCAAGCTTTGTGTACTTGTATTTGTATATACGTATTTCTTTATGATTGGTATTGGTATATATATAATAATGTGGATATTGACTTAAACTCATTTCATGTATTAAGAGTCGTATTACAATTCAAATATTCTCAAATCAGGGTCATGTCCTTTTACAAAAATCCGCTCAGCATTCAATATTCAGTAGTGATACATCCACAACTCTTTCAATCATAACATCTTACACAACACAATCAATATCATATATTCTGTTGGGACCCATCACAAAAAATAAATGATTACTTTAATCAAGGGCTACCACACATGTAGTGGTTTGTGCACTACACACAAGTGTAGTGCACATATCATTATTCTTCAATATTGGCCGAACAAGATGATGGCATTGGTGTGCCAAACCAATAGGCTTGAAGATATTTATTGTGATCCCTATGTATAAAAAGAAACTACCAATCATATTGTTTTAAAATAATGACATCATGGTCCAATTTCTTGTCTTTTTTCGATGCTGGACCACCATAAATCTTTGTCTGAAATCATGGTTTCCTCCGTTCATTCAATAATGTAATTTTTTTTTTCACGTTTTACATTGTTTTAAAATAAATCATTACTTCAGCGGAGTTATTTTGGAAAGGACCCCGGCGCTTAAAGATTTAGCCGTGTATCATTCACTTCGTTTGGAAGGTAATAAATAATGCATTGCCTACTGGGGTAGCGTTTGCTAAACGTGGCATAAAAATGTAGGCTGTAAGATTTGCAACGCTGCAAACGAGTCTATTTGGCACGCTCTGTTTGAATGTGAAAATGCCGTTGCCGTTTGGAAAATTATGCCGAGTGGGGATTTTCGGACGCAACTCCGAGTTGTTTCATTGGCAGATTTTTTTGACGTCTTGCAGAAAAGGGAAACTGAGTTCAATGTGGCTTTCATTATCAACGTTTTATGGCGTATCTGGAAAAATAGATGCTATATTATCTTTGAAGGTGAGCGCATTAATGATGCCGCTTGTATCATTCGCCGGGCTGAATCTGGCAATGGAGAATTTCATTGCTACTACAAAAAATATTCAACACCAATCGGAAAAATCTCACCCGATTGTATGGGCTCCTCCTTGTGACGACGTGGTTAAATTCAATATCGATGCGGCTTTTAATGGAAGTTCAGCCTCAATTGGAGGATTAGTCCGTGATAGGAATGTCATTATTCTCCAATCTTTCTCAAGAAAGTTGGAAGGATATTATGATGTTGGAGTAGAAGAAGTTTTAGCGGTGTATCATGTGATTTTCCTGTCGATCCAATGGGGTTTCTCCAAAGTGATATTTGAAACGGTCTGCCTTACTGTGTGCCAGAAGATGAATGTAGAGATGCAAGATTTATTGGACTTGAGAAATATTGTCGAGGATTGTCGCATCCTTTTAGCTTGTTTTTCTTATTTCAATTTTTTCTTTGTTAAGCGCAACGGAATTTTTTCGCCACATTTGCTAGCCAAAAAAGCGTTAGAGTTAGTAGGAAGTGTTTATTGGGGCTCGTCTCCCCGTTCGAGTGTAATCTGTTGAACTATCATCTCTCCTAAAAGTTTAAGCTGATAGGGAGATAGATAATTAACATTACATAGTGTTGAGAAATAGATCAATATGTAGTTTTATCTTATCATCTAGAATAGTGACACTTGTCCTTATCTTGAATGTTCCAAGCGTCATAGTGTCTGTAACTACTATGTGTAGTAGTCACTATATATGTGTGGCATTGTACTCAACAAATCTATGAGAAAGATATTCTATCCAAATATATTTTGTTGCATTTCTATCTTGGTATCAGAGCTGAGGTTCAGCCATGGCCACCTCCGAATCACCACCAGCAAGTGGTGTCACACCACCTCCAACCATCGGAGCTTCAGCTGGAGCAAGCTCACACTTCACGACCGGAGCTCCCACAGTTGGTGTTACTGCTGGTGTTTCCACCATTTGGCCGGACGGAGTTGCTACAGGAATTCCAGTAATGGGTTTGACAGCTTCAAACATAACATCTCTTCCTCCGATGTCCGGCATGCAATCTGGTTTTCGATCCACCTTCACAAATCCACCGTTTCTGAGCTCAACTCCGCCATTCCTAGGATCTGTAAGTCCACACTCTCCTAGTTCTCTGCTTGCACCACCATTTTGCGGAAATCTTAATCAGAGTTGTACTGTGAAACTTGATCGCACCAATTACTTACTCTGGCGTTATACCATTTTGCCGATTATCCGTGGTCATAAGTTGGAAGATCATCTTCTCAGTCCTGGTCCCACTATTAATGAGTCTTCATCCCGATCCTTGTTTCCTATTCCTTCTGTTTCTGATGAATGGATTACCAAAGATAATCTGTTAATGGGTTGGTTACTTAGTTCCATGATGGAACAAGCTTTATCTGAAGTTGTTGGATGTGTTAATGCTCATGAAGTATGGACTACTCTTAAAACCTTGTTTAACAGTAGATCTGAAGCTCGTATGTTAGAATACAAATATGCTTTGGCAAAAGCTTCGAAAGGAACTAAATTTATGTCCGATTATTTGGCCCAGATGAAATCTTACTCTGATAGTCTTACTGCTGCAGGCTATCCAATCTCTAAATCTGAATTGATTTTGGCTACATTAGGTGGATTGGATCATGATTATGAATCTGCCATAGTTAATATCAACTCTAGAGTACGATCTCTCAGCTGACAAGATGTCCAATCACAGTTGATGATACATGAGAGATTGATTGCCAGGCTTAATCCAACTGCAGGGACATGACTTGTTAATCCATCAGCAAATCTTGCACAGGGTCCAAGGTCAAATGGTAGGCCAACCTTCAATTATAACTCTGGCAGAGGCATGAACAGTTCTAGAGGTGGAAGAGGAAGAAGCAATAGTAACAGTGGTGGTAGGAATTCTGGAAACAAAATGGTTTGCCAGCTTTGTGGAAAAAATGGTCAAATTGTTACCTCTTGTTGGCACAGATTTGAGGAAGATTTTGTGCCTCCAAACAATAACAACAACAACAACAATGGAAGTCCTAAGCAAGTATCTGCCTATGTTGCTACTTCTCAGTCTGTCAATGATCCAGCATGGTATATGGACAGTGGGGCCTCAAACCATTTGACATCAGATTTGAATAACCTCCACCTTAGTGCAGGGTACAATGGTTCAGAGTCCTTAGCTATTTTTAATTGTGAGCAATGTCCTATACTTCATATTGGCCTCTCCTATTTCCCTACACATTGTCCACACACAACACTTTTACTTAAAGATCTGTTATATTCTGATTCTTGTTATATTAAGGACAAGAAAACAGGGACACTGCTTCTCACAGGAGCTCTAAGTGATGGCTTGTACAAGATTGTGACTGCTTCCTCAAGAAAGACTTCCCTTCACTCTAAGAATTCTAGTTATGTTTCCCAGTTTCAATGTAATAAGCAGATGTCTGGATCTAGTCAGACTGTGTTAAACTCTTGTATTGTTCAGTTAAGCTCTTTGAATGTTAACAAAGATCTTAATGTTTGGCATATGAGACTAGTTCATCCCGCCAAACAAGTGTTAGGACATATTCTGAAGTCTTGTAATCTTGATCTTAATGAGAATTTGAACTTTTGTGATGCTTGTTAGTTTGGCAAGGGCCATGCCCTATCCTATTCTGTTTCTGATTTTCATGCTGATAATTTTCTTGATATGGTTTATTCTGATGTATGGGGGCCATCCCCTGTCAAATCTGGCTCTGGATTTTTGTATTATGTGCACTTTATTGATGACTGATCTAAATATACCTGGATTTTCCCCTGAAAGCTAAATCTGAAGTTCTTTCTGTGTTTATCCAATTCAAGACTCTAGTTGAAAACCCATTCTCCAGAAAAATTAAATGCTTACAGTCTGACTGGGGAGGGGAGTATAGATCACTAGAGTCCTACCTTCATCAACATGGCATTCAGTTTAGACATCATTGCCCTCATGCTCACCAACAAAATGGGAGAGCTGAAAGAAAGCACATGCGTATTGTGGAACTAGGACTAACTTTACTTGCACATGCATCTCTTCCTCTAACTTTCTGGTGGGACAGCTTTGTTGAAGCTGTCACTATTATTAACATTTTACCTACACCTGTTCTTCAAAACAAGTCTCCTTATGAAGTCCTATTCCACAAACAACCTGACTATAAATTCTACAAAGTGTTTGGCTGTTCTTGTTTCCCTCACTTAAGACCATTCCTTCATTCTAAGTTTATATTTCACACCAGTAAGTGTACTTATCTAGGTGTTAGTCCTCATCATAAAGGATATAAGTGTCTTGACAGTAGCGGCAGGATATTTATTACTAAGAATGTTGTCTTTAATGAGCTGGAATTTCCCTTTAAAGAAGGATTTACTCCAGGACCCCACAGAAAAGTCTTGACTGCTTCAGATTTGTCCAGCTGGTTTACTATACTTGTACAGTCACAATCTGTTCCAGTAGCACATGCTCCTGTGGAACTCAGTGCTCCAGATCCAACACCACAGGTACAACCCTTTTCTTCTTCTTCTAGATCTATTAGTGTTACTTCCACACATAATAGCTTTTCACCACCGACACTACACGATTCACCAGATGACATCTCTAGCCCTGAGTCCATATCTCCACACACATCACCACTTCAACCTACACCTGTTATACCACCAAGTCCATCATCTCAACCTACATCTGTTATACCACTAAGTCCACCATCCCAACCTACACCTGTTATACAACCAACTCCACCATCTCAACCTACACCTGTTATACCACTAAGTCCACCATCCCAACCTACACCTGTTATACCACCAAGTCCACCTCAACCTACACATAGACATCCCGTGCAGACAAGATCTAAAAGTGAAATATTCAAACCTAAAACCTACTCCACACAACTCAAATCCATTGTCCTTCCTGCTCACCTTTCTGAACCTTCTAAGGTCTCATAAGCATTGTCTTGTACTGAGTGGAAACGGGCTATGACTGCAGAATTTGATGCCTTGCACAAAAATGACACTTGGATTCTTGTCCCTCCTAGTTCAAGTCAGTATCCTGTAGGGTGCAAGTGGGTATTTAAACTTAAACTGAAGCCTGATGGAACCATTCTCAAACATAAAGCAAGATTGGTGGCCAAGGGTTTCCATCAGACTTATGGTGTTGACTTTACAGAAACTTTTAGCCCTGTGGCAAAGGCATCTACTATCAGAATAGTTCTGGCATTAGCAGTTAACAAGAATTGGCACATTCATCAAGTTGACATTGATAATGCTTTTCTTAATTGAGCCTTGGTGGAGGATGTCTGCATGGAACAACCTGAAGGCTTTGTTGATGCTCAAAAACCTCAATATGTGTGCAAGCTTAAGAAGGTTCTTTATGGCCTTAAACATGCTCCTAGGGCTTGGTTTGGAGCATTGAGATTACAGATGTTAGACTGGGGTTTTCATCAGTCTGTGTCAGATTCATCCATCTTTATTTTAAAAACTGACACTAATCTCTTATATGTTCGTGTTTATGTATATGATATTTTAGTGACAGGAGATTCACAAGGCATGATACATAAGTTTGTTCAACTGTTACACTCCAGATTCTCCCTTAAAGACCTTGGACATGTGGCTCATTTTTTAGTGATGAAGGCACACAGAAACTCTGATGGCCTATACTTGACCCAATAACATTATGCTTCACAACTTTTGAAAAAATTACAACTGGATCACATTAACCCCTGTACTACACCTATGGTACCTGGTGAACACTTGCTACCTGATCAAGGAGAGCCTATGCACTCTCCAAGGACCTATAGAAGTGCTATTGGGGGGCTGCAGTATCTTACTTACACCAGGCCTGATATTGCTTATACTGTCAACTACTTGAGTCAGTTCATGCAACAACCTACTCAGATTCATTGCATGCTCTCAAGAAACTTCTAAGATATGTTAAAGGAACTCTACATTATGGCCTCCTGTTTAGAGCTGGTGGATCACTACAGTTAACTGGTTTTTGTGATGCAGATTGGGCCTGCTATCCTACTGACATGAAGTCATTTGCAGGATATTGTGTTTTTGTAGGTGGATCATTGGTCTCCTGGAGCTCTAAGAAACAAAGTGTGGTATCCAGATCATCAGCAGAATCTGAGTATAGGTCTCTAGCAAATATGTCCTCTGAATTGTTCTAGATCAAACAACTTCTGTCTGAGATGGGTATATCAGCACCCAAAGTTCCTATTGCTTGGTCTGATAATCTCCATGCAATTTACTTGGCTCACAATCTAGTATACCATGCTAGAACAAAGCATATAGAGGTTGATATTCACTATGTGAGAAATCAAGTCATCAACAAGCAACTATCTGTGCAGTTTGTGCCATCCTTTATGCAACTGGCTGATATTCTCACTAAAGCACTACCTGGTCCACAGCTGGCACTTCTCAGAAGCAAACTAAATGTTGTCACTGTTCCCATATTTAGTTTGAGGAGGAATGTTGAGAAATAGATTAATATGTAGTTTTATCTTATCATCTAGAATAATGACACTTATCCTTATCTTGAATGTACCAAGTGTCCTAGTGTCCTAGTGTGTGTAACTACTATGTGTAGTAGTCACTATATATGTGTGTCATTGTACTCAACAAATATATGAGAAAGATATTCTATCCAAATATATTCTGTTGCATTTCTATCTCATAGGACTTGAGAAATATTGTCGAGAACTGTCGCATCCTTTTAGCTTGTTTTTCTTATTTCAATTTTTCCTTTGTTAAGCACAACGAAAATTTTCGGCATATTTGCTAGCCATAAAAGCGTTGGAGTTAGTAGGAAGTGTTTATCGGGGCTCGTCTCCCCCTTCGAGTGTAATCTGTTGAATTACAATCTCTCCTAAAAGCTTAAGCTGATGGGGAAATAGATAATTAACATTACATATCTCAATACGCCCCCCCAAGTGTGAGCCTATAAGAGGAGAGAGATGCACAACACTTGATTTGTTTTTTTGTTGGGGAAGTGTGGGCATGTAAGAAGAGAGAGGCCCAAACACTTGAGTTTTTTTATAATTATGCTAGAAGCGGGGTTTGAACTCAGGACATTCTGTTCCGATACTATGTTGAACTACCATCTCTTCTAAAAGCTTAGGCTGACAGGGAGATGGATAATTAACATTACATATCTCAATATAATCTTGGCTTGTTTGACGGATATCGATTAATGAAATGGTTTTACCCTCATAATAAATCATTACATTGTTTTTTTAGGGTGTATTATAATATTGTATTGTTTATTGTAAATCTCGAAGCAAAGCATTCAATATGATGGTTTCTTTTTACACATAGGGACCATCGTAAAGGTTTTTTTTTTTTTTCTTTTCATTTTGACTTGACACGAGTAGGATTTGAACAATTCGAAAAATTTATAGTTTTTGTAGAAGCTAAAAATTCTTAAAAAGATGAGCTCACCTCCATACAAAACTAGGACTAAAGAGGTCTTTGCTTTCAAGGTTTTGACCATATAAACAAGGGAAACTTGAAAATATATGCTCAAAAAGTAAAACATTTGACAAATATGCATCGTATGATCCGTCGTTCATGCGTCATGCGTTACGTCGCTCAGTGGTCATGCATAACTCATACATCGCTCATCCGTCAGACGTGACATAGTTTTCCAACATCTTCTTACTACACATATTTTTCCAATTATTTGCTTTTCAAACATAGATGTCAAGTTTCCCTATATTATAAACAATACGAAAAGAAGCTCCTTTATCAACGTTTCTTCTCCAATCCCTTGAACAACGGCATGATCTATGCCTTCATCAGTTAAAATTACAAATAGTGCACATGCTAGTTACAATTTTTTTTTCTTTTTCGGTGGCAACATTTATTTGAGCTTCAAATTTCAACCCTTCAAATTATTGAATTATTGTTTAAAATACATTTTGAAATTACAGTATATGACAATTTAAGTATGGGTGGTCCGGGTGTGCTATCCCTTGTTTGTCAACATTTTTAACCTGAATATATATTCTTCTTCAAGTTCATTTAATTGTTTTTTTTATTTATTTTATTGGATAAAGTCATAAAGGACAAGTTTACATCTTATTTATGTAAAAAAGACAAGAAAATAATGCGATATTGTGAAGGACGAAAAATAATGTATATCCAAAAATACCCTTTATAATTATAACTAGCCTCATTTCTCCATTATCCCAAAATGTAGAAACCCTAGCCTCAATCATCTTCTCTTCTCTGCAAATTTCACATAACCTATCCCAGAAACCCAACTTTGAAAAAACCCCCAGCCGTTGCTTCTTCATTCACGCCTCATTCAATGAAGAATCCTTACGATTCTCCAAAATCATCCCCATATCTCCTTCATTCAATGCTCTGTATCATCCCAGAAACTTCCATCCTTTGCGGCCCGGATTCTCAGCAAAACCGTTCTTTCTTCTCCTTCGTAATCTGATTTCCACATGTGACGATCCCTTTTTGAATCAAAACAAATTTCACATCTGTGAAGGATTCTTCATTCATTTGAGCAACCACGTGCCGAATTGCGTTTATGGGGGACTCGGTTTTGGAAAGTTACCTCTTTTGGACTCTCCTTGGCATTCCGGACTCGAAGAAACGTAGAAATTTTGCTATGAAGGATTTGAATCCTTGAAAAGATTGGAGCTTTATGATGTCCATGATTTCCGTTTCGGTGGATCCATAATATCACCATGAAGTATTTCTAGAGATCTTGGAGTTATTGATCTGTTCCCAACCTTTTGATCCAAACTCAAAGGTAATTTCTTTTTCATTTGTATGATTTCAGATTTTAGCTTGTACAATTGAAGATTCGATGTTTGTTCATTTTGAAAGTTTGAGTTTTTGATTTTGGATGGTATTATGGTTGATTTTAGCTTATTAAGCTCGTTTTTTTCCAGATCTGAAGAGGAACTGGGAGCTGTTAGATTAGATCCGATCTGGGTTTTTGCAGATTTGAAGAAATTTCACCTTTTGGTTTAGCTTGATTGGAAGTATTAGTGAATATATTGTAGAAAAACTGTGGCTTTTTTCTTTAATTGTGTTGAGAAATGTCGCTGGCAGCCTTCACTAACTTCAATTGAGGAGAATAACGTTGCTGATGAATGATCTTTTCCTTTTTGATAATTAATATTTATTTTTTCCTCATATAAATGATTCGTAGACATTTAAACAACAACGCAGTAACATTTGAACAGCGTAGTAGTAACGTTCTTTACATAATAAAGTAACGTCATCTAAACAATCGTAGTAACATTTCACGAAAAATATACTAACATCTCGTAAAAATGAACTCCACTAAAAAAATTTGAACATTTCCAAGGAAAATGTAGTAACGTTTCGGCATTTTTTTCTATGAATGTACACGATCTTAAGCGTACACAAATCTCCTATTGGGTTCCCCTTCCCAAGAGTAGGGTATAGAAAGAGTAACGTTTCGGCATTTTTTCTACATGAATGCGCGCGATCTCAAGCGTACACAAATCCCCTATCGTGCTTTCCAGTAGGGTATAGAAAATTTATCGAAGCGATGGAAACACCCTCAAACATAAGTAACACATAATGTAAGTAACTCGTAAGTAACACCAACACGTAAGAATACCAAGACGACTTTAATGTGAAAAGAAAAAAAAAATGTTATCATTAAGGGTATTTTTGTACATCTTTTTTTTTTTTTTTTTTTGTCCTTCTCAACCACTGTCTTTGTTTTTCGTCCTTTTTCATCTTTTACCATCTTATGAATTATTGTTTAAAATACATTTTGAAATTACAGTATATGACAATTTAAGTATGGGTGGTCCGGGTGTGCTATCCCTTGTTTGTCACCATTTTTAACCTGAATATATATTCTTCTTCAAGTTCATTTAATTGTTTTTTTTTATTTTTTATTGTTGATAAAGTTCATTTAATTGTTAGTATTGTATAGAAAGTGTTGACCAATAAAACAAAACAGAATTGTCCACAAATTAATTAATTGTCACACTAAGAACTCTGCACTACAGTATGAGACAGAATTCAACGAATTTCCGATCAATTTCATATAGGAAAAAAAATAAAATTAGTAGAAGTAAACATATTCGGCGTAGGGCTATTTACACCGGTGGGGAATTAATCATTAGCTTTTATAAATCATCAGCTTTCGACATAACGGAGAGCCGGCTAGGCCGTGGCTGAAAATCGCCACGCCGTCTCAGGTGATGCGATGACGGACGAATCAGTGTAGCGAGTGCTCTCTTCAGCAAATCACCTTCTACTGTTCCGATTCTCACCAACGAGTTCGTCATTGCCGACCGCCGCATATTCAACTGATGGCTCGACCGGCTGTACGACGACGATGAATGGTGATTATTCGAGTTTTTATGCAAGCTACACCGGAAAGACCCTGGGTGTGTAGTCGGAGAGCACATACAAGTCTTCTTCCGATTCGACGGCACCGGCCGGTTACTCTGCTTCGAAACGGCAATGGAGCGGCGAGGAGATGTGGAGAAACGAACGGATGAAGATGGAGATATGGATCTAAACAAATTGATTCGGGTTGGGGACGTGGGTCGGGCCGAACGAGGATCGGGTCCGGATCGGGTATATAAAGTAGAGAAAGTGGACGATGATGAGCAGAAACGACCTGACGGTGAGATGGATCTTTGGAAATTGCGGTGAAAATCTGAGCCGTTAGATTTGTTTTTTGAGTGCGAAGACATTTTTAATGAATAATAATTCTGTGAGGTACTTTCAAAAAAAAAAAGAAAAAGAAATTGTGAGGTGCAAAAAAACATAAAAGAAATTTAAAAACTCTTTTTTTTGGGGGAGCTATTCGGCTCTCTATTTTGGCAAACCTAAAGTAAGATTGAAGCAAGGTTTATATAGTTAGGGAAAGGCGATGGCAATAGTGGGATAAAGTGTAGGTCCTGAGGGTGTTTTTGGAACTTTCAGTTTACCTTAGCCGGCCGTTTTGGGTGGGGTAACCAATGTTTCTATGGGCTGTCAGGAAACGGCAAAGGGCCCCCGTGGTGTTGTTACGCTTCAACGTGGAGACTGATGGAGGACATGAATTGTTGAAGGATTATCTACATTTTTCTACAATTTTATAAAAAAAAAAATAAAGGAAAAATATATTCCATTAATTTATATGACCAAGTCATTGATTCGAATATCACGATTATTTTATTAAAAATATCTTAATATAAATATGAATATTAGGTCCTTTTGGGATATCCGATAAAATTCGAACGATACAGAAAAGATTAGTATGATCTTACGTAAAGATGACACGCATAAATCGAAAAATGATTCAAATATGAACATTAGATTCCTGATAATATTACAATGCATGTAGAATTTATAAATTCAAAGTTTTCAATTTACCACTTTTGAAATTTCGTCAAAAAAATAAATAAATAAATGTAAACTAAACCCCGGTTACCTCCACCTCTCTCTTTTTTTTTTTGAATTTTTAATTTTTAAACCACAAGATGCTACTGTACCTATGCTCATCAATGAGCAAAACTAGGGGCGGAATAAGGAGTTGATATGCTCAGCATTTTATGTTTTTTGTTTGCATGTTCGGGGGTAATGTAAGGAAAATTCTATCTTGCGACTTCTCTCTATTAAGCGAATCGTCTTGACGCGGGTATCGACCACATAATTTCCACACACGCATCGTGTATTCCACCTCGGGAAACTGCGTGGTCCGATCCTCGCCACGTAGTAGCTTCCCTACTTAAGCGAGCTTCACTGTAGAGTAGAACGACTCGTAATGTAACGAGCCTCTCACCATTTTTGAGGCTCGTTACATAACTTACATTGACTAATCCCATTTATTCTTCAACTACATGTCACATCCTAATTATAATGCACACCGTTCATTCTTCAACTACATGGTACACAGCTTTGCCAAAAATAAAATAAAATAAGTAACCATTAACGATACCACAAACAATCTATCTGGAAAGTAAGAGATGTGTGCATTATGTACCCAAATATTCGACCACAATAAAGGAACAAGAAATCTCTAACTTTTACTGCAACCACACATAAACTATACACAAAAATTCGGACAAAATATAAGTAAGAAGATCTATCTAGTGCTGCCCCTTAGGTCCAAAAGGTTCATGAGCATTTCTTGCATCAATCATTTTGGTGAACTTTCTATGACGCCTTTCTCTCGCATAAAGAACCCACAATATCAACGAAAGCGCTACTGCACTTGTCACCATTATCAACCCGATATATATCAACTTACTGAATGAATTCAAATCCGGGCAATGCTCGTTGTGTATCGTACGAAACGTGTCTCGAACAAAGGTACAGTCCATTAGATCAGAGAGAAAGGGTCCATAGTGGTTCAGACCGTAGCTTACGTTGACAGCAGAAGACATTTCGTTGTACATTGTCGGTGTTAGCCGACCCACGGTGGTGCATGTGTTGCTGTCTGAGACTTGGCAGACATAGCCCTTCCAAACCTGCATTCAGAGCAATACAACTCGAGGTTAACATAAAGTCATATATCACGTTACAGACGAGAATTCTGATGCAAAGTCTTATATCACTTGCATTCGATCAAAACACGACATGTGACCTGACTTTTGAGTTTTTGTAGTGACTTGCTTTGTATATGGGCTTATTCTAGTATAATATGATACCATGTGTCATGTTTTGATTGAATCTCATTAAAGACACTCCGCATCAGAATTTCATTACGGACACCATATCTTATTTTTAGTTTAGGTGTCCCATAACTACATTGCAAGACAAGTTCAGAACATGTAAACCGTGTTTTACGTGATATTTCTAGTTAGTTGAGTGGGCTTTTGCGGGGAATCGAAACACTAGAATGAGCCAATGCCTAGGTGATAATGTAATGTATGTGTAAAACCCCAATCCATGAAACATGTCTCGTTTTTTCAACATTAGAACTGTATACTATGTTCATTATACAGCATCAGGCTATCAAAACACAAAATGTTCAATTTTGAAATTGAATAAAAAACTGACCTCTGTAGAATTGCTGAATTCCACTTCACCAGGTAAACATGTCCGGTTTGTCAAGTCTGCATTCAAGGGATTACAGAGTACCGGTACCAAAGGTCCTGACTGATTGTAGAAAAGGGGAGCCATATTTGGAGGGAGATTCTGGTTGGAAATGTTTGTTATAATCCTATTAACGACCTCGACTAACTGATATGTCACGTATTTGCTCTGGTTCAAGGTTTGTTGAGTCGTTGCTCGATCCACGCATGGTAGAATATCATCCAATGCTGTATGAGCTGTAGGGTTCTGAACCCACTCATCCAATGCAACACATGTGTCTCCTGTCACACTTCAGAAAAAAGATATGTACTTTGAGATTGAAAAATCTTCAAAAATATCGTTTCAAGATCAACTGTATGGTAAACCAAGTACAAAAGCACTAATAGTCGAGTATAAAAGTAAGGAAAAATCCAGTATCACTTACTTATAAAGAGCCAAGAAAACACCAGCTAATATAAATGTGACAGCAACAAAAATCCACCCAATGATTACCAGTCTGCAATTTGTCAGATTAGTAAAACCTCTATCAGCTGTGCAAAAATCATAACTTTTAGAGAACTATACTCTTAAGTGAAAAAAAACACTCACGTGTACACGAGACACTGCATTCCGAGGATAGAAAGTACTGCAATAAGTATTAACAGAATTGGTTAGGGGTAACAATAAGTAGAGAATAATGAATTGTAAGAATGATTGACGGATCAGTGAGCTTACGAAACCCCAGGAGAGCCAGAACGAGCATTACAGCAGAAACTACAATGAGTAACGTACTCCTGCATTGCATATAGAGAATATCAAATTATGCTTAATACGAGACACGGATCCAATGGCGGATTATACAGAATACTTACACGTAATGCAAAATGTCTTTGATACGATTCTTATTCTGGACAGTTTCATCATGAAGAGTATCAGCAGCAGTGACAACACTACTGTCAACCTGGTCAATTCGGTTTTGCATATCTTTGGGTAAAGAAACTTGATCTACTTGGATGTTCTTAGCAGCTTCAAGATAATCTGACACATTCCTAAGGTTCTCAGCAGTGGAATCTGATTGTCTCACAACATAATCTAACGTGTCCGATGTAGTAGCATGAAATTTTCCTTGTCCAGTGTAAAGAACAGCCGAACCAACCCTGTTCCATGAGGTGAGATATAAAACTCAAGAAGGTGTGAAATTTCATGGAACCTGTAGTGGCACCACACTGTAAAACATTAGACTTTTAAAAACTCGATCATAGGGCATAAAATCGACTTTAAAACAGTCCATCCTCACAATTGTATGTCTAAACTCTAAAGTCGATAATATGCACTAAAATTGACTTTGAAAACGTCAATCGTGGGTGTGGTTCACCACAGCAGTGTCCAAATTTTAATGTCAAGAATGATAATGAAATGGAGGGATATGAGTCTTACACAGCAGCAACAGTAAACAACGTGAGGGCAATAAGGGAAAGTGCATAAGCCGTTCGAGAGTATCCGTATTCTCGTCTCCCACAGCAGCAAAAGCAAATACATGTCAAAAGCAAACACAGGCCAAATACCACTAGCCAGACAACAGCTACCGTAAAAAGAGGAGCAGCGGTATAAAGCACTGACTGAAACAATACAACAAGATGTAGAGTTATATCAATGCACATTGAACACGATGACTTAGAAGATAAAGTTAACAAAGTAAGCCAAACAGAAAGGAAATTTTCAAGTAAAATGTCACCACATGCATACAATGATACAAAGTACTGTAAACTAAAATAACCCAACAACTAAAAATCGTCGAAATTAAAAGCTGCGGCAGTAAAACTACTTGCTAGAGATGCCTATCTATCTACAAGCCTCAAATATAATATAAACCAAATAAAATAGGAATGTATAGACATTAATATGGTCTTTCCTACTTGCCCATTTACAAATGTGAATTTCTAAAAACAGAACCTTTATGGCCTTTTATATGTATAAATGTAACTTACATGTATGCAATTGATTTTGCTAGCACCTGCAGTAAATGTAACTTACAGAAAAAGGGTATCTTTTGAATTCTAAGGAAAAAACACACACCATAAAACACAGTCCCAAAAACAGAACTTACACTATAGTAATCTTTACTGGTGATGTTCCATCCACGATTATAGTAATTCAGGTTATCAAGAGGGTTCTTCCTGTAAGTTCTGCTTGCAGCTAGAATCAACGACGAATTATCAGTCCCATTGAACGCCTTCAAACCGAAACTAAAATCCCAACTCAGAACACGATGCTTAACCTCTTCGATTTCCCCACCTGTTTTGCAACGAAAAACGAAATCACTTTCATAAACCCAACAGCAATTTTGCTTCCCCACAACAAAAGATTGATTTTTTCCCACTCCCAACAAAAAAAATCGAGTAAAATAGGCGAACAAACTGGCTCTTTTGCAGCAAATAATAAAGACAGTTTCGGAAAACTGAAAAGACGGTTTCTTTCTGACAAATAAAGGTTGAATTTTTCACAAACCCTGCAAAATTGAAGCAAAAAAAAAATTTCACAACAAAATAATCATTTACCTGGATGGTTCGCGGTATGATATTCACCACCGACTAGTGAAATCCCATGCGAAGAACATATTAAGGGCAAAATTGCAAAACTAACAAGTACTACAAAAGAAGGCATTTCTCTGAAGAACATGATCGTGTGTGAGTTCTGACCAGGATTCTCTGCTTCCTATTCTTTTTTCAGGGTTACTGTGCACACAAAAATGAAAATTGTTCCTTTTTTTCTTGTACAGAAACTTCAGATTTTGAAAAAAAATCAGTATCATGCGGATATATAGATAGAGCCGATTGTGGAAAAGGTGACACCTGGGAAAAAAAGGTGGCAACTGGGAAAGGGGTGGTGGCACTAAGATTGTATTTTGAGAGGAAATTGATGCTTAGAGACATGAAAAGGATAGTCCAACTGACCGCTCTGACATTACTTTCCTCCTCCCCGATGGTGCAGGTAACGGCTAGGAGGATTTATTATGGGGCACTGCTACAGCCACACCCGTGTGTGCGACATCCGGCCATATCGGATGATTTGCACCGTTGATCGGTGTTAGATCTATATTATAATATAGATCTAACACCGATCAACGGTGCAGATCATCCGATGTGGCCAGATGTGGCGCATACGGGTGTGGCACTATCATTTCCGTTTATTATGGGCTTCTTTATTTTCAACCCAAGGATACTGTTAGTAGTACAATAGATTACATATGATACAGTGCATCACATTAAATGGATACTTACTAAAAAAATTGACATTCATAAGGTTGAATGTTCGATTTTCGTTCAAAAGTTGACTTTTGAAATGTTGGTTGAGCGTGAGGTATGATGATAATTGTGATGTATAAGTAAAATCGATTTTTGATTTAAAATTTGATTTTTGGAAAGTCGGATGTGATACCTGACTTTTAGATTGTTATTTTCTTTTTTTTAAGAGGCAATAGGTTAATTTTTGACTTAAAAATTAATTTTTAAAAATACGATTCACTATGATGTATGATAGGTATGGTGTAACGAACTCCTCCGAAAATTTGTGTAACGTTCGGATACGGATCGTTTGGTTATGACCCAAAAATGCTGTTAAATTTTTTCTCGAATCACGAAGTCTCGTGAGGTATGTGTAATCATTTAGTGAGGAAGCTGAAACGTGAAAAGACTCGGCTTGCTACAGTCAAATAGCATCCTTGTGCTACATTAATACAACATTCCCACCGCATCATTTGTTTCACAAATCAACGTAAATGTTACAACTTCTACAATATACTTTATGGTTACAAGAACATCATCATACATAAGAAGTACTAGTACTCATAGAGATCTATGACTTCGTCATTACGAATGATGAAGACCGCTTTGAACTCATAAAAGAAAAGGTAAACAATGAAAATACATTGTCTTCAAGAATAGTCTACTGAGACGAGAGTAGTACGAACAAGGGTCACATCCATTATTGCCCTCCTTACGCTAATAAAACTAATCAAATGTATGGTGGTAAAATAAGGGGTAAGTTATGACACTTAGTAATGAAACATAACATTAAAGGGAACTAGACCACTTACTGGATAATGGTAAAATTCAATGTTTTTCTTTTCTTTTCTCACAAGTATGAAATGCATAAGTAACATTAACATACATAGATATGAAATCAAAGTAATGAACTACAATTACCTGTTCACATAACAATTAAAGCATTCAACATACATAGAATAACTGAACATAATTAACTTGCATCAACATGACAGTCAAGACACGTAACATACTTTAAATCAATGCGAAATTGAAGCTACTTCTTTCTGTTAACATATCATATCTGTTTCACTTTTTCTGCCGATTTTCATGAATACTATCTTGCTTAGTGATTTGCACCGTTACGCTTCGTCGTCATGTATAACACTTTGTGTACCGTTACATATCGGCGTCTTTCTTTACTTAGTGATATGCACTATTACGTATCGCCGTCATACATAGTTCATCATTCTTTTCTTAGTGGCATACACCGTTACATGTCGTTGTCACGCATAACACGCCGTGTACCGTCAGGGCCGGCCCATCAGTGAGGCCTGTGAGACCCAGGTCTTAAGCCCAACGGTACCGGGAGGCCAACGGTACATGTTTCGCTAAAAGAAAAAAAAATTCGATTAGATTTAATCCGATCCAACCTAATATAATATGTTAAATTTTTTTTTTTTGATAAAGGCCCAATTTTTTTATATTCCAAATGATAAAGGTCCCAATAAAAAAATTGGCCCAAAACAGACAAGTTTTATTAATGTTTTGCATTTACGGATGTTAAAAACGCGATAAGTGTTGGAAAAAATGTAATACTTAGGATTTGACAGAGAATTAGAAACTCCAATGCACGTTAATAACGTTGTCTTTTAAGAGATGTTTCGTCCGAATCGTCCCACAAGATTTGTTACTAAGGGATCAAATGAAAATCTCTTTCAGGATACAATAGGGGTGTTTGATTCAAACATTGACTTGTTTGAATCAAACCCGAGGACAATCAAAGTTTTTCTGATGATGTTGTCAAATTTATGAATTTTCGTCTGCATACTTATGTCTTTTATAGGTTGCAAGTACCCCATAAAAGAATTGAGATACTCCTTGCACGAAAGGGTAAGGTTGTCACTGTTTACCGGATGAAAGCATGCAACCCTTACACGAAAGGGTAAGTACACATCGGTTCGTAAATGCATGTATCTGAAAATGCATATCCCTTCATGAACTGATGCATACATTGGTTGGTTTCGGGGGCGTTGCCCCCGAACCCCCACGAGTTGGTGCTGCCCCCTCGACCCACCGCGACCTGACCGGGAAGGTCGAACTCCGTTTCGTTGCGATAACATTAATTCGTACGGCAAATCGTATGCAAACGATAACCAAAATATTTCTTTATGAAAAAATATTTAACAATAAGTATGTTTTGGGCAAAAAAAAAAAAAAAATTAAACTAAAAGGCCCAATTCGGGGACTTGGTTTTAAGCCCAACAAAAGTGAGGGACGACCCTGTGTACCGTTACGTAATCGCCGTAACAAAGTTAATGTACCGCTTTACTTGGTTGGTAATATATACAATTAGGGTAAGTCCAACTCATGGTACTAAGCCATGGGTATCAAAATCAAATTTTGATACTTTTGGACACTATTTATTTAGGTATCAAATATCCATCTCCAATGGGGGTTCAAAATCATAGTATCGAATTTTTTATTTTGTTTTTATTCAATATTTTGATGATTTGATAATAATATACAATATTATTATTGTACTACTTAATAATTTTTTGTGTAATTGTAATTATCTTAAAAAATTATATACAATGCCTATTGTGTATAAATCCATATTAAAATACCCACAATTGCAGCGCTATACAACATGCACTCTTTATTGATTTTTTCCGTGCAATGCAACTTTTTTGATCTCTCGAAATTCTTCCAGGCGGTCGATTGACTTCAAAATGTTCTTGTATTTTTTCCACATTGTTAACTCTCTTTGGTTTATCCCGATTTCAGGATCGCCTCCGAATATTAATATAGCTCGACAAAGAGCCTCATCTTCTTCTACTTTCCAACCATCGGATCTTTGTTTCGGTGCCATTTATCGAAATAATAATAATAATAACAATTTAGAGGATGTGAAGAAACTTGTGACAAATAAACTGAAAAATATATTTAATGAAGAAGGGATGTGATGGAGAAGAAGATGTGTATATATTGGGTGTTATATGTGGTATTTATAAATAAAGATGTGTAGATAATTTGATTTTATTAAGTTGTAACCGTTGGGAATATATCCGTTGGATTAATTTCAGCATTTGCACATGGGAATAAAGTAGGGGGGACCATGGGGGACAAGGGGACAACATCACATGAGTGTTGCACAGAGAACCAATTTTTTTGCTTTGCTCTCTCACTTGCGCGCGTGATATAGTATTAGCCATGAGATCAAAAATGGTACCTCTTCTGGTACCACACATAATTTTGATATCTATCAATTTTTTCCATTGGAGATGCTAATACATTCCTATAGGGATCGAAATTTGGTTTTGACCCCTACCATTGGACTTACCCTTACCCTTACGTATTGCCGTCATACATATCACCCTTCTGGTTATGTACCGTTACAAATCGCCGTCATACAAAGTTAACATACCACTTTACTTGGTAATATGTACCATTACGTATTGATGACATACATATCACCATTCTGGTTATGTACCGTTACGTATCGATGTCATTCATAACATTGCATTCTTACATTATTTATTTATCTTTCATGTTACAGGTTACCACATTCGTACCTTACACATTTTATGTCCGGAATTGAATACACTTTTCATGCTTACTAACAAACATGCACTTGTGTAAGATATATTAACATCACAAGCATACCATAATCCTAAGAATATGATATATATCCACATAAGCATCATTATGTTCATTATTTTCAGAATTTCTTCCATTCTGACATTTTTAACATGAGTAATATTGGATCGTATAAAACATGTTTTACTTTCTGCATATGAAATCATTTACTAAGCTTCTAACACACGATCTCTATATTTTAAGACATTGAAATCATCATATTAACATCATAAGTTTATCAACTTTGCAAGGATTCATACACTTGACTTTTCTATGTCAACAAATTCTGTAATCAACAACTTAAGCACATAACATGTCATTTAAAGGCATGTAAAATTCACGTTTGCTCTTTTAAGAAAACAACCTTTTACAATGGGAAAAAAGGAGTTATTGGATGCAAAGAATACACGGTATATCTACCTATATTAATAAGAAGACAATATATTGGGAGGGAGTGACACGTGTTTTTTTTTATTGGCTCATCTTTTTTACTTTTATCGGCCCAGCAACCCAGAATTTTTTTTTACTGTTCATCTGTTTTCTATTGTTCATCGACCCAACGGTCCAGCTTTTTTACTGTTCATCGACCATGTATTTTACTGTTCATCGGATCTTTTTTTTTTAAAATCTATATATTAGTATTTTACCCGTTTTTTAATTACTATTATTTTGCTTTGTGTTTAATAGCTATCTCTACTATTTTTAATACTATTTAATTACCTATTAATAAAAAGACAAGGTGAAGGTGACGTGTTCATCGGATGAATTATTTGAGCAAATTATTCCTAAAGCTCTTCTTGGGAATTCGTTCAGCCTTTTAACGACTAGGAGGCCCGTAGCCTTTTTACGGGTTGGCCCAAAAAAACAAAGAGACCGTTATTTTTATTTTTTTTTCTGTTATAATGGTTTTTTTTTTTTTTTAAAGTTTTTAAATGTCCAAGCTTCCACCATGATATTATGATAAGCTTCTTAATAATTATCGTATCTTATACTATATATAATAAGAAAGAATGGAAGATGTCTACGTGTTCAGCATGGGTGCAATTTGGTTGAATTAATTGTGCTTTCAAGGTGGCGTGAAACAAAGTTCCATTGTTTGGGTCTTTGGTCTGGGCCTGGCCTCATAGTCTTAGCTGACTGTTTCTGTTTGGTTATATATTTTTGTGTAATAGATGTAATTTATAGACTTTTAATTTGTCAGCTTCCCTCAAAAAAAAAAAAAAAATTGTCATCTAAATTTTATCAATTTCTTTAATTATTTATGGATTTTTTTAAACCACTTTAACTACAACCATTAATTGTCTCCCGTATCTCATCCCAGCGGGTTATTCTGATGCAGGGAGGCTTCAATAGAGAGCTGCATACGTGGCAACATCCGACCACACAGCGGTTCATCCTCAATAGGGAATTGCATACGTGGCGTGAAACGTGTGGTCCGATGTTGCGTACGCAGCTTCTCTATCGTTCCTCCCCGCATCGAATAACCCCATCCCACCTGCAATTTGGTGTGGTTCAAAAGAAAGAGATCATATGCACTTTGGCGCTTGCCTCTGTTCATATAATGTTATGCATTGCGTGTCCGGATTGGTTTCTTAATAGCTTTTGGTCGAGCTTTAAGGCTAATGGTATGAGCGTATTTATGACGTGATGTTATTTGAGGGTGTTCTTATAGTTTGGGTTGTTGTGGTTGACATTAAATTCAGGTGGTATGAAGATTTCTATTGGTATAGTCTGAATATTTAGTACCGGAATCCATAATAAATAGTGTTATGGAGTGAACCCAGATAAAAAATGTTGAATATGTTTTTGGCGATGTATTTTGTTTCTTGGATGTTTGATGTTCCACATTTTCCCTATATCCTTTACATATCCAACGACTCATCATTTATTATAATATACTGTTACATTTCTAGCTTGAAACCAAAATCCAATTCATCAACGATGTATACATACATTAAATTGCATTGTATATTTACAATCTGGGACACCGGGAGTGCGGAGCACTGATGCCTCTTTTCCTAGTATATATATAACAAGGTTACACACAAAAAATTTCACAAAGAGAAAAACACACACCAATTAAAAATAATCTTTTCCTTTCGGAAAAAAAAAAGCACACAAATTAAGGTATAAAAAAACTCTCTATTTACAACACCGTGATTTTACCGATACACACTACTTTTGCAATACATCAAAGAAATTCGATCTTGAAAACCCACCTTTTAAAATCGATTATTGACTGTGGTGAACAAATAATATGTTGTGGTGTAGCCCAAAAAGAACCCTTGGTTGACCATTTGTGTGGTAGTAGTGTATCTCAAGGCGTTTGTTTAATATGGAATATTCTTGAGCAGCTATAGACAGAGCAAAATGCCTGTAAGGTCATTAATAACAAAAGTATAACAGCAGCTATCAATGTCAGAAACTGCCATGACTCAAACACATAGCGCTTCATGAATTTCCCAATTTTGACCTTCCATTTCCCATTGTAATGCTTGTTAACATCTTCAATAACAGTATCCAAGAAGGGCACTTTAGTCAATCTAACTGACCTGCTCATCCCATTCCACAAGTTTGCCACCTCTGCATCACTTTTCAATCTGTTCAAGATGATCCCTTTTTCCCTTAGAAACTTTGCATCATCTTCATTATCTATAACCCCATTCATCATTTCAGTGTATCTAGTGAAAACCAATAATCTTGATGCATTGCATGCTTCATATGCAACTAAGTTTCTTAACACCACTTCTGAATTCACATCTAAGCTAATGGGAGGTAGGTAAAAGGATGATGTTTTAGCATCAAAACTTATGCTCAAAATCCCTTCATTTGTAGGCAAGAATTTTATACCTGCTTTTGCAAGATCAGTTACAGATGGGATTGAGATTTCCTCCATTAATGGAGGTTTGTTAGTTCGACTTCCGGACTCGGGCTTTTCCTCTTCTTTTTGCTCAGAGAAGAAGTATTCCACAGGTTGCTTTATAACTCTAATAAAAGGAAGGGTAGATATAATAGCCCAAGGAAATTTTATTAGGACTTTTAGAGGTCTTGAGAATACAATTCTTTTGATAAAATGAATAGGGCCGTCATTCAATTTCGAAAGGACCTTCCAAATCATATCAACAACACGCTTGACATAAACTGACTTACCAAAGCCACAACAATTTCTTGTTTGATCATGAGGTTCTTTGAATACGTCTTGATCATCAATTTCGACTATTTCAGATGGTAGGTTGCCTGGTTTTGGTAAGATCACATGGTACAAAAAGTCAAGCAGATGAGCACATTCCATCATCTGATCAGTAGAATTACACAATTCTCCCACCATCTTGAATGGAGAAAGCTCTTTACAAAACCCCAACAACATTGATAACAGCTTGTTATCTGCTAGCTCAAATGATGAATACTGAATTTCCAACATTTTTCTCAACAAAAACAGAGGGATTTGATTTTCAAGCATGATCAAATCTCTGAGAATGGCATTATGTGAAGATTTCCTCCCTGCAACATCAACCAAATAAGACAATTTGGAAGGCATTTTAGCAAACACCTTACCTTCATTTGCAGCATATATCTGCAAGAATTCTAGCAAGAACGAAGCATCCACAGCCATAATCCACATCAATGTCTCACTAGTGAAATCAAGGTATTTGTGATAAACAGCTCTAATCCTTGACTCACAAATTGAAAGTTGACCTACAAGATTCTGGAAATTACGGTTGTGGAGCTGTTTTTGGATCCTTTTTGCAGCTAAAAGCTTGTATCTTTCATTGTCACAGAGATCAGAGCGACAATGGTGATAAGGGCCTAATGCAATCTCTTGTGGTATATAAAAATCTGGATTACAAAGCATCAAGCTTTTGGGGACAGAAAAAATACTAACAGGGATATCAGTTTCATCATCAAGCTCTTCGTCAAGGGTCTGACGAATTTGGATGATCCATCGATTTTCATCGAAGTTTGCATTTGTTCTGAAACTCATTTTTCCTGTGTGGAGAAAGAAAAAATTTAAGTGCCTCCTCTAATTGTTTGAAAATGGCAGCTTTTAAATGCTTCATTGAATATCATTGTATAAATACTGCACGAGTTAAGAAGTCAATTGCACATGCGAATTTTTTAATAGCACAGTAAAATAATTTGGTGCATTACATTATTAATTAAGATAATGCATGTTTAATACACTGGAAAATGCCTTCTTTTCCAGTGTAATATCCAGGGTCGGCCATCACTTAAAACTAGGATATTTTTGGACCTTGGATATTTTACTCCCTCCGTTCCAAAATAACTGATGAAGTTGTCAAAATATTTTGTTTCATTTTATGTGAGACGATTTAATTTCCAATGCAATATTTATTGTGTTCTTACTTGATTTACCCTTATTTATTACATTAGAAGATATAAAAAAGAAGGAGGCATAAATTATATTCAAGGACATTCTAGTCATTTTATTGTAAAAGTTAATGTATTAACTCTCACTCTTAATATCCATGATTTTAAATTGAAACGGAGGGAGAGAGGGAGTATTTTATTTTATTTTAAACTGAATTATTATCACGTGTAACACGCATATAATTAGACTTGAACCAGCCAGGGTCCATGGTCATATACTTTTTGTCTTTCATGGTTGGTGAGATGTTAATGTCTTCAATTGTGTGAGAATTGGGCCATCACTTGGTGCTAGTGGAAATAATAGCTTTCTCGGTCTACAAATGATTTAAGATTAATGAGCTGAACTCTAACATTTTCAGTCATGACTCGAAATATTCACAAATTTTATCGAGCTGTTAAAAAATGCTCAAAATCTTGTTAATCATCAAGCCTAACTCGATCATAATTGAAACTTAATCGAACTTATCTCGAACAATTATTTAAGTCGAGTTCGAGCATCATTGTTTTAAATAGATGTTGGAAATGTTAATTCTTGATTCGGCTCTTCTGATTTGCACTTCTAGGTAAAATTATGTTGTGTCAATTATTGTAAATTCAGATATTATGGCCATTTCATTTCGTTCTCTAATAATAAATTCATACAACTTTTATTTGCCATTCTCAGTATAATATTCAAGCAATTGTTATTTGTAAATCATCCTATTTTCTGTTTTAATGCCCTATTGATCATCAAAGTCTGTAAGATGCACAAGGTAATCAAAAGTCAACTGCACATTCACACTTAGAAACAATTTGATGCATGGACATTAATTCAACTAAGATATATGATATTAATATATATCCACCATGTTTAATATATATATATATATATCCACCACCTTCAAGAAACATAATCATGCATGCCAAGTTGCCAACCCAAAAGAGATCAGCAAGGTCAAAAGATAATAATGAACCTGGAAGAGCATTTCAGATCTAATAATCCATCTTATTATTTTGATTATGTGACCTGCAGCAGTTTTCATTATGAAACATGGCTGTTTTTTTAATTTTTAATTTTTTTTTTCTTCTTCAGGGTTGTTTAGTGTGTTATGTGAAAGAAATCAGGTAACGAAGGTAATTTTTTTTTTCTTCTTCAGGGTTTTTTTTTCTTCTTCTGGAGACTCCTCTTTTAGAAATTGATCTTAGGTATGTGGTATTGGCGCAATGAAGAGTTTCATAATGAAGATCGGCACAGACCCCCAAAGGCAATTTTTATATCCCAAGCTATACAGAAAGCCCGAGAGCTTCATATAGCATGGCATAAATAAGGTTTTAGTTTAAACTTTGTGTTTTTTTTTTTTTGTATAGTTTCATTTGCTCTCGCCTGCTGGGAAAGAGGTGTTTATCAAATCGGCACTTCAGGCTATCCCTACATTTATCATGCAGTGTTTCAAGGTTCCAATCACTCTCATACGAGAACTTGAGAAAGCGATTCAGAGTTTCTTTTGGGAGATACAGACAATAAGCGCAAGATACATTGGAAGAATTGGGAGGCCTGTTGTTTACCAAAAAATCTGGGGGGCTTGGGATTCCGTGATTTGGAATGTTTCAACCTGGCTTTGTTGGTGAATCAGTCTTGGAGGATTCTGACCAGCCCAGGTTCACTAGCGGCTCAAGTTTTACACGCGAAGTACTTTGAGGATAGTACCATCTTTGCAGCTAAGTTGGGGCCTCGGCCGTCCTTTCTGTGGCGTAGTATTCTGGAGGGGCGGGACCTGTTGTTCAATGGGATGAGATGGCGAGTTGGGGATGGGGACTCGGTGTACGTGTTTTATGATGTTTGGACAAGTCGGCAACCTTCGTTCCGGATACCTTTTTTCAGGGCATGAGCTTTCAACAGATTCCAAGGTGTCAGATTTATTTATTCCTAATTCCAGAGCGTGGGATGTGCAGCGGATTCAACAGGTATTCAGAACATGGGAGTTGGATGATATTCTAGCGACCACCATAGCCCCTGGTAGGCATCCAGATAGGTGGATTTGGCCTTATGATCGTAAGGGAGTTTATACAGTTCGGTCTGGGTACTACATGGCCTTATCTCTCTATCGGCCATCTTCTGTGGTAGGGCCATCTTCTTCAGGCGGGGAGAGTAAGAGTTGGAGGAGTTGCTGGCAGCTTCCCGTGCATCCACGTATTCAACATTTCTTGTAGAGGTGCATGCACGATTGTCTCGCTATTGGTCAGGGATTACAAAGGAGGCATATGGGGGATGGTCATTGTCTGGCGTGGGGGGAGGGTCTGGAAACTTTACGGCATGTGCTCTTAGAGTGTGAGATGACAGATAGGATTTGGCAAGTGTCACCATTTTATGGGATCTTTATTCTTTGGGCGTCTTCGTTCTGCCTCCCTTGCGGATTTCTTTATGCGGTTGATAGAGGATCAGGGCGTTCAGGGCGCCGCGAGGTTTGTGTGGCTCATATGGGGGATTTGGAAGCGCGTTGCTCTACGGTGTTTGATGATCAGGCTGTTTACGTCTCCACGGTGTTCACGCGCTCTCTAGCAGCATCGGGAGAGTATGCAGATGTTATGGAGGTTTATAGGACGCAGGTCTCTGTTCCGCACTTTGTGGATAAGTGGGTGCGGCCAGCATAGGGGGTTATAAAGAGCAACATTGATGCGTCAGTTCCTGAGGCGGGAGCAGGGGTTGGAGTCATTTTCCGAGATTCGCATGGGGCAGTTCTTCATTCTTTTGCATATCACTTCGATCCAGGAGACTCGGTGGAATATATGGAGCTAAAGGCTATTTCCCTGGCCTTGGAGGAAGCACGTCAATTGGGGATTCAACGACTATAGGTAGAGAGCGATTGCCTGTCGTGTATCTCGAGGCTTTGCAGACCTGTCGATGATCTTACGGCCCAAGGTTGTCTAGTAAAAGAATGTTTGGCCATGTTACCTAGTTTTACATCTGTTTCCTTTACTTTTATTCGGCGTATGAGGAATGTCCTTGCGCACCTTTTAGCTCGACATGCTTTGTCAGTTTTGACTCGGACATCTTAGGCACCTTGCCCCCGGGTGACGTTTTGGCCACCTGTCTGGCGGATATGACTTAATAAAAATTCTTTTCCCTAAAAAAAAATGATATGATATACCGTCACTAAAAACAATTTTAACGACAAGAATTTCTGTCATTGTATTACAACCGCACCGACATTATATCTTGCGTTAATTACAACGCATCCTCTAATCAAATGTCCAATGCAATAAGGGCCTAATGCGATTTCTTGTCCATCCGTTTTCATCGAAGTTTGGATTTGTTCTTGAAGTAATTTTTCTGTTTGGAGTAAGTAAAAATTAAGTGCCTTCTGCCCTTCTCTAATTGTTTGTAAATGGCTGCTTAAATGCTCCATTGAATATCATAGTGAATACTGCACGAGTTAAAATGTCCATTGCACATGCGATTTTCCTATTAGCACAGTGAAATAATTTGGTGCAATAGTACTTTATATTAAGGTTATAAATTACCAATAATACATGTTTAATATATTAGAAAGATGCTGAAATCGTACGGGTATAATCACGGGTAATTGGATATTTTGAAAAATAATTAATCCAACAAATTGATTTGATGATGTTTGTAGTCATTTAGGGCTTTCAATGGTGATCGACGACCAACGTATCCGGTGAATTTTGGATCAAGGATGAATAGCTAGTCCATTATATACACGTTCCACGCGGGGGGGAGTTGATTATGAAGCCCCGATTTTGAGGCCTGTGATTAAGGGACCATTTTGATGTTGTTGCGGAGCAGTCATGACTCAATTAGGTGAGAATCAAGGAGTGTTATCAATCATGAGGTCATGCCATTTAACGAGTATCAATTATGGGAACATGTTCTTTAATGAGTCGTAATCCCCCTTTCAGCTAGGGGTCGACCTACCCATGTTTGACCATGAACGACTGAGATGAGCCTGTCATCATGTCGATAATGTGGGACTGTAGTCTGTAGGCAACCTGTGATCATGCCGGTTATCTAGAGCTGTAGGCAACCGGTGCCGAGTTGAAGCGATGCCTACTGAGGTCGAACTGAACTGGGAGACGAACTGATCCAGAGGATGACCTGACTGAGGTCGATGCGAGTTTTGCCGAAGTCTACCGATGAGAGGTCCAATATTGAACTAAATCCATATCGACCGAATTGCCAATAGTTGGAAGTAGTGTCCGAAGGACAATTTATGTAATTGTTTTTATAATTAATAAATGACACATTTATTCTCATCTTATCATTTGCTTCATGATCATAAGTAATACACTGCTGAAAACCCAAAGTTGTATCATATGTAGCCATATAACTTAGTGTGTGTTACACGTGAGGATTAAGTTTATGGTGAAATAGTTGAACTATTAGTCCGTGGTAAACTTAATCAAAGTATGAGGTCTATTGATTAAATCACCATTAATGTGTCCAGAATATTTTATGGTGTGACTGTCTTATCCGGACCGTCGATAATGGTTATCTAAGTGGGCATTTATATATGATGTAGTCATATAGGACTGAACCGATTTAATCTGCATTTCTCATATAATTCCGTGATTGAGAAATCTCATAAAATCACAAAATGATCATATATGGATTAACCTTAATCCTGAAGTGATTGCAGACTTTTGCTTGTTTCAAGATATGGTTTGATGTGTTCGTTAAGGATTGCTAAAAGGCACGGTCCGAAACTTTCACGTTGACACTATTTTGGAATGAGTGAGGAGTGTGTGTTTCATAGATACAGAATCCATTCCTTCCTGCAGGAAGTAGAAAGAAAATCCTCTTATTTGTTAATCCTAGAAACTGATCGATCGACCGAGTTCATATTGGTTATGAACTAATTGATTACTAGTGGCCGGGTTAATGGTAAATAAAGATAAGATGTAATGAAGAAAGTTTACGGAAACATTCTCTCTTCATTACAGATAGTCTATGAAGGGTTAGTCTGTATGTAATGATTATATCAGTGAACACTTATTGACTAGAAGCCTATAACACAAACACAGACATCTTACTTTCTTTGGTTAAAGTGATGGTACTACCTTCCGGGATGTCTCAATAATGCCATAAGAAAAAGAAGATTGGGGCCGTGGAATGGTAAATTCTCGCGAAGGTGTGTACATACCTGGTTAGAGTATCTCGCCCGGTATGCTCGGCAATCGCCTTCACCCTCTATTGATGGTCCGGACCTCTTGGAAGATTAAGGATGAAGATCCGTGGATCATATAAATCCCCACTACGGATAGGAAATCGTAAGCTCCTCAGGGACTTTACTATTTCATTTAGGCGATAACGGTACCGACTTCTTTCCTTTTCTATTTTACTAAACCATATCGGAAGCGCGAAACCATCATGTTCGGAAGTCATCCCTTAGAATAGTACCATTCCTATTCAATATAGGCGGGTGGTTTCTCACTACTATTCTTCTATTCGCGTCGCGGGTGGGCTGCTCTCTTTTCACCGCTTACTCTTTCACTTACTAAAAATAGGCAAAAAGTCTTTCATCAACTCGAACTCCGAGTGTCACTAAGTAGAGTCTCTATCGCCCTTGGGCTAGGAAGCAGAGAGAGAAGGGATAATATCTAAGATAATTTGCTCGGGTTAAAAAGAAGAAGTGATAAAAGCATTCCTTTGACCTTGACTCTTGATGGTTTTGAGAATAAGTTATATCTATAATCGATAGAATTCAGTTTTGGATTTATGGTGGTGTAATTCCAGAATTAATAAGTTGAATAGAAATGTTCTGTTCGATGAACATTTTATTCAATTTATTGTAGCTACTGGTTATAGGTCATTGGTCCTCGGGTTGGCTCCAAACACGTGAGTGAATTCTCGTATTGTGGAACCTCGAAAATAAATTAAATAGTTGATCTATTTAATAATTATGCAAAATATTATTTATTCGGTAATAATATGTAAAATAGAAAATTGGAGGAAGAAATTTTCCTAAATTATATCACATGTGTAATTAATTATTTATTTGTTAAATAATTAATGTATAAAATAAAAAAATGATTTTCTAATGATTATCTCATTTATGGTAAATATTTTTTCTTTGAGAAAAAGATAATTATCTTGTGAAAGGGATAAACTTTCTCTTGCCTAGTTATTTCCTATATAAAGAGAGTTCCGACAACACAATAGACACACAATTTGCCTGCGCCACTTTCAGAGAAAGGAGAGGAAAATTGGTTTCTTGTCCTAGTCATTGGGAGAAGAAAAACGTAGGATTTTTCTTGAGCATATTTGAGGAGGCTCCACTACGAGGATCGATGTCCACTAGTCGGCGTTTGGAGATACAATCCGGAAGACTGCGGCTTTTCTTTGGTTGGGTAAATCTTCAACCTTCTTGTAGTGTAGATTAATTTATTATGCGAATCTTGTCGTGGTAAATTCGTAAACGAATTTAATGTTGAAATAGTGTCCTAAACTCAATCGGGTTGAACCGGATCCGACCGGGTCGGATCATTTCTACTATTTCTTTATGTTTATACATATGATAAATGACTTTAATGTTATTATATATTCTGTTTATCTATATGAACCAATTTGTGCTTGTATATATGATAACGTCTCTAGTGTCAAACTGTGAAAGAGAAATCATAATAGTGATTATGGTTGATAAGATCTCGACTCACTTTAAAATGTTTGATACTTAAATGTCTCTAGTCGTATGTGGTTTTAAATAGGACATTAATAGTGCGATTAGACTAGCACGTATTGGATGTCTTCTATCTTATTGAAGATAGGGATATATCTCGTCTATCAAAGTGTTGAGACACTTGGACTGTACGTGGACGTGTATTAGAGAATGCGTACGATAGACTGACCACTTACTTTATTAAGTGTCGCACTATGTGGCGGTTGTGTAATTATCCTAAGACCGGAGTCTTCATGACATCACGGTGTGGATTGTCATACTTTGACACTATTGAGGTTTCCTCTAGCCATGGGGCGATCATGCGATAGTGATTGGGTGTGATACTGAAGCATGCGTAGGATTCATGTTGCTCGTCCGGAAATAGTGTATCCTATGATTAGGAGTAAATATCCGAAATGGCTTTCTTATAAGGAATGTCTTACTCTCGTGACTCTTTGCATAGTGGAAGTAAATGAGTTAATTCGAGAGAGCATGATATCCAGATTATTAGATAAGGTCGTTGATGCTTAACACTCGACATACGACCGTATGGATATTGTAACAGCGATAGGACTATATTTACATGGTAACCGTTTCACATGAAAGGTTCATTGCATTTGACTCTTTCAATGATTGGGGGTCACGGTGTGTTGCTAGATGCTATTCCGTGATCGTTAGAAATGAAAGGCATTTTCGTAATTTGCACTTTGTGTCTACGGACAACATATTCGGAAGACTATCGGGTCACACACATAAGAACATCTAGCCGGATTAAAATGCGGTTATAGTGATAACCAAATAAGAAAGTTTTATTTCGACTATAAAGTGTTATAGTGATAAATTAATATGATACTATTTATTTATTATGAATAAATTAAATACATGATATTAATTATGTTGATTAATTAAATATACGTATAATGTATATGTATGCAGAAATATATTTGTGTATATTGATAAACATGTATTTTGCAAATTAATTAATCATAGCATTATATTAATTATGAATAATCCGGAAGCCAATTTATTGGCCAAGGGGGCGCAGACTATATGTGTATAATATACATTTGGATTGTGTAATTTAATTAATGAGATTATCATATATTAATATTAGATATTAATTGATTTATGAAAAATAGATTTATGGTAATAAGATAAAGATAGTCAATATTAGATATTGACAATATCTTGGAAATATTTAATATGAGATATTAAATTAAATAATATAATTCAATCAAAGATATTTTCCATATTTTATTAGAAAAAGATTTTTTCCCTCAATCTACTAGGAAGCTTCTCCCAATCGGATTGGGGCATAGGGGACGCAGGTCATCACTATAAATATGGTGGTGTGCCAAACTCTTTTGTACATCATAATTTCAAGAGACTAATAGTTCCTGTGAAAAATAAGAGAGCTTCTTAGAGAGAGATTTTTTAGAGAGAGAAAAAGTAGTTATAGCAACCGATTTTTTCTGGTAGCAATCCATGATGGGATTCCGGCGGGCTGTTCGTGTGGATTACCGGCAGAGGCCGAACGCTTGGGCGGCTTCGTGCAGAAACTACAACCGTAGACAAAGCGTCAATCCAATTGGATCAACCAAGGTATTCTCTTGTCTACTTCTTTTATGCTTGTTGCTTAAACGAAGTCGATCTTAGAAAAAAAAATCAAAATTTTGAATTCCGCTGCATTCCCGCGTAGATTTCCTAACATTTAATTCGTTGCTTCCGCTGTGTATGATCGAGTGTCTCGATCGGTGCTGTGAATCAGATCTGACGAACTGAAGGAAAAAGGGAAAAATTTCTCCGGCAATTGCGAGGACCCTCCTCGCAATTGCGAGCACCAAGAATATTTCCGGATCAGGTTTTTCCTGCATTTCAGATCCTGATTCGGGTTTCTGTATATCCAGCACCAATGTGATCCAATTACGTCCTTAATAGTGCCACATGTATGACTTCTGGATTATACATATGTCACCGGTAAAAGATATACAAGGAAAAATTTATGGCTTTCTCATTTGAGAAATGATTTTGTCACAACAGTCATTGTTATACCATACATTTACAATATTTATTAGGCTCCACATTGTTTTTAGCATGACATAGCGTCGACAACAATCAAATTGTTGATTTCCAGCTCTAAAATATACTTTCACCAAGTGAATATGACAAAAGATCGACGAAAAGTCGATTTTCATTTCTGGATACAACTGAGAAAGTTGATTGTCATCGTGTTGTCACTACACTAGATTAAGTGTATTTGTTAAAGTGTCCCACATTGGGAACTTGTGGTTGTTTCACCCACCATATTAAGAGATGAACTTCCCTCACCTCACAACCTAGGTTTTGAGGATGAGGCCCCTCCTCTTATATGGGTTTGGCCTAGTTTCCACATGGTATCAGAGCCAGCCTATTTGTTGGCCTTGTGTGCCCGGCCCACACTTGAGGGGGCGTGTTAAAGTGTCCCACATTGGGAACTTGTGGTTGTTTCACCCACCATTTTAAGAGATGGACTTCCCTCACCTCACAACCTAGGTTTTGAGAATGAGGCCCCTCCTCTTATATGAGTTTGGGCCTAGTTTCCATAGTATTGTCGTTTAAGGTTTCCTTTTGATTATGATAGATATAAGTCCATCATAATCAATAATTTAACGTATTTTATGTTTTAGTTTTTTTAGTCATAGCATTACTATTCTCTTTTTCTATTTGAATTCATAAAAATTTCATTTCTAAATCATCCCGTTTTGAGTTTTGCATGTAACAGAGAGAGTGAGAAAAAATCCATACGACATGTGCATTTTGAGTGCGCTTATGCTAAGGCAATTTGGCGTGCTTCGCCTTTTGGAAGCCAACGGATGCAGCCTGGGTCCAACTTTAAGGAGTTATTTGGGGCACTGTTGGCACGGTATACTGCGGATGAGGTGGCCACCTTCTGCCTGCAGCTCTGGAACCCTTGGAAGGCTAAGTGTAGCGCTATATTTGATGATGTCCCGCATAGTCTCCACTTCGACATCTGGGGCAGCGGAGTTTCAGAAGGCTTTGGAGTCTATACACTTTGAGCCAGGAGGGCCTTCGCACCTGGAGGTCTGGAGTGCTCCCCTTTCGGGTTGTTGGAAATGCAACACTGATGCTTCTATGACAAATACATGCTCTGGTATTGGAATGGTTTTTAGGGATGCGTCTGGTTTGATCATTGCTGCTTCTTCGGTCCATTTTGACCCTGACATAGCTCCGGAGATTCTGAAAATGCAGGCGATACTATTGGCGATGGAAGAAGCTATTCGTATGGGCCTTCCTGCGGTGATCTTTCAGACGGATTGCCTGTCGTGTGTCCAAGCTCTTTCACACCCTTTGGATGATTTGTCCGTCTTTCATTGTTTAGAGCGTGATTATCTGGGGCTGAAGCCATCTTTGGTTTCTTCTTCCTTTACTTTTGTTAAACGTATTAGCAATTTTCCAGCTCATTTGTTAGCCAGACATAGTTTAGATCACACGGGTCATGTCGATTGGGATGTTGCTCCTCCGCATATATAATTTCTGCTGCTATTGCGAATTTCAAAAATGTGTTTTCTTTTCATAAAAAAGTTTTAATGCTCCATTAATTATCAAAGTAAACGATGTACAAGTTTAAAGTCAACTGCACATGCCGATTAAATAACAGCAAATTAATGACGCATTAGAGGACTCACAATAGCAGAAGGTATTGCCAATGTCTATTTACATTAAAAATATTAAAATGTGCAACTTATCACCTACGTGGAATCATAACCACAACCATTTATAAATCATTGTTGACTGGTTTCGCATAATTTGACAGAAAGTGGATGATATTAAATAAGGAAGTGGATTTCTCTGAAACTAGTACTAATACAGTAATACTACATATGTCCAGTAAAAAATGTTCGCATCTTGGGAAAAAAATTTGTCCCACAAAAGGTGTATTTTTAGAAAAACAATATACTTTTTTTTTGAGAAAAAGAAAAACAATATACTACCTTCAGTCCAAAATATAAATCATCTTAGAATCTTCATATTAACTAAGAAAATAGTTAAATGTAATTAATGTGTAGATAAAATGTCTAATACACCCCCCTTAACTATCATAAATGCGACAATTATGGAGTAAATAAAAGTGTTGGATTGATATAAATTAGGGGTAAGATAAGGGTAAATGTTCATTAATGCTTTCTTGTTTTTGTGAATGACTTATATTATGGGACCAAAATAAAAATGCTAAGATGACTTATATTATGGACTGGAGGTAGTATCATTTAATGCATGTTTTTTTCAAACATAGTTCTCTGCAAACATTTAATGTTCGTCTTATTTCAAATTTCAAAAGAAACATTTTTTATATGATAGAGTTATATTCATTGACATTTAAAATACAACAACATTAATTATTTTCGTAATTTTTATGAAAAATAAAAATTGACATACTTTTTGTGGGACGAATATAGTAATTACTCTATTCGTCCCAAAATATAAGTCAGTTTGGAATTTATCACACACCTTAAATTTGGCTAAAATAAAAGTATAAAATATTCTTTGACCGTTATTAACACAATGTAAAAGCATGTACAACAGCTCTAATATTAATGACGACGTGAAGAGCAAGATGGACGGGGATGGGATGGGATGGGAGCATGAGCAAGATGGACGGGGATGGGAGCATGACTCTATCCACCGCCACTTTCACTGCCACACTCTCTCTCCTCAGTAAAAATGAAAAAACTATAAAAAAAGCTAAACAAAAATAATGATATGTTTTTTTTTCCCTTTTATTATTATTTAGTTTGGCTTGATATTCCAGAAATATTATTTTCTGAAGATATTCTGATAATTTTCTTGGGTATATATATATATATATACCCCTTTCTCAGCTTTATTTTCATAAGTCTGTCATTTTTAGTTCACTTTGATGTAATTTATTTTTGTAAAAGTATGCTTTAAAAATGAGTATCAGTTTTATCAAAATTGTTTTTAAAACATATCACTTTTTTCCTATAAAAAAGTAAATAAAAAAAATAAAATACAAAAACTCTATCAGGTCGAATGTATGGTGGTTAAATTTATTTAATGATTAATAAAAAGAATTATTTAATGATTAAATTTTAATGGGTAATTATTAAATTTAATGGGTTAGACGTGTTTTTGGTAGAAATTGTGTGCTATAATTGGAAGTGTATATTTAAAGCTATTGGGGAAGGCCAATCACAATAATACTAATATACACGATGGGATGGTGCATTTTTTTTGCAGAACCAAAATGTAATCTTTAAATGTTGGTATAATGGCAAAAATATTAATTCAATGATGTTCCTTGATGTGTCCCAAGTATTCTCATGAATCAAAAAGGAACTGTAAAAATATTCTCAGTTATTCTCATGTAATTCTCAATTATGTTTTTTTATATTGGGTTGTGAGCTATTCCTCATTAAAATTCAGAGGAAGGTAATGTTGGTTGATGCAGTATGAATGTTGTAAATGGGTAATCGGGTAATTCTAATTAGGAAAATAGTATTGGAACACGAATATTTGGGTATAATTAGGACTGAACTCTTGAGAGAGCTGCCTACGTATCCAATTTAGGTAATAAACTGGAATCAAGTCCCCCTCGTAGTTCAGGGTGTTCTTTATATAGTAGTGGATCGTGTGTTTCTCCCTGGACGTGCCAGGGAGTTATCATAGATCATGTCCTGGACGTGGGATCTACCCACGTCCATAAGCGAGCCGAGATGTTGTTGACTCGGTCTTCCCCACGTTCGACCGTTATTCATTCCGTCCCGTAAATAACTCGGTCGAACACGGTGGAGTCCTGCTCCTGCTCCTCTGACTATTCTGCCCAGCGTCTTGACCTGGTCAGCCTTCGGCGGTCTAGCTTGATTGGTCCGGGTATCTTTATTATTAAACCTTGGGCCTGGCCCAACTACGAATAATCCGACCCAATGGGCCCATATATCATCATAAGTCCCCCCAGACTAGGGTAGACTGCTTTACAGCTGCCCTAGCCTGAAACGGTTCTGCTTCCGTTATTAAAACTACGTGAAACGAGGCCAAGTTGCACCCATCCGTTATCATTAAAATCGTAGACTAAAACATTACGTCGCTTCATTTCATGCCACATAACCCTTTCCCTGTCCATTTTGCTCTTATAATTCAAACTTTCGGAAAGCCTCTCTGCAACCGCAAGTAAGTCTTTATCTATTTTATTCTGCATTTCTTTGAAATCGTTGATCTTTGATGAGTTTGAGAGCTAATACAGCTTCTAGTGAATCCGTAGAGAAATTGTTTGAATCCCCGGAGAAGATATCCAGAGCCATAGATAGTGAGGAAGTGAATTCATCTAATCCTGTGCTTTGCCCTGAACCTATAGCAGATTCCAATCATCCTTCCTCCTCAATCGATTTAAGGAACACCTCCACTTTTGGAGATAACCCATTGTGTATTCTGCCTTCCCATCTTCTGCCTCCTGGAATATTTACTCCTACTTCGATTGTACACCAGTATCCAGAAGATCACACTGCTTTCTTAAATACCTTAAAGAGAGAAATCAATCGATTTGATAAAACCAAGGCAATAATGGCTTGTCATGGTGTTGCCAGCAAAATGACCAAGACCGAGATGGCCGGTTTATTAAAAACCTATAAGATCCGTACTGAGCCTTTCGAAGTCGTTCTTCCTAAACCGACTGAGTATGCGTATAATCCTCCGGCCGGTTTCGCACAGTTTACGCTGATCAGCTCCACAGCGGGTTAAGGTTTCCTCTTCCCCCCGGGTGTGTAGAGATAATGAAGTATTATAAGTTAGGAGTTGGTCGATCCATCCGAATAGCATTAAATTTCTCATAGGTTTCATGATTTGGTGTCGTATGAACACCACTCCTTTCACGGAACCTTATTCAGAACTTCTATCAATGCAAATTGACACAAGGTAGTGGGGGATGGTACCATTTTAGTCGTAGGGCCAGTGCTCCGCTCATTCCGATAACTGGCAAAGATAAGACGAAGAAGAAGTGGCAAGAACACTTTTTCTTTGTGAAACACAATTCAGATGCCAGTTTAGGGCGATGGAATACCTCTTCCATGAAAGACAAGTTGGAAGACTTAATTGATGCCACGTTGTCCCAATATCTTGTTAGTAACAAGATCTCTCTCAACCTAGACTTCATAAGTTACCCGATAGATGCTCGGCAATTTCGACCGGGGGCTCGTTGGCTACGTGGAGTTTTCCAAGAAACAAGATACGTAAAATGTATGTTTGTACTTGCATTATGTTTTTATCTTTGTCTATAATTTGAGTATCCGTTTTTCTCTTGTAGTGGCCAACGTAGATGATCGATCGATCGGCATTGATGAGGAGGAAGAGGCAGAACAAACGGTAGACGATTCTGAGCGGACCCTGTCCGTTATCCCAGAAGGTGGTGAACTTTCTGGTCAGCATGAGGATGTACAAATAGGCACTAGCTCTGGTACTGCTGTGCAGGAAGAAGTTGTCTCTGCTGATCCCTCTGAGCAGGATACTCTGAACCCCACTAATCCTGTAGATTTAACTGTTGAAGAAGACCTCCACGGGGGCCAAATTACTGGTTTGGATGCTGTTCCCCTCAGAACTATCTCACAAAGACAGAAAAAGAGGCACAGGTCCACTTCCTCTGGCAGTTCTGCCAGTGGCTCCTCTTTCAACTTTGAGGACATGTCTGCTGATGATTTTGCAGATTCTGTAAGTGGTCTTTTTCATAAAGTTTTCATATTTCTCCTCATTTTTCCCTTTCTTAAACGTTTTCTTTGGTAGTGTTACCGCCTGGGTAAAGCTCTGCACAAAAAGACGGCTAGCATGGCCAAAGACATCTCTCGCCGCCGGCACAAAGCGATCCAAATTGGACGAGGCCAATGCTAAGGTAGCGAGTTTGGAAGAGTCTAATCATGAGGCTAATGCTAAGGTGGCCAGTTTGGAAGAGGCCCGCATTGCTGATCAGCGAGAGATTGAGAAATTGAAATCTGATCTTGCGAAAGCTGAGGCGGTGATATTTACTCAAGAGGAGCAGTTAAATTTAAGAGATCAGCGATTGGCAAAATTGAACGAGGAGCATATGCAACATCTTGCTACTGCCAAGAAGATGAAAGCCGATTTTGATGAAACCTTAAGGCAGATGGAGGAAGTTCCTGCGCAGAACACCGTCCAAAGAGTTATTGCTGGGTATAAAGCTGCTCCTGAGACTCTTGAGGAAATTCAGATCATACTAGCCCCTGCTCTGCGTAGAGGATACACTCTAGGTGTTGATGAGGCCAAGCCGGCTGACTTGGTGATTAGCACTTTGCCCAATCACAAGTTGTATGATAAGAGAGCAGGTGACATTTTCACGAAGCGGTATGACGAATATAAAAATGGTGAGGATATAATCCGCAAGTATGCAAAGAAGAAGCCTGCCCAGCCATCGGCTGCTCAGCCTTCTGCTGCTCAACCTTCTGCTTCTACGCAACCATCTGCTTCTCCATCCTCTTAATTTATGCCTTCAAAACTTTGAGATTTGATGTAATAACTTTGTCTGTAATAACATTTGACTTTGTCTGTAATAATATTTGACTTCGACACTTATCAAGTAGAATATTGTCTTCTTATTGCGCTGCAAAGAAGTTAGGATTATTTATCCTTGGCTTCTTTACTTTACATTTCTTGTTTAGGAAATTTTTGCTCTGCAAGTTTCTAGCACTTACCTTTTTTAATTTGAGTTGTTATCTGGAATGTCCTTACCCTGCAAGTTTGGCATTTATTAGTGGGATTTCTTCCCAGGATGCCCTTGCACTGCAAGTTTGGCATTCTGTTTTATAGTGGGACTTCTGCACAGAATGTCCTTGCACTGCAAGTTTGGCATTTTACTTTTATTGGGACTTCTGCCCAAGATGCCCTTGCACTGTAAGTTTGGCTTTTTTATCTTTGCGTGGGTCTTCTGCCCAGATGCCCTTGCGCTGCAAGTTTGTCTTTTGTATCTTTGCGTGGGACTTCGGCCCAGATGTCCTTGCGCTGCAAGTTTGGCTTTGTATCTTTGCGTGGGACTTCGGCCCAGATGCCCTTGCGCTGCAAGTTTAATACTTATGTTCTTTGTATCGCCACGTTCCATTTTCATTTTCGTGTTTTGATACTATTTCAACACAAATTAAAACACCATACTACAATCATATAATGAACATAAATCAATATTCAAGATACCATTATTTAAAAGGTGAAATTACTTTAAGGAAAAAATTTTCTTAAATGAACAGCATTCCAACTTCTAGGAACAGTTTTGCCGGTAGCATTAGCTAGCTGATAAGATCCTTTTCCATGCACTTTGATGATTTTATAAGGACCTTCCCAATTTGGGTCTAGCTTACCTGTGGGGCCTTGCTTGCTGGCCTCATTTCGCCTCAAAACTAAATCGCCTTCTTTAAAATACGTACCTTTAACTTTGGAGTTATAGTATTGAGAGATTCTCTGCTTGTATTTGGCCATTTGTATCAAGGCTATGTCCCTTTTATGCTCCAGCTCATCTTTGAGATGCAGCATGTCTACCTCCTGCGTTTCTGGGCAGTATAGTTCTGTCCTGGGAGATTTATGTCCAATCTCTGCAGGTATTACTGCCTCACACCCATATGCTAAGGAGTATGGAGTTTCCTGTGTAGCCGCGTTCGGTGTAGTCCTGTATGCCCATAAGATATTTGGGAGATGATCTACCCAATGAGATCCCTCTTGTTCCAATCTTTTCTTCAGTCCCTGTTTTATTTGCCTATTTGTCTGCTCCACCTGCCCATTGGCTTGGGGATAGGCCACTGATGTAAAGTGTTGAGAGATTCCAAGATTGGTGCACCAGGCTTGTACTCCTTGATCTTCAAATTGTGTGCCATTATCAGAGATGAGGACTTTGGGGATTCCATATCTGCATAGGATGTTTTTCCACAAGAACTTCTGTATTTGTTTGGCTGTGATGGTGATTAAGGGTTCTGCTTCCACCCATTTAGTGAAATAATCCACTGCCACTACTAAAAATTTGAAGTTTTCCCGGTGCTAGGGGTAATGGACCCACTAAGTCTACTCCCCATTGATCAAAAGGCCATGGAGACACAATCGGCATCATTTCCTGTGCAAGATTGTGCGATAAATTACTATGCACCTGGCACGTTCGGCAAGTCTTGACCAGAGTCTCTGCGTCTTCTTGCATGGCTGGCCAGTAATATCCATATAGCCTACATTTCCTGGCCAGAGCTCTTGCCCCCAAATGATTTCCACAAATTCCGAGATGGATCTCTCTTAAAACATAATCTCCCTCATCCGGAGTAACGCATCTCAACCAAGGTGCTGCATAGGATTTTCTGTACAGAACATCGTTGAACAGAGCATACCTGGCTGAGAGTCTTATCAATTTCCTGGCGCGTATTTTATCCTCAGGAAGCCTTCCATCTCTCAAGTACATGACAATTGGATCCATCCATGTCTCTGCCTGTGTTATCGGCTGTACTTCCATTTCATTGCAACTTTTCTGTTTCAACTGCTCCACCAATACTTTTTTATTGGATAAGAAATTCGATCCTAGCTTTGACAAAGCGTCTGCTCGGGTGTTTTGGGCTCGAGTTATTTGCTCCACTTCTATCATTAAGAAATTTTGCAGTTTTCTCTGTGCTACTGCCAGATACTTTTTCATAGGACCTTTTTTCGCTTCATATTCTCCTTTGATGTGATTTGTTACCAATTGTGAGTTTGTGTAGACTTTTAAATTCTGCACACCCAACTTCTGTGCCAGGTTTAGTCCAGTTATCAAAGCTTCATATTCTGCCTCATTGTTAGTTGCTTGAAAGTTAAAATGAAGGGCGTATGGGAATTCTTCACCTTTTGGACTAATGAGTAGGAGTCCTGCTCCTGCTCCTCTTTGTTGGAGGCTCCGTCGACATAAAGCTGCCACTGTTCAGAATTATTCTTTTCAGCCTTGTTCTTCTCAGCCTCTTGCTCTATAGCCAAAGCTTTCTCTTCTGCCAGGAAATCGGCTAATGCCTAAGCTTTAATTGATGTTCTAGGTTTGTACTCGATATCGAATCCTACCAATTCAACTACCCACTTAGCCAGTCTCCCAGACTTGTCTGGTTTTTCCAGAATCTGCTTCAAAGGTTGATTTGTTAGCACAATCACTGGATGACTTTGGAAGTACGGCCTCAACTTCCTTGTGGCGTGCACTAGGGCTAAGACCAATTTCTCCACCTCAGAGTATCTAACCTCGGGCCCTTGTAGGGCTTTGCTTACAAAATATACCGGTTTTTGTATCATGCCATGTTGCTTTACCAACACAACACTTACGGCTTCATTGCAAAAAGACAAGTATAGGAACGGTATCTCACCTTCTTGTGGAGGGGTTAGAGTTGGCAAATGACTAATGTGATCTTTTAACTCCTGAAAAGTCTGTTTACATTCTTCATTCCACTCAAAAGGACTGGCCTTCCTAAGGATTTTGAAGAATGGCAATGATTTCTGTGCAGACTTCGACAAGAATCTGTTTAGAGCTTCTAATCTTCCTGTTAATCGCTGAACTTCCTTGATATTTTTCGGTTCAGGCATGGCCTTCAAAGCTTCCAATTTATCAGGATTGGCCCTAATGCCTTCTTTGGATATCATGTATCCCAGGAATTTGCCCGACCTCACTCCAAAAGTACACTTTTTTGGATTCAATTTCATGCCGGTTTGCCTCAAGACTTGGCAAACCTCTGCTACATCTTTCAAATATTGGTCAAGAGTCCTGCTCTTGATCAATAAATCATCTACGTATACTTCCATAGATCTGCCAATTTGTTGTTTGAAAATGGTATTGACTACCCTTTGATAGGTAGCCCCTGCGTTTTTTAATCCAAAAGGCATAGACACATAGTAGTAGGAACCAAATTCGCAATAAAGGCAAGCTTTTACGATCTACCGGGTCCATCATAATCTGATGATATCCCTTATAAGCATCTAGGAAAGCAAAAATTTCATAACCAACTGTAGAGTCTACTAGCCTGTCAATTCTAGGGGAAGTGTAACTATCCTTAGGACAAGCTTTGTTTAAATCGGTAAAGTCCACGCACATTCTCCAACTGCCATCTGGTTTCTTGACTAACACTGGGTTTGCTAGCCATTCTGGATAGATAACTTCTTTAATCATGTTAGCCTGCAACAGTTTTTCCACTTCTTGCTGGACAGCCTGTATCCTTTCCGGAGCAAATGACCTCTTCTTTTGTTTCACTGGTTTCCTGGTTGGGTCTATGTTGAGGTTATGGACTGCCAACTCGTTGATAGCCCTGGCATATCGCTTGCCTTCCATGCAAACACATCTTGATAATCCTTCAAAATGCTGATCAGCATCTGTTTCTGCTCAACCGGTATCCAAGATCCTATGCTGACCGTGGATTCAGGGTCTATTTCATTTAGCATTATTGATTCCACTGGATCGTTTGACAGCCAACTTTTTTCTTCATCTGGAACCAAGTCTTCCATCGTCACTTGCTGCACTTTCATTTTTCCACTGATCGTTGCTGTATAGCAATTCTTAGCAGCGTCCACGTCCCCTTTAACAGTAGCTTCTCCATCCAAAGTTGGGAATTTCATGTTGTTGTGTGCCGGCGATACCACTGCCCTTAGGTCGATCAGCGCTGGTCTTCCCAGAATCACATTATATGCTGATGGGGCTTTCACTACCATATAATTGACCATCAGAGTCCTGTTCTGTGGTCCTCGTCCAAAAGTTGTCAACAATTTTAACATGCCTACAGGATGTATGGGGGGTCCTGTAAACCCAAAGAGAGGAGTTGACACAGGAGTCAGCTCCGAATCCATTAACTTCATTGCTTGGAACGCACTGCAATACAACACGTTAACTGCGCTGCCCGTGTCTACGCATCCTTCTGACCAGATTCTTCTGGATAACTGCTTCTATCACCAGCCCTTCATTGCTCACAATGGCTGGTAGTGCATCTCTTGGACCGTACTGAACGGTTCCCATAACTCTCTGTTTTTTTGCTTCCCGGTCTTTCTCTACGCTGCCCCTTTTATCTTCCTGAGCAGCCTTGTTACCTTCTCCTGGTCCACCCACAATTGTGTTCACTGTATTAATTGGGGCGTTTTCTCTATGCCCATCCGCATCTGGAGATGGATCCTTGTTTCTTCTCTGGTTGTACCTGTCATGGCTGTTATTCTGTTTTTTGAATTATCTCCTTCCTCTGGGATTGTCTCCCTGCGTCCGATCGATGCACTCATCGATCTTTCCTTCCATTGTTGCTGCGTCGATATCTCTGATCAGATCCCTGCACTGTTCAGAGTCATGACCAATGTCTTTATGGTACTTGCACCACCTGGTGTGGTCTCTTTTCTCCCTTGGACCCCTCAACGGAGGAGGAGTCTTAGCAATTCCTTTCTTCTCCATAATTGCCAACACTTGGTCACGAGACCCGTTCGTAGGGATAAGGTCTCTATCCCGCAGCCCATTTCTTCCCTAATCTTTCGAAATGGGAGCGCTTACCCCGTCCCAAACAGACTTTCTTTTCTTGTCATTCCTATCCTCATTCTTTCCTTTCTTTGCATCCCTGTGGGATTCTTCTCTCTTGGCTCTGTTGGCCTCTTCTCCCTGACAATGTCGGTATGCTATTTCCAGACATTCTTCCATCATTTTTGGATCTTTGCTGCTCAGCTTCGCATGTAACCGCCCTTCTTTAAGTCCTGCTATGAAGGATGCTACCAAGAACTTATCATCCAGATCTGCTATCCGGGATGATTCTCCATTAAATCTCTTGATAAATTGTAAACTCGTTTCATCACCCTTTTGCCTAATCGTCGCAAATAAGTCCCGTTTCTCCGGAAAGGCCTTGCCGCAATGAATGCATGCATGAACTTTCCGGTCAGAGTGGGAAAATCCGGTATAGATCTGGGGTTCAACTTATTGAACCAATCTCTTGCCTTTCCAGTTAGAAAAGGTTGCAAATGCCCTGCATTTCATCTCTTCTGGAGCATTATACAGATTCATATGTTGAATGTACTGATGCATATGGTCATATGGATCCTTGGTTCCATCATACGCTTGGATCTTTGGGATTTTAAATCCTGGAGGACACGGGAATGCATCAATGTCTTCAGTAAATGGGGACACCAGCCTAAATTCATCCGGCTTAGGTTTCGATGGCGTCTAATTCTCGCCTTGGCGTTATCACCACCCGGGTGAGTAACCACCACTTTAATGCTAGATTCTGCTTCATGCTTTTCTCTTTTAGCAGTTTGAAGTGGTGTAGTTGTTTCAGATATATCGTTATCCTGATTCCTCGCTTTCAGAACTGCCTCAAAAATAGCTTTGATTTCTTCTCCCTTGAGATTTGCCAGATTCTCTACCAACATCTGTTTGATTGCATCTGGGTTGCTTGTCTGTCCCTCTTCCATCACTTTCTTTCCAGTGTCTTGAACATTTTGATCTGGGCTATTATTTCCAGCTTGACTTTTTTCTTGTTGATTTTGTTGTTTCTTCGAATTGCCTTGATTTCTCGCCATTTTTCCTATATTGACTACTCACTAACTAGATTTCCGCCCTCCTTCTAGCGCCAAATGATGCAGTATGAATGTTGTAAATGGGTAATCGGGTAATTCTAATTAGGAAAATAGTACTGGAACACGAATATTTGGGTATAATTAGGACTGAACTCTTGAGAGAGCTGCCTACGTATCCAATTTAGGTAATAAACTGGAATCAAGTCCCCCTCGTAGTTCAGGGTGTTCTTTATATAGTAGTGGATCGTGTGTTTCTCCCTGGACGTGCCGGGGAGTTATCATAGATCATGTCCTGGACGTGGGATCTACCCACGTCCATAAGCAGTTGAGATGTTGTTGACTCGGTCTTCCCCACGTTCAGCTGTCATTCTGTCCAGAAATAACTCTGGTCAGAACACGGTGGAGTCCTGCTCCTGCTCCTCTGACTATTCTGCCCAGCGTCTTGACCTGGTCAGCCTTCGGCGGTCTAGCTTGACCGGTCCGGGTATCTTTATTATTAAACCTTGGGCCTGGCCCAACTACGAATAATCCGACCCAATGGGCCCATATATCATCATTGGTGACGATGGTTACATGATTTTATTATGCTAACTAGATTTTATGTTCCTCGATGTGTCCCATTTTATGGCTATGTAGGGACGGTGACCCCATTATCTAGACTCTTTTTGTATTTGTTCTTATGTTGTTGATCAGGTCATCGTTTTGCGGTACTTGAGTAGAGAGAGATGCTATGGTTGAGTTGTTAGGAAATCACTAGTTTAACGCAGCGGAATTTAAAATTTGATTTCCTTTTCTAGATCGTTTTTCGTTTAATGCAATAAACACGTTAAGTAGTTTGACGGTTATACCTTGATGATCTATAACATCATCGCTTTGACCGTCAACGGAGAGTAGTACAGTGCGAAAGCCGTCCACGCGTCCGGCCTCTATCGATCATCGACACGAACTCCTCGCCGGAATCCTCCTTGGATTACTATTGGAAAACTCCGGTTGCTAGACTGACCTTTTTCCTCTCTCCTAAACTCACTATATGATGCTCTCTATTTTACACAAGAACTATGAGCTCTTGCAATTGTGATGTATAAAAGAACTTGACACTCATATCTTATTTATAGTCAAAAGTGGCGCTCCATATTGTGTGGAGGTGAAGAAAATATTTTCCCAATAAAATAAGGAAAATCTCCTAGATTGATTTATCTCTTTTATTACAATATCTTATAAAATCTAAATATTGCCAATATCATATATTGACTATATTTATCTTATTACCATAAATCTATTTTTCCAAAATCAATTAATATCCAATATTAATATTATGGTAATCTTATTAATTAAAGTGCACAATCCAAGTGCATCTTATACACATCAATTGTGGCCCCCTATAGTCAATAAATTGACTTCCGGAATATTATTTAATTAATATAATTTATATATAATTAATATCTTGTATTTTATTTATTCATAATAAATAAATACCACCATATTAATTTACCACTATAACCTTTATATAGTCTAGAGATAAACTTTTCTTATTTAATTATCAATTATAACCGCATTTTAATCCGACTCCATATTCATATGTGTGTGACCCGATATGCTTCCGAATATGTTGGCCGTAGACACAAAGTGCAAATTACGAAAATGTCCTTCATGCCTAACGATCACGGGATAGCGTCTAGCAACACACCGTGACCCCCAATCATCGGAAGAGTCAAAAGCAATGACTATTACCTTTCATGTGAAGCAGTTACCGTGTAACTTACAATCCTATCGCTGTAATAATATCCATACGATCGTATCTCGAGTGTCAATACATTAACGATCGTATCTTATAATCTGGATATCATGCTCTCTCGGAATAACACATTTACTCCCACTTTGCAAAGATTCTCGAGAGCTAGACATTCCTAATAAGAAGGTCATTTCGGATATTCGATCCCAATCATAGGATACGCGATTCACGGACGACCAATCATGTATACTCCGCATGCTTCAATATCATACCCAATCACTACCGCATGATCGCCCCGTGGCTAGGGGAAATCTCAATAGTGTCAAAGCATGACAATCCACACCGTGATGCCATGAAGACTCCGGTCTAAAGGATAATTACACAACCGCCACATATTGTGACACTTAATGTAAGTGGGTCAGTCTAACGTACGCATTCTCTAATACACGTCCACGTACAGTCCAAGTGTCTCTACACTTCGATAGACGAGATATATCCCTACCTTCTATAAGATAGAAGACATCCAATACGTGCTAGTCTGGTTATACTATCAATGTCCCATTTGACAGTACATAAGACTAGAGACATTTAAGTACCAAACTTGTTAGAGTGATTAGAGACATCATCAACCATAATCACTATCATTGTTTCTCTATCACAGTTTGACACTAGGGACGTTACTATATATATGCAACAAATAATATGAAGATAAACAATATATATAATAACATAAGTGTTTTTATTAATCATAATAAAGTTATTACATGAACTAAATAGACTGTAAACAACCCGACCCGGTCGGATCCGGTCCAACCCGATTGGGTTTAGGACACCTTTCCAACGTGGGTATGTTGTATTGCTTGTATGGATTGTGTGTTGGCTTACTTTCTGGAATTTGTGGTTGTTATTTATGGTAATTGCTACTATTGGGATTGTAGATTGTATCGGTAACATGAGAGTTGTCACTGTTGACACAGTTGTCGCCTTGCCGGCCCGGTACCACCAATTACTCCTGACATCCTCAATGTTCATATTCTTGATTTGAAGTTATTTACTGTGTCTCTCTATTTAAATTCAATTCAAGAATCCGCAGCAATTCTGATATATATGATGTCATTGTGATGTAAGACAACATGTGTAAATGTCACGGATTATGCACGTGTCGAGCATCCTATAAATATTCTCCTCATAACACATACATCATTATTAAAGTTATAAAAACATGTTGCCCTTGTTTGTTTTGAAAAGAGTTTTTTTGAGAGTTTTTTTAACATCACAGCACCAATCATTTCTTACAATTCTTCCACTAATCAAATCTTCAACTACAAATAAAAAAATATTAAATCATCTCTCACCATTTCACTTTATCAACTTTATTACCTTTTTTACCATTATTTTATTCATTATTCTACTTTATTTCACTAATCATTTCATTATATACACCAATCATTATTCTACTTTATTTTACCTCATCAACTTTCTAATCATTACTTCAATCATTTTATCTAAAAAAACTCCAAAAAAAACTCCAACAAAAAACAAATGGAGTCTTATGTTTACGTATGTTGTGAAAATTTTATAGTGACATTAACACTACTCAAACGACAAACGTGTTAGGAAGAGTTTTAACGTGTCCCACACCTGGACCAAGATCTTCGTAATCATTCAAGTTTAGGTAAAGCTCGTGTGTTTTTATAGTCAAGGACGGAGCTCTGTACTCTTTTAGGGGGGGGGGGGGGGGGGGCTAAGCCCACCCCTTTAAAGAGTATTTATACTAATTTTTTATATATAATTCAACATAATAGAATAGTTCACCAACCTATCCGAGTACAAATTTCTGGCTCCGTCCTTGTTTATAGTGTAAGCTATAATTCTCAAGTACCAGTAATATCATATTACATCGAGTCAAAACATATGTTTGAGATTTAGTTGCAATATATATGTTTCAATATGATCGATTATCGTAAAATTCATATTAATTAACAAAATCAATATAATTGGTAGCGTACGGTGTATATACATATTATTGTATTTGCAAGCACAGTACTTCACATTGAACATTGGTTTGCAATACCGCATAAAATGTGATTGGATAGAATTAATATGGAAGATCGAAGAAGAAGTTTACATCAAAATAGGAAGCTAGACGACATCTATTATATTAGGCCGTCCAGTGATTGTATGGCGATCTTGTATCAAGAAAACGATAACGGAAACTCCTTTAATTAAGCATCTTAATTAAATCTCATTAAACACCCCCACTTCAAGAACTCTCAATATATATATATATATATATCAGAGATTTTCACAATAGCCTTTTGGTTCAACCTCATCGATCACAATAGCAATCAAATTCCAATGGACATAGCCAGTCGGTATCTTCACCACACGGAATCTGTTCACAGGTTTCCGGAGTAGGAGCAGGGAAGGTTGATCCCACCAGCTTTCCTTGATCATCATCTTTATTCTTCGATCGATAACCTTCGTGTAGTCTCTTTCATATATATACAACGGTTGATGGATGCTTCTTCTTTTTCTTCCTAATTTGGTGCAAGATGATGTATTGAATGTGGCAACAAGGAAAAAGATGATAAGAAAGAAGTAAACAGCTCTAACCATAATCTTCTCTCTTTTGTTTTTTTTGCTAATAATTAATATATAACAGACTAACTTCTGGTACTAGCTATATATATTTTTTTCCTCAAAAAAAAAAAAAAAAAAAGAGTAGGGATAATTGTGAGACATGTATCGATTAATATTTTTCACATAATTATCAATGATATAAAAAAAAATGTTATATTGTATTACTAACTTCAATTCGGTATCACACCAGCAATTAGTGCTGTCAACTGGACACAACCAGTTAGTGTTTTCACCACACGGAATTTTGAGAAGTAGGTTTTGTGTGATGTAACTCAAGACGTCCTCTAGAAGGAGAAGAATCACCAGTGGAAACAGATGATCAGAAATGAGTAAAAAGCTCTAACCATATCTTCTTTTCTTCTTCTTGTCTGCTAATAAATAAACAGATGATAACAACTTTTGATATACAACATATGGTTAGCCTACTAATTACGATATATACATATATAGGGGAGGCATTAGGTCTTCACCAGCTAATAAGATAGGGTCCGGTTGTTTCTCCATAAGAAACAAGTCAAATGACAAACATAACAAGAACCCATGCAAGCAGAAAAAGAAAATTGAACAACCAAACATCAACAACAACATCAAAAATATATTTTAAAAAAATGCTATGAATTATGCACCAATTTCCTAAGCTCTAGATTTTCAAAATTCCGCAATATGAATTCATGTATTGACTCACTGTTTTTTATACTAAGTTTTGAAAATTGAAACTACATGTAAATCTGCTAAATTTTTGACTTGTATCACAATATTTTTTGCAGCTGTCTATAAGTTTTCACCCTGAAATAACTTAATTATACACGAGTTCCATACATGTACCCATTGATGTTAGAGAGAAGATGGAATGGAATTGAAGACAGAGAGAAGAAGTATTACTTTTACTGTAACAATAAAACGCATGTGTTTTAATCTATTTATTATTTACATTGTAAAACACAGATGTGTTGCGGTTCAAAAAAAAAAGGTTATACATATATGGCCTCTAATATATTTATCAGACAAAGGAAGCAAACTAGACCAGCCAAAAAGTACTACGACCCAAAGAGAAAATAGACTAAAAGATACAACAAGAGAGAAAAAAAAACATAATGCATCGGTCCGTCCGTCCATCTATCTGTCTATTTTTATCTCTCCATTTGTATTAAAATCGTAACAACTAGAAAGAAGCTGGTAAAGAAATTATACAAAACACACAGAAAATCCAAAGAAAAGATCATAACCAGTAGAATCTAAAGACGGAATCATCAAATCGTAGTTGTTTAACCAATGAAAATTGTTAGGACGGAAAAAATAATTAAACTAGGTTGTTGATTTTTAATACAAATGGAGAGTTTAGCATTTCATCCTCAAATCTTATTTGTGATGGAGCACAAAGTCATACATGTCTGATGGGTCTGCAATTTTTGCAAAAATTTGGATGCGTTGGACGGTTTCACATGTCCAGATGCAGACACACATATCTGGTTTTCAGATACAGATCTGTGCAACTCACCGCGTCTCCCAAAATGAAAATTATAAATGCACAAAACACTCTACATATATATCATTGGATCAGTCATTGTACGGATTCAAATAAATGCCCAGGAAGTATAGATGAAAGAGGTGAGGGGAGGGGAGGGGAGGGGAGGGGGGTGGGTCTGATGTAAATCAACAACAAGAAAGAGAAATAAAGAATATGTACCATTCCCATGGAGAGAGACAGAACCCAAGCTTCAGGACAGAGGAGTCAAATCTAGTTGTTTCCTTTCAAAGGTCAGAACTGCATGGAAGGTGCATAAAAAGGTATTCTTCCAAACTCTGCCAGATCCTAGCATCAACCAAAAAACCGTCGTCAGAGTTCCATGGTACCTGTCAGGCTGTCACCTAAAATATAATAAAGAAAAACAAAAAATCAGTGAATGCTACTCACTAACATAGTAACATGGATTGAGAGTGGACTCCCAATTCCCAAAGATCGGAAAAGAATAAGTTGATAACGAAAATGAAAAGCTTCTTCAAGTTAAAGAAAGATCAAGAGGCTTAAGATTCTGAAGTGCAGGTTTCACCTGTCATACTATGTTGTCCGCTTCATTTATGCGAAAGGAGACTGTCAAAGCAGAAGTAAAACCAGAATCATAATATGAGGACAACTGCAAGATTAGCCGTGTTCTTCTCCATGCTCTCTATTCCAGTAATGGTCTGCAATCCAGCTATATATATGTCTTCTTTTATATCACCACAAAATGCTAGCGTTTAAAGTTTGATCAAAGATCCATGCAAATCCTTCATTTGCTTATCCAAGATGTTTAATGTCTCGTAAATAAAACTTTGTTGAGAATGGGAAGAGTCTCCGGCTACAAAAGTACTGTTTCTATTTTCCACTTCAATCCAACTGCAACCAGCTGGCTTTTTAAGCTCACTCGTATTCATCAGCCGTCTCATTTCCTGGACTTCATCCCATCTAGCATTTGCAGCATATAAGTTTGACAGAGCCACATAGTTTCCAATGTCAGTAGAATTAATTTGAAAAAGGCGATCAGCAATAGCATATGCCATGTCAACGTCATTGTGGATTTTACATGCGCCAAGTAATGCCCCCCATACATCTGCATTAGCTCTCACAGGCATTTTGCACACAAATGCATACGCATCATTTATTTTACCTCCTCTAGCAAGAAGATCAACCACACAAGCATATTGCTCCATACTTGGTTTCATCTTGTGGACCTTCTCTAAGGAATCAAATATCTCCAGTCCCTCGTGTACAAGACCAGCATGACTGCAAGCAGATAACACAGTGGTTACAATCACATGATCAGGCTCCAAGCCCAACTCAAGCATATAGTGGAATATCTGGATGGCGTCCTTGCCCAATCCATGCCGTGCCAAACCTCCAATCATTGCTGTGAAAAGAACTAGATCCTTTTTAGTTGTTGAGAGGAAGACCTTGTAAGCAGAACTTATGTTTCCGCATTTGGAGTATACATCCAGAAGGGCAGCCTTCAAATGAACATCCTCAAAACAACCCCTGATTGAATACCCATGACACTCCCTTAGAATGCGGGTTGAAGTTGTATGAGCACATACAGGAACGAGGCTCATTATAGTCATGGCGTCAGGCCTTAGACCAAAATGTTGCATCTCATGAACTAAGCCAAGAGCTTGGAGAACATAGTTGTTATCAGCGTATACTTTAACCATCAAATTCCAAGTAGTTAGATCCCTCTCAGACATTCTCTGGAATATCATATCTGCACCACTAGGAGAACCATGCTGTATGTAGCCTGATATCATTGTATTGCATGTGATCACATTCTTATTTCCTGCCATACTTTCAAACATTTTATATGCATACTCGAGATTCCCACATTTTGCATACGCATCTAGAATACCATTCCACATGGTGGGTTCATTGTTCCCAAGGCAGAGACCATGCTTTAAGGAGATACCATGTACTTCTTTGACCTTATCTATCGATAACAAAGAAGTGCAAAATCGAAGGACTGCCAAGATAGTTACAGAATCAGGTCTTATTCCCTCCTTTGACATACAATGTAAGAGACTGATAAATTGAGAGACAGGTCTATTTTCACTCAGGGCATCCAGTATGGAGTTCCACGAAATTATATCTTTCTCAGAGGTGATAAAAAAAGTATGCAGAGCATCACTTGTGTGACCACAACTCGTGTAAAAGCTTATAAGGGCGTTTTGTACAGCTGTGTCTTTATGCAGGACTGCATGACGGATGATGTAACCATGGATCTGCCTTCCAGCATGAAGATGACGTAAGTGGGCACATACAGGAAGAATGCTGACAATAGTTACAGAGTCTGGTCCAATCATCTCAACACCAACAAGTTCATGAAACAAGTCCAATGCTTTCAACCATTCACAGTTTGAGGCATATCCAGCAACCATTGAGTTCCAAGTAACGACATCTCTGACTTCCATCCCACTGAAAAGTTTTGTGCTTCAATCGTTTGTCCACTTTTCAGATAGAATATTAAGAGAGCATTCATGACAGTAATTTCTATCCTTAATGCATCCCGTCTCAGCACATAGGAGTGAATTTCTTTCCCAAAATAAGAACCAATATTATTTTTCAAGGAAGCACACAAGGGTAAAATATTTGCAAGCGTTGCATAATTAGGCATCATTTGACATCTCACCATCAACTGAAAAATCTCAAATGCATCGCTAATGAGTTCACTTTCCAAAAGTCCTGAAATGATAGCATTCCACGATACGACATCTTTTTCAGCAATTTCATGGAAAATAGAGAGGGCATCAGAGACAAGCCCGGATTTTGCATACATGGATACCAAACCATTGCCTACCAATGTATCAAAATCCAACCCGATCTTCATGGCATAACAATGAACACTCCTACCAGCACCCATGTTCCTGTAGCGTGCACAGACAGGAAGAATGGTAGCCAGAGTTATAGGGCTTGGTTTAGGCTGTTGTGCGACAATCATAGAACGAAAAAGAATTAGAGCCTCAAGGTCATAAACCCGAGAACCAGCATAACCAGACAACACAATGTTCCAGACAACGGTATCTCTACTTGGCATTTGATAAAAAAGTTCCACGCAGTCATCGAGAACTTTACATTTCGCATACATATTAAGCACAGACTTCAAAACAAGCTGGCAAGAGCCATGGCCCAACCTCATAATTAAACAGTGACATACCTTCCCTAAGTTTACATTTGATGTAGCAGCACAATATCTCAAAACATCTCCAAACACCTGATGATCAAGATTAAAGAGCAGCAAATGCTGAGCCTTCTGCAGGAAGGCTGAAAATGATGCTTTAATCATTCCAAGTAACACATTCGAGAAATCGGTCGTCCTACTAAATCCAGCACATAAAGATCCAACAGAGTTAATGAAACAGCATATGTACTTAGAGCACCACAAGATAATTCTGGCTTTTATTGGTTCCTGCTAAAATGAAAAATCATATCAAACAGGCCATTGCAAAACAGATATGAATAGAGGAAATTAGTAAAAACCACTGATAACATTGTCATTGATGCATTTCGTCGAGCACGTTTGGCGCGTTAGGAAAGAATCACAAGGGAAGAAAAGTGTTTTGGGTTTGGGAAAGAGAAAAAAACGATTGAAATAAGGCTTTATATCATCGCTTATAAACCTTTTCTACTCCAATCATAAACCTTTTATCCTGCCACATCATCATTTCATAAACCTTTTACAAAAAAAAAAAAAAAAAATTGCAGCAATTCTTTTTTGTTGTCAGCAAAAGAAAAAAAAATAAAAAAAATTCCAACTCATCACTCATGAACCGGTTCATACTTACAAACCCATAGAAAAAACCTTTTCATACCAAAAACCTCTCCAACAAACAAAAACCTTTTGCAAAGCTTTTTGATAAACAAAAAACCTTTTCCCTATGAACCATTGGAGATGGTCTAAGCTGCAGAAGGTGTAACTTTCGGCCTCAGAAACCGGAAGCGATCCTCGAAAACACAGTAATTTTATGGTGGTCCAGATACAAGTTTTTGGACCACCAAGTCAGCACTTTTAAAATGATATATTGATGGAAAGTTTTACAGGTAGGATTCCACTGGTGGAAGTTGAATTCCTATTGGTTGGGCACACCAAATAGGATTTGGTCCTGGAAAAATTTGTGTCGAAAACATTTTCGATCTTGCCGGGAAAAAACAAGAGGAAAAAAAATACCCTTAATTAGGCAACCGTCATTAATGGCATATCTGTTGGGCGGGAATGATATGCAACTCAATAAAATCATAGAAGTGAATGAAAATTTAAATGAGCATAAGGCTCATCCCAGGTGGTTAGCCACCTGGGTTTTATCCTGGCCTTAGTGGGAGGACCAGGGTTCGAATCCCCCTTCCCCTTCCTTTCGTATCCCGAAAAAAAAAAAAAAAAAAAAATGAAATTTAAATGTAATAAAATTATTCTATTTACACAGGCCGAAAAAAAGAATAAAATGATAAATTTAGTAAAGAAAATCAAGTAAACTTCCTGACCCTCTCCCTCTCCCTTTTTTTTTTTATTAATTATCTTATTTATGCAATTTACCGTTCTCAGTCCATTGATGCCGACCCTCTGCCTTCTCACTCCATTGATGCTGCCGCTCTCCGCCCCTTCGTTTGCCGGAATTGCTGTTATATCATAAATCAGGCCAGCTGTTATCATGTGCCATTGTTGCTGACTATTTTAGCAGATTCATCGTATGCACAAAACTCTGACTTGTACTTCTCTTTCCATGTATCTTCCGTCGACTTTCCGACGAATTAGGCATTACCATAGCAGAGAAGGGCAAGGGTAATGGTGGCTGGTATGGACAGGGCTTAGAACTTCTTGCCAGAGCAACATTATAATAAATGCGGTGAGGAGACAAAATTACCCTTATATATTAATCATTTCAAAATATTTCTTCCTTTTAAAAAAAAAAAAAATTGGTCTGCACCTTTTAACATCAACTCCTCCACTGGTCCCACCTCCCTTTACCGTCTCCGGTCCCCAGCCAGCCCCATCCTTCTTCTCCATGGCCTCTCCATCCTCCTTTAAACATCTTCAGCCCACAACCCCACTCCATCACCTGGACCGCCCCCATAGCAGCCCTCCACCGGCGTCCTTTTCCTGCAATCAACCGGGCCAGCCAGATGGAGACCTCTACTTAGCCCCTCGGCCCTTTTCTTCATCTACTGCATAAGGAGATGATGAATATTGTTTTCCCGACGGAAATTCGAGGAACACATAGCAGCACATCTATGGGGGCACACACCACCACATTAAGACAAGAAGAATCATCAATCAATTAATACGAATTTATGTTGTTCTTCCTCTGTCTCAAATCTCCAATATGTTCTTCTATTTTTCCCCTTTCCTCTTTTATTTTTCTGATTAAATTAATACATATATTGTGCATTTTTGCTTCAATACCTTACAATATGTCTGATGGGTTTGGTGGGGATTCAAGGTAGGTGGAAGGTGAAAGCGGAGGTGTTAAGTCCCGGTGAATAGGCGGCGGTCTTGTGGAGGAAGGTGGGGATGTTTTTTTTTTTTTCTGTAAAGAAAAAGGTGGGGATGTTAATTGAAGCGAAAATGTGGGGGTAAATTTGTCATTTCGTTATTTTATTTTATTATAATAATAGCCCTGGACGGAAGTTTTGAGCCCTCCATACCGCTTACGAATGAGAGATTTTATGGTGCAACGGTTGTAGGAAGGTTATTGATGTAGTATGAATATTATAAACGGGTAATCGGGTAATTCTAATTAGGAAATAATACAAGAACAAGAATATTTGGGTATGATTTGGGCTGAACTCTCGACAGAGCTGCCTACGTATCCAGGTTAAGTAATAAACCGGAATCGTCCCTCGTAGTTCGGGGTGTTCTTTATATAGTAATGGATCGTGTCTTTCTCCCTGGACGTGCCGAGAAGTTATCATAGATCGTGCCCTGGACGTGGGATTTACCCACGTCCGTCCGATTGAGATGATGTTGACTTGGTCTTTCCCACGTCAACTCCGTCATTCGTCCGTAAATACGTCCGGTTAGAACAAGGTGGAGTCCTCGCTCCCCGCTCCGACTATTCTCGTCCAAAGACCTTGACTCCGGTCGCATTCAACGGTCTAGCTTGACTGGTCCGGGTATCTCTATTATTAACCTTGGGCCTGGCCCAACCACGAGTGATCCGACCCACTGGGCCCATATATATCATCATAAGTCCCCCCAGACTAGGGTAGACTGCTTTACAGCTGCCCTAGCCTGAAACGGTTCTGCTTCCGTTATCAAAATTACGCGAAACGAGGCTAAGTTGCACCCATCCGTTATCATTAAAACCGTAGACCAAAACATTACGTCGCTTCATTTCATGCCACATAACCCTTTCTTTACCCACTTTACACTTATAATTTAAACTTTCGGAAAGCCTCTCTGCAACCCCAAGTAAGTCTTCATCTATTTTATTCTGTATTTCTTTGAATTTATTGATCTTTAATGAGTTTAAGGGCTAATACAGCCTCTAGTGAATCCATAGAGAAATTGTTTGAATCCCCGGAGAAGATATCCAGAGCCATAGATAGTGAGGAGTGAATTCATCTAACCCTGTGCTTTGCCTTGAAACTGTAGGAGAATCCAATCATCCTTCCTCTTCCATTGATTTAAGGAACACCTCCACTTTTGGAGATAATCCGCTGTGTATTCTACCCTCCCATCTTCTGCCTCCTGGAATATTTACTCCTACTTCGATTGTACACCAATATCCAGAGGATCACACCGCCTTTTTGAATACCTTAAAAAGGGAAATCAATAGATTTGATAAAACGAAGGCAATAATGGCTTGCCATGGTGTTGCCAGCAAAATGACCAAGACCGAGATGGCCGGTTTGTTGAAGACTTATAAGATCCGGACTGAACCTTTCGAAGTCATTCTCCCTAAACCGACTGAGTATGCTTATAACCCTCCAGCCGGTTTCTGCACAGTTTACGCCGATCAGCTCCACAGTGGGTTAAGGTTTCCTCTTCCCCCCGGGTGTGAAGAGATAATGAAATATTATAAGCTTGGGGTTGGTCAGATCCATCCGAATAGCATTAAATTTCTCATAGGTTTTATGATTTGGTGTCGTATGAACACCACTCCTTTCACAGTCGTCTTATTTAGGAACTTCTACCAATGCAAATTGACCCAAGGTAGTGGGGGGTGGTACCATTTTAGTCGTAGGGCCGTTGCTCCGCTCATTCCGGTAACCGGCAAAGATAAGACGAAGAAGAAGTGGCAAGAACACTTTTTCTTTGTGAAACACAATTCAGATGCCAGTTTAGGGCGATGGAACACCTCTTCCATGAAAGACAAGTTGGAAGACTTTATTGACGCCACGTTGTCCCAATATCTTGTTAGCAACAAGATCTCTCTCAATTTAGACTTCATAAGTTCTGCCCTGATAGATGCTGCTCGGCTTCAGACTGCGGGGCCTGTTGGCTATGTGGAGTTTTCCAAGAGACAGTACAGAAAATGTATGTTTGTATTTGTATTATGCCTTTATTTTTTATTATAATTTGATCATCCCCTTTTTCTTGTAGTGGCCAACGTTGATGATCTGATCAGCATTGACATCGATGAAGAGGAAGAAACAGAGCAAACGATTGATGATTCTGAGCAGACCCTGTCCGTTATTCCAGAAGGAGGTGAACTTCCTGGTCAGCACGAGGATGCACAAATAGGTACTAGCTCTGGTACTGCTGTGCAGGAAGAAGTTCCCACTGCTGATCCCTCTGAGCCAGACACACTGAACCCCATTTTTCCTGTGGACCTGACCGTTGAAGAAAATCTCCCTAGGGGTCAAATTACTGGTGTGGATGCTGTTCCCATCAGGACTATCTCTCACAGACAGAAGAAAAGGCATAGGTCTACTTCTTCTAGCAGTTCTGCCAGTGGCTCCTCTTTTAACTTTGAGGACATGTCTGCTGATGATTTTGCAGATTCTGTAAGTGGTCTCTTTCATAAAGTCTTCATATTTTCCTTATTTTTCTCTTTCTCAGATGTTTCCTTTTGTAGTGTTACCGCCTGGGTAAGGCTCTGCACAAAAAGATCGCCGACATGGCCCGGGACATTTCGCCCGCAAAGACAAGGTGATCCAAATTGGACGAGGCCAATGCTAAGGTAGCCGACCGGAAGAGTCTAATCGTGAGGCCGGTGCTAAGGTGGCCGGTTTGGAAGAGTCCCGCCTTGCTGATCAACGAGAGATCGAGAAGCTGAAGTCTGATCTTGCCAAAGCTGAGGCTTTGATATTTACTCAGGAGGAGCAGCTAACTTTAAGAGATCAGCGGTTGGCGAAGTTGAACGAGGAGAACCTGCAAAATCTTGCCACTGCAAAGAAAATGAAAGCTGATTTTGACGAAACTCTGAGGCAAATGGAGGAAATTCCTACTCAGAATATCGTCCAGAAGGTTGTTGCTGAGTATAAGTCTTCTCCACAGACCTATGAGGAAATCCAGATCATATTGGCTCCCGCCCTGCGCAGAGGATATACACTTGGCGTTGATGAGGCCAAACCTGCTGACCTGGTGATTAACGCTCTGCCTAACCATCGGTTGTATGACAAAAAGGCAGGGGAGATCTTCACGAAGCGATATGATGAATACAAGAATGGAGAAGACATAATTAGCAAATATGCTAAGAAAAGATCTGCTCAACCTTCGGAGAAGCCTCGCTCACTTGTAGAGAAACTGTTCAACCCTCGGCTCCTCTACATCTTGACTTATTTTTCTTTGAAAACTTTGAGTTTGCTCAGCTTTTGTGTAACTTTCTTGTTAGTGACATCTTTAATCTCTTTATTTTTGAGTTTGTACCTGTGAACTTGACATTCTCTGTTTCCCTTTTTTTAGATCCATCTCTGTTTAGAGATCTTTTGTTTTGTCAGATCTTTTGTTTTGTCTTCATATTGCGCTGCAAAGAAGTTAGGATATTTTATCCTTGGCTTCTTTAAATTTACCTTACATCCTGCGCTGAATATTCTTGCTCTGCAAGTTTAGCTGTTACTCGCTTATAGTTAGGTCCTTTGCCCTTTTTCACTGCAAGTTTGTCTTTCATAATTTTTACTTATGTGATTTGCATAGAATTTTCTTGCACTGCAAGTTTTAAGAGTTGTTTTGGGTCTTCTGCCCATAATGCCTTTACGCTGTAATTTTGGGATTTTTATTACATAAGTGGGACTTCTGCCCAGAATGCCCTTGCGCTGCAAGTTTGGCATTTTAATTGTTTAAGTGGGACTTCTGCCCAGAATGCCTTTGCGCTGCAAGTTTGGCATTTTAATTGTTTAAGTGGGACTTCTGCCCAGAATGCTCTTGCGCTGCAAGTTTGGCATTATAGTTGTTTAAGTGGGACTTCTGTCCAGAATGCCCTTGCGCTGCAAGTTTGGCATTTAATTGTTTAAGTGGGACTTCGGCCCAGAATGTTCTTGCGCTGCAACTTACAGATAAATTAAGTATCGGACCTTAATTTTTTGTTTTAGCACAAGTTAAAGAACACATACACGTATAAGCATAAAACCGAAAAAGAAACATCGATTCAAAGCAGCATTATTTACATGAGCAAAATTGCTTTAAGGAAAAAATTTCCTTAAGTGAACAACATTCCAGCTTCTAGGAACTGTTTTCCCAGAGGCATTAGCTAGTTGATAAGATCCTTTTCCATGTACTTTGACAATTTTATAAGGACCTTCCCAATTTGGGTCTAGCTTTCTAGTGGGACCTTGTTTACTAGCCTCATTTCGTCTTAGCACTAAATCGCCTTCCTTAAAGTACGTACCTCTGACTTTGGAGTTGTAGTATTGGGCAACCCGTTGTTTGTATTTTGCCATTTGTATTAGGGCTATGTCCCTTTTGTGCTCTAATTCGTCTTTGACATACAACATGTCCACTTCCTGAGTTTCTGGACAGTATAATTCTGTCCTGCGAGATTTGTGCCCGATCTCTGCAGGTATCACTGCCTCGCATCCATATGTCAACGAGTATGGAGTTTCCTGTGTTGCAGCATTGGGTGTAGTCCTGTACGCCCATAAGATATTTGGGAGATGATCTACCCAATGAGATCCCTCTTGTTCCAATCTTTTCTTCAGCCCCTGTTTTATTTGCCTATTTGTTTGCTCCACCTGCCCATTGGCTTGGGGATAGGCCACTGATGTAAAGTGTTGAGAGATTCCAAGATTGGTGCACCAGGCTTGTACTCCTTGATCTTCAAATTGTGTGCCATTATCTGAGATAAGGATTTTGGGGATTCCATATCTGCATAGAATGTTTTTCCACAAGAACTTTTGTATTTGTTTGGCTGTGATGGTGGTTAAGGGTTCAGCTTCCACCCACTTGGTAAAATAATCCACTGCCACCACTAAAAACTTGAATTTTCCGGGTGTTAGGGGTAGTGGGCCCACTAAGTCTACTCCCCATCGGTCAAAAGGCCATGGAGATGTAATCGGTATCATCTCTTGTACAGGGTTATGTGATAAATTGCTATGCACCTGGCATGTCCCGCAAGTTCGACCGCATTCTCTCGCATCTTCTTGCATTTCGGCCGCAATACCCATAAAGCTGCATTTTCTGGCTAAAGCTCTTGCTCCCAAATGATTTCCACAAATTCCAAGATGGATCTCTCTTAATACATAATCCCCCTCATCTGGGGTTACACATTTTAACCAAGGTGCCGTATAAGACTTTCGTACAGAACATCATTGAACAAAGCATACCTGGCTGAGAGTCTTATCAATTTCCTGGCGCGAAGTTTATCCTCAGGAAGTCTTCCATCTCTCAAGTATATAACAATTGGATCCATCCATGTTTCTGCTTGTGTTATCGGTTGTACTTCCATTTCATCACAGCTCTTCTGCTTTAACTGCTCAACTAATACCTTCTTGTTTGACAAAAAATTTGACCCTAGCTTTGATAAAGCATCCGCTCTGGTGTTTTGAGCCCGAGTTATCTGCTCCACTTCCACCATTGAGAAATTTTGCAGTTTCCTCTGTGCTACTGCGAGGTATTTTTTCATAGGACCCTCCTTTGCTTCATATTCTCCCTTGATATGATTTGTTACAAGCTGTGAGTCCGTATAGACTTTTAGGTTTTGTACTCCCAACTTCGTGCTAAGTTAAGACCGAGCTTATCAAAGCTTCGTATTCGCCTCGTTGTTAGTAGCTTGGAAGTCGAAATGAAGTGCGTATGGGAATTCTTCACCTTTTGGACTAATGAGTAGGAGTCCCGCCCTCGCTCCTTCTTTGTTAAAGCTCCATCCACATAAAGTCGCCACCGTTCGCTTTGTTCTTCTCGTACTTATCCCGTTCACCCTTTGCTCTATAGCTATGGCTTTCTCTTCGCTAAGAAATCGCTAATGCTTGAGCCTTAATTGTCGTTCTTGGCTTGTATTCAATATCAAATCCTCGCCAATTCAACCACCCACTTTGCCAATCTTCCAGATTTATCTGGCTTTTCTAAAATTTGCTTCAAAGGTTGGTTTGTTAACACATTTACTGTATGACTTTGGAAGTATGGTCTCAATTTCCTTGTAGCATGTACTAAGGCTAAGACTAATTTTTCCACCTCTGAATATCTGACCTCCGGTCCTTGTAGGGCTTTACTTACAAAGTATATTGGCTTTTGTATCATGCCATGTTGTTTTACTAACACAGCACTTACTGCTTCCTTACAAAAAGACAAGTAGAGAAACAGAATCTCACCTTCCTGAGGAGGAGTTAGAGTCGGCAGGTGACTTATATGATCTTTTAACTCCTGAAAAGCGTGTTTACATTCTTCATTCCACTCAAATGGACTGGCCTTTCTGAGAATCTTGAAGAATGGCAATGATTTCTGTGCTGATTTTGACAAGAATCGATTTAGCGCTGCCAATCTTCCTGTTAATCGTTGAACTTCTTTGACATTCTTTGGTTCAGGCATGTTTTTTAAAGCTTCTAATTTATCAGGGTTGGCCCTGATACCTTCCTTAGATATCATATAACCCAGAAACTTGCCTGATCTCACTCCAAAGGTGCATTTTTTTGGGTTCAACTTCATTCCCGTTTGCCTTAAAACTTGACAAACTTCTCGCTACATCTTTCGTATACCGATCAAGAGTCCCGCTCTTGATTAACAAGTCATCCACATATACTTCCATTGATTTGCCAATCTGTTTTTTGAAAATGGTATTGATCGCCCTTTGGTAGGTTGCCCCCGCATTCTTTAATCCAAAAGGCATAGACACATAGTAATAGGAACCAAATTCGAATAAAAGCAAGCTTTTACAAAGATCTACAGGGTCCATCATAATCTGATGATATCCCTTATAAGCGTCTAAGAAAGCAAAAATTTCATAACCAACTGTGGAGTCTACTAGCTTGTCAATTCTAGGGGAAGTATAACTATCTTTAGGACAAGCTTTGTTCAGATCTGTGAAGTCCACGCACATTCTCCAACTGCCATCTAGGCTTTTTGACTAGCACTGGATTTGCTAGCCATTCTGGGTAGATCACTTCCTTAATCATGTTGGCCTGCAACAATTTTTCCACCTCTTGCTGGACAGCCTCTATCCTTTCAGGGGCAAAAGATCTCTTCTTTTGCTTCACCGGTTTTCTTGTTGGGTCAATGTTGAGCCTATGAACAGCTAATTCTGTGGACAGTCCAGGCATGTCACTTGCCTTCCATGCAAATACGTCCTTATAGTCTTTCAAGGTTCTAACCAACATCTGTTTCTGTTCAGCGGGTATCCATGATCCTATACTGACCGTGGATTCAGGATCCTGTCCATCTAGCATAACTGATTCAACAGTATCATTGGACTGCCAGCTTTTGTCTTCATCCGGAATCAGGTCTTCCATTGTTACCTGCTGCACCTTCATTTTTCCACTGATCGTGGCTGTGTAGCAGTTCTTAGCAGCATCTACATCCCCTTTAATAGTTGCTTCTCCATCCAAAGTTGGGAATTTCATGCTGTTGTGTCCTGGCGATACTACTGCCCTTAGGTCGATCAACGCTGGTCTTCCCAGAATCACATTATATGCTGACGGAGCTTTTACTACCACATAATTGACCATCGAGTCCTCGCTTCCGTGGTCTTTGTCCAAAAGTTGTCAGCAATTTTATCATGCCTACAGGATGTATGGGGGGTCCTGTAAATCCAAAGAGAGGAGTTGACACCGGAGTCAGGTCCGAATCCGTTAATTTCATTGCTTGGAAAGCACTATAATACAGCACGTTAACTGCGCTGCCCGTGTCTACGCAGATTCTTCTGACCAGATTCTTCTGGATAACTGCTTCTATCACCAACCCTTCATTGCTTACAATGGCTGGTAGCGGATCTTTTGGACCGTACTGAACGCTTCCCATAACTTTTTGTTTTTTTGCTTCCCGGTCTTTTTCTGCGCTGCCCTTTTTATCTTCCTGAGCAGCCTTGCTACTTTCTCCTGGCCCACCCACAATTGTGTTCACTGTATTAATTGGGGCGTTTTCTCTATGCCCATCTGCATCTGGAGATGGATCCCTGTTTCTTCTCTGGTTGTGCCTGTCATGCCCACCGTGGTGCTTTTTAAATTCTCTTCTTCCTCGGGGATTATCCCCTTGTGCTCGATCAATGCATTCATCAATCTTTCCTTCCATAGCTGCTGCGTCTATGTCTCTGATTAGATCCTTGCATTGTTCCGAATCATGTCCAATATCTTTATGGTACTTGCACCACCTGGTATGATCTCTTTTTTCCCTTGGACCCCTCAACGGAGGAGGAGTCTTAGCAATCCCTTTCTTCTCCATAATTGCCAGCACTTGGTCCCGAGTCCTGTTCAGAGGGATAAGGTCTCTGTCCTGCAGAGCCCCTTTCTTCCCTAATCTTTCAGAAATGGGGGCGGTTACTCTGTCCCAAACAGATTTTCTTTTCTTGTCATTCCGGTCCTCAGCCTTTCCTTTCTTAGCATCTCTATGGGATTCCTCCCTCTTGGCTCTGTTAGCCTCTTCTCCTTGACAATGTCTGTATGCTATTTCCAGACATTCTTCCATCGTGTGCGGATCTTTACTGCTCAACTTCGCATGTAACCGCCCTTCCCTAAGTCCTGCTATGAAAGACGCTACCATAATTTTATCATCCAGATCTGCTATCTGGGATGATTCTCCATTAAATCTCTTGATGAACTGCAGAACGGTTTCATCACTCTTTTGCCTAATCGTTAGCAAATAAGTCCGGTTTCTTTGGAAAGGTCTTGCTGCGATGAAAGCATGCATGAACTTTCTGGTCAGAGTGGGAAAATCCGGTATAGATCTGGGGTTCAACTTGTTGAACCAATCTCTTGCCTTTCCTGTTAGAAGAGTTGCAAATGCCCTGCATTTCATCTCTTCTGGAGCGTTATACAAATTCATGTGTTGAATGTACTGATGCATATGGTCGTATGGATCCTTAGTTCCATCATATGCCTGAATCTTTGGAATTTTGAATCCTGAGGGACAGGGGAATGCATCGATGTCTTCAGTGAAAGGAGACACCAGCCTGAATTCATCTTGCTTGGGTTTGAGTATGGCGTCTAACTCTGCTCTGGCATTATCACCACCTGGGTGAGTAATCACCACTTGTATGCTTGATTCTGCTTCCTGCTTCTCTTTTTTAGCAGTTGGAAGTGGGGTATGTGCTTCGGAGATATCATTATCTTGATTCCTTGCTTTCAAAACCGCCTCGAAAATGGCCTTTATCTCTTCCCCTTTCAGATTTGCAAGGTTTTCTACTAACATTTGTTTAACTGCATCTGGGTTGCTTGTTTGCCCCTCTTCCATCACTTTCTTTCCAGTATCTTGAACATTTTGGTCTGGACTTTTATCCTTATTTTGATTGTCCTTTTCTGGATGAACTTGCTGTTTCTTCGAATTTCCTTGATATCTTGCCATATTTTTTTTTAAGAATCACTCACTAACTAGAATCTGACCCTCCTTCTAGCGCCAAATGATGTAGTATAAATATTACAAACGGGTAATCGGGTAATTCTAATTAGGAAATAATACAAGAACAAGAATATTTGGGTATGATTTGGACTGAACTCTCGACAGTGCTGCCTACGTATCCAGGTTAAGTAATAAACTGGAATCAAGTCCCCCTCGTAGTTCAGGGTGTTCTTTATATAGTAATGGATCGTTTCTTTCTCCCTGGACGTGCCGAGAAGTTATCATAGATCGTGCCCTGGACGTGGGATTTACCCACGTCCGTCTGCAGTTGAGATGATGTTGACTTGGTCTTTCCCACGTCAACCTGTCATTCTGTCCAGAAATACGTCTGGTTAGAACAAGGTGGAGTCCTCGCTCCCGCTTCGACTATTCTCGTCCAAAGACCTTGACTCCGGTCGCATTCAACGGTCTAGCTTGATCGGTCCGGGTATCTCTATTATTAACCTTGGGCCTGGCCCAACCACGAGTGATCCGACCCACTGGGCCCATATATATCATCAGTTATATTAAGTGATATACATTAAAACCTCTCATTTCACTCTTTTTCATATAATACACTTTTATCGTGTATGAGAGGTTAGAAATGAGTGGTTGTAATACATGTCACTTGATAAAACCTTCTTACGACGGTTATATTTTAAAATTTCACCTTGCCAAGGGTAATTCTTTTATGATAGGTCGAAAGAAACCATAGGGTCCTCTTATCGGAAAATTCTATTATGGAGACTCCCTAGAGAGCTCGCCACGTGGCGGCGACGGACACACACGCTTCCCGAGGTGGACCACACAAGGGCACTGTGTATTCCACCTCAGGAAACTGTGTGGTCTAGATGCTGCCACGTAGGCAGTTCCCTACTAGAGAATCCCCATGATAGAACGACCCCCTCTTTTCCCTCCATGTTGTTAAATTCTTTTATTTGGAAAAAACAACAATTTAATATTGTTTTTTATTACTCCTTCAGTTATCAAAAAAATTTGTTTCAGAATAACTGAGGTTGAACATTTTCTAAAACAGTATTTATTTCAAATTTTCATACTTTACACTTATTTAATACTAGGAAGGAAGTTAAAAAGAATTCTGCATTAATTGTATCATAGGGGTTTTTTAGTCATTGCATCCGAAAAGTCATAGCATTAAATCACGTTCGTAATAAGCGTGTTTTTCGCAACTGCCTCAGATAATTTATAACGGAATGAGTATTAAAGTGTCTAGATTTTTGTGCACACAAGTGGAAGGAGAGGTGGATAGATCCACCACCACATCTACATGTTAGCCTTTCACATTGTCTTATCAGAGCTATTATAGACACTACTTTTTTTTTATCCAGCCTTCACATCCTTTCCACAATGTGGTAAAATGAGCCATAGCTAATGCTCTTACCGCCACACCCTACGTACCTTACTTAGCTTACCATGTCTAACATAGCCTCACCTAACTCACACCACCTCATACTAATCCACAACCCACCTTACTCTACCATTTTATCATCCCACACCTCACTGCCAGGGGTGGACCTCATGGAGCCAAGGGGTTCATGGCCCCCACTAAAATTTTTATGCCAAATTACCGATATACTCATCTAATATTAAATAACTGCGTGTGTATATTATCTCGAACATTTCTTTGTTAAATGGTCACTTTAGTTCAATTAGTGAAATCCCTTATTATTGACCACACAGTCACAATATCACAAGATCAAAACTTAGCAGTCATTGTTTTTATTTCGAGTGTTTGTAATTTATGTTTTCTCTTTTTCCTTTCTTTCCTCGTTATTTGTCATACTCTATCTATACACAAAACATTTATTACATCCTTATATTTATTTATTTACTATTTAACCAAGAATAAAAAATTGTTTCTTGATATTTATCTCTCTTTTTGTTTTTTTTATTCATCACATTAAGCGGCAGTTTTTTTTTTTTTTTGGGTACAAAGTAGCAGTACAGTTAGGCTTCCATAACATGTCTATTAATTCGTCATAATTTATGTTCTCCCATTTTCTTATCTCGTTATTTTTCATACCGTCTCTATACAAAAAAAACTTTTATTATATCCTTATATTTATTTATTCATCTCTATTTTTGTTTCTTAATATTCATCTCTTTTTGTTTTTTATTCATCATATTATGCGGTAGCTTTCATAATTTGTCTATTAATTCATCATTCTAATATACCATAAACTTACATAATTAGTCTATTAGACTAACACACATACATAAGGGTCACGAGATGTGTGCGTCTATCAATTTTTCGTATAAAGATACACGTACATGTTGTGAGTATTAAATAAAAATAGCTAATACTTTTCTGAAATCAAAACTGACAAAAACATTCTTATTAACCTTCTTAGTTATATATCTATGAATTTTTCAAGAAAATTTTGGCTACTATATTTTAGTGGGAAATTGGGCCCCACTTTACCAAAATCATGGGTCCACCACTTCTTACTACAGCCTACATTACTAGCCCCCACCATTTTTTTTACCCCGCTGCACCCTACCTCTAGAGAGTTTTTATGGTGCAACGGTTGTATGAAAGTTGTATAAAAGGATATACATTAATGTCTTTCATTTTTACTCTTTTTCACATGATACATTTTTATTGAGTGTGAGATATTAGAAATGAAATGTTGTAATATACATCATTTGGTACAACTTCATTCAACGGTTGTATTTTAAAATTTCTCCTCCACGCACCTGGCCCTTAACACCCCAACCTACCCCTTCACTGTCTTAGATAACCCTACCTCACTGTACCCTGCCAGTACCAACCACCACCTTACCCTACCCTACCTTATCATGCCCTACCCACCACTCTACATTACCCCACTTTCCATACCTTGCCGAATCGTGCCCTATCCTATTCAGGCATCTACTGAACCATACTAATTAGACTTACCCCGCCACTCATCATACCCTACCACACCACCCTACCTAACTCATCCCTACCTAACCTACCATAACCTACCCCACCACCCTAACTTAATTACCACATATACATCCATACATACCTTACCCTATCTACTTTACCCTACCCATCCCACCTACCTTACCCACCCCATCCTACCATACTTCACCCCACCCCTCATCACCACCCACCCTACCCACCTTTCTCTTACCACCATCAACGTGTTTGTTGATTTAATTTCATCTATTTTGAGAGGTAATGAAAATGACAATTTTTCATTTCATTAGACTAAAATTATACTCCTAAAACCTAATCACAAAACACACGCCTATAAAAGAAAATATGTCCTAAAACCTAATCACAAAACACACGCCTATTCTCTTCATCATCAGCGGCAAAATTTCTTTTTCTCCTCAATTAGCCGAGTTCGGCCAAGGAGAGGGATAAGAGGAAAAAAAAAGTCGATTTTTGGATCCAAATTAATTTTGTATAACCATTCGGTCAAGTAGTTGTTTTGGATCGTGTTTAGAAAACCCCACCGAGGTAGGGAGGTCTTCCATCAATATAGACTGTCTTAATTAAATTTTCTTCTGTTTATTAGTTATTTCCGCTTTGAAAATATAATTAAATCATTGTGTTGTTACGTAAGTCGGTTATATTCTTATCTGTTCTGCGATCTGTGTTCCATGTTCCCGTGTGCGGTACACCTAGTTCGAGGATCTTCGATTTCTCGTTGATGTTCAAGTTGCTGCTAGATGGGCGTTTGTTATACTAGTAAAATGCATTTGCACTTGCACGTATTTTAGTGAAATGAAACTTTTTAAAATTTAAGAATTTTTTTATAATTTAATTAAGTATTTATTCCTCATAAAATATAAATATGTTATTAACAATTACTAAACCAAAAAAAAAAACAGTTACTATACAAAAATGATCTTATATTTGTTTTTGTTAGTATTTTGATTTTGGATGTATAAATGCCTGTTCTCGATACATTTATCACACTTTTAAGTATAATAAACACTTTGAATTTACAAATATGTGTATTTAATATATATTGAGAACATATTTATCATAATTATCTAGTAAACGTGTAGACATTTACAAATTTTTAAGCAACTTTTGTGAAATTCTTACTCTAAACAACTCATTTTGATAAAATGCATGCAAAAAGTATAGCATGTGGGTTTCATTACATATAATTTTGTATGTTTATTATGTATTAGCTATGAATATAATTTAGTAATTGTAAAGCAAAACTTTTTAAACAAAGTAACATTTGAGACAATGATCATTATATTTTAAGCATTTGATGGATTAATCTAAGAATCAATTTAATTAGTATGATAGGAAGAATGGTGAAACAATAGAATTTTATTGTAGGTTGTAAATGATTATACCTATATTCTAGTCATTATAACAATTATATGTTACTTTCTAAATTATACTTTATCCTTCTTATTTAACTGATGAAGTTCTCAGAACTATGCATATCAATCCAACATATCTCCATGCATAATAAATGTGTTCCTATTCTACGGATGGATTATGCAACCTGGAATTACTATTTGTCCTCAATCTTAACCGTCATACTACATTTGGATTAAACATGATCAATCTTAAATGCTCCTGAGCCATGGACTACTTTATGTGATACTTATGCAAAGCCCTCTCTAGGTCAAATCAAACAAATTAAACAATACCTCAATTCTATGCAAAAAGGTACTCAAACAATCTCAAATTATCTGCATGTTGTGAAAACTAAAGCTGATGAATTAGTCCGGAGATCCACAAATGATCTTGTGAAACTTATTTGGACAATTTGGGAGATGACCATAAAGAGTTGGCTAGGGTGGTTCAAGCACATGACACCCCTATTGATTTTGAAGAGCTCCATGAAATGCTACTTATATAATTATGAGATGCTTCTGTCTAAGATGCAACCGGTTGCCTTTTATGGTCTTGCTACAACTCATTCGTCCGTATGACATCCATCTCACAGTGTTGGTTTGTTCCACATCTTACTATTCCCAATTCTTGGAAACATGCACAAAATACTTTCTCTCGTGTAGTAGGCTCGCGTTTTCGCCCTAAAAAAGCTTACTTGGGTACTTCCAGTGTGTGAAGTGCAAGGACATTCAAAGAAATTGCCAGGTTCAACCACTTACAACTTTTTCTCATTCGGTCTAGCCATCCAACATTGCGTCCTCTTCAAGCACATTATGGTGTTCCGTCATCTTCTCCGTGTCTTCTTGATAGTGGTGCTACACATCATGTTACCACTTATCTCAGCAATTTGGCATTACGCATGCCTTATTCTGGAAATGAAGACATCATGGTTGGTAACGGAAATAATATTTCCGTCACACACATAGGTCATATTTTTCTTTTTACTCCATAAAAAATTGTATATTGAATGATGTTTGACGATGCCTAAAATCGTTTGGGTTATAATGGAGTTTATATACGGGTAAATGGCCCTCTGAGTGATGATCCAAATAACTTTTTTGAGTTGATTTGAAATGTGAGCGTGCAAAACATACAAAAGTGTTAAGGGTCTCCGCCTCTCCGGTGCTTGCCTCCGGAGGGCACTCCAACTCTCAAGTCAGTATGAATAAAGGAATTTCTATTAAGACAGTAAGCGGGAATGTTATATTGCAAGCGTATTATATGTGTACATTGTAATTGGGGATGATGATCCTTTATATAGCTATCCCTTGAATTCACGGTCAATGGAGTATACTATGTATTGATGTAATGAAGCTTATTATGGGGCAGTTATGGCTCAGAATATAACAGAATGTAAATTTCAAGCCATCACTATAGCATTATTATCGTGGAGTAATGTCTGCGTGAAGTCCGGAACGCTCATTGAAGAGGATGTAATCGTTGCTTGAGGTCGAGGACGAACTGTATTTTATTGAGCATAACTGACATATGTGACTTGCACGACGTCGGTAATAATTGACCGTAGTCCGTAGACGTCTTGCATCTTGCCGCTTATGATTGACATAAAGAGACCTATGCCATGTTGGACAGAGGACGACATGCGTCATGCCGGTTGATGATATAAGTGTGGCCTGCATTGTACTAAAGGTGGACCTTGCTGGTTGAGGCCCGATATCAAGTTGAGCCCATGTCATCCTATATACTGATATGGCCTTTATCACTCTATATGAGGCATGAGGAGTGTCATATGCACGGTGACTGATCTCACACATGTCAATATTTGTTATGTTCCCAGCATGTCTCGTTATTTATTATTTATCTCTTAGCTTTGTCAGGCCTATAATGTTTCTTTTGAACTCTTTCTCTCTAAATTTACTTGAAGGATCTTCAGACCAGTAGTTCTATGATGCAATGAATTGTTAAATATAGATTGTATGAACAGCCGAACTCCCCCTTCTAACTTTTCGCAGTGAATAAAACATTAAAAAGTGCTTGACGTCATCGTCTTGGTCACCCAATATTCCCATTCTTCAAGCTATTCTTTGTCAAAATGGTCCTGAAATTGCCACCACAACTGCTTCTACCTATTCTTTTGCTTGTTTAGAGAATAAAAGCCACATACTTTATTTTGCTACTTCTATTGTATGTTCTTTCTGTTGAAAATGTGTCCTAAACCCAATCGGGTTGTACTGGATCCGACCGGGTCGGGTAATTTACAGTCTGTTTTAGGTTATGTAATAACTTTATTATAATTTTGAGAACGGAATAGAGATTCGGAATCAGCGGGAAAGGAGGATCGTTCTGATAGCAAAAAGATGGAGTTTTACAAGGTATGATTTTTAGCCCTAAATATGGATCTATCATGGTTTGATCAAGTTTGATGTGGTTAAAAGGTTTAAATCATAGTCCTTTTTGGTTTAGAGGCTTTTGATCATCAATTAATCTAAGTTTGATTGTGATCAATTAGGTGTTGGGTGAAACCATGGAAACTGTTGTAGATTTTCTGACGGTTTTGGATTGGGATTTGCTTGCTAAAAGGTAAGAGGGTCTTCCTACACGTTAATTACGGCTTATAGGGTTTAAGTTGTGATTTTGTTAATGTTCTTGGTGTTAGAATTCACGATACGAGTTGCTTAAGAATCATAAGATGTTATGGTCTTGTAAAGGTTGAATTTTTCTGCTATTTATGAGTAATTTCAATGTTAAACCTGTTTGGATTTGAGTAAGGATCGTAAAAGTGCAAAAAAAAAATAGGGTTTGGGGACTTTCTGGTCGTCTGGTGTGCCCGCACCAGCTTCCAGTGCACCCGCACTGGTGGGCAGAAGGTCCAGAATGTTTTGTTCCAGGTGGGTGGTGCGCCTGCACCAGGTTCAGTGAACCCACACTGGCTGGGCTGAGACATCCTGAATGTCTATGGTCGTCCGGTGTGCCCGCACCGGCTTTTGGTGCGCCCGCACTAGCCCCTGTTTTGGGAAAAATGTTGTTTTAAGCAATGCAATGAGTTTTAAATGTTGCTCCTTGATCTAATAACATTAATTAAACATGAACAAGCCTCGATTGAGCTTCTGATTCGTTTAGTTTCGGCACTGAATGTACTCTTAAAGGGAGTTGAAGTTCGGATCCGTCGGAAAGACATGAAAGGGCTTGTGTTTTGATGAACTAGAGTTCATCAATGTCTGTGTATTTACTAGGCCTTGTCCGTGTCTAGTGGTCTAAGAGAGAGAGAGAAGTAGGGTGATGGAGCTTACTTGAACACACTTGAGTGGCTAGTTAATAACCATTAATAATTACATACTTGCATAGTAATAAGATTAAACATCAATTCATTTTTGGTAAGGCACAAGTCTATATCGTGATGTGTGTGCGTTCTGAAAGTGGATAACTCTGTAAGTCTTTGGACCCTACGTACGGAGGAACACCACCCCGTAAGTCTGAGACCCTACGTATGGAAGGACTTCGCCGAACGTGTACACTATCGGAGTCTACCATAATAGGCTTCCGTGGTTATTGGTGTGATCCACCAATATGTTGCACCCAGTTACTTCGTGGTGAGTAGCACCATGCGTAGTGCCCTTGAATACTGATGTAATAGAGATAAGCTAATCTAGAAATGTATAGTCATGACGTGTTGATGGACATGAAGTGAACCTTAGATCGAGTCGGTCTCACCAAGATAATCATTATATTAAAACTTGATAGTAAACCTTAGTTAATTTGTAGCTTCTACTTCTTACTATGTACAATGTACTTACTTCAAATGCATGTTTATTTATGTGTTTGGGGGAGAGAAGATAAACAGGTTGATCCAGAGATCGACGAGGACTTTGATGACGACGTTTGAGGACGCCGACGTTGAAGCACTTATTTTCTGTTTTTACTATTATACTTTAGATTTGTTGTCTTTGGGGAATTTCTTGTAATTTCTTTAGTACTTTCTTTAGAGGATCTCGTACGTTGTTTGGTTTTCGTTTGGGTTCTTCCGATGTAATAAATGTTACATTTTCCATCCTTAGTATGTTGAGTTTTTTTCTTAGTAGCATTTATGGTGTTTGCTGAGTCTTTTTAGCTTCCGTTTGCCTAACTCGATATGATGTAGTAGAGGCTTACGTATAAAGTGGAATTTAATTTATTTTATACGTGCTGAACGTTCTCTTACAGATAAGGGCTCGGTATCTGGGAGCGGGGAGTTACAGAACGGTATTCAGAGTCGACTATCAGACGGAACTATACGCTGCACCGTACAAGAAGACGGTGTAAGGATGGCATCTAGTTACCTCTGGTAGGGACGATCCGGGAACAGTCTTGGCCGTCCTGGCGAGGGCGCCAGTCCCCTATAGGGGAGGGAGAATGTAATGTCCCACATAGGAAAAATAGTAGAATGCTCACCCCCATACAAGTGTGAGACATAAATGTCTTGTCAACTCGGGTTAGCCCTTTTAGACCAAGCGAGGACGGCGATCTAAGCAGTTGACCGGACCATTTATGAATTATTTAGCGCTACCAGGCCCGGGGTCTGGGGGCGTTATCTCTTTTGTTATTATATATTGTTTATCTTCATGATATTGATTGTGTATATATAGTAACGTCCCTAGTGTCAAACTGTGATAGATAAACCGTGATAGTGATTATGATTGACGAGATCTCTAATTGCTTTAATGAGTTTGATACTTAAATGTCTCTAGTCAAATGTACTGTCAAATGGGACATTGATAGTATGATTAGACTAGCACGTATTGGATGTCTTCTATCTTATTGAAGATAGGGATAGATCTTGTTTATCGAAGTGTAGAGACACATGGACTGTACGTGGACGTGTATTAGAGAAAGCGTACATTAGACTGACCCACTTACATTAAGTGTCATACTATGTGGCAGTTGTGTAATTATCCTTAAGACTGGAGTCTATATGGCATCACGGTGTGGATTGTCATTCTTTGACACTATTGAGGTTTCCCCTAACCATGGGGCGATCATGCGGTAGTGATTGGGTATGATATTGAAGCATGCGGAGTATACATGTTTGGTCATCCGGGAATCGCGTATCTTATGATTGAGAGAGAATATCCGAAATTGCCTTCTTATAAGGAATGTCTAGCTCTCGAGAATCTTTGCAAAGTGGGAGTAAATGTGTTATTCCGAGAGAGCTTGATATTCAGATTATAAGATACGATCGTTAATGTACTGACGCTCGAGATACGATCGTATGGATATCATTATAGCGGTAGGATTGTAATTTACACGGTAACTGTTTCACATGAAAGGTAGTAGTCATTGCATTTGACTCTTCCGATGATTGGGGATCACGGTGTGTTGCTAGACGCTATCATGTGATTGTAAGGTATGAAGGGCATTTTCATAATTTGCACTTTGTGTCTACAGACAACATATTCAGAAGCCTATCGGGTCACACACATAAGAACATCGAGTCGGATTAAAGTGTTGTTATGTGACACTCGTGTCACAACGGTTGTGTCCGGATCATTACTCAAAAAAAAGAAAGGAAAAAATAAAACATCATCCAAAGCCTTTCACAATCATACCAAAAGATCATACACTTTTGTCTTTACATTATGATATTCTTTGGCAAGGTTTTGAACCCATGTTAGAACATAAAAAAAGTGCTTTAAGCTAACTAATTTATCAATGGAAGTATTTTTACCACAGACAGTTCATGTTGCAGCTCAATATGTGCAAAACAAGGAGTCTTTTCATATGAAATGACACCTTATGCAATGACACACAATAACACCAACATTTTATGAAGTGACATCAACACCCAAATTGCAAAAACAAAAACTTTGTAAATTGTATATTCAGTGACATCTGTATGAAATATGTCACTGCATATACATATAAATATGAAGTGACATCAACACCCAAATGATTTTTGTACATATTACATGTATCCAAGTCAAAAAGAGTAGTAAATGAAAATTGTCAAAATATTCAGAAGTTTAACATAACCTATTTTAATTACAATAACCAACACATTGGCATTACAACAAAAAATAAGCAATATATCCGGAGCTGCAACTCCAAGGAACAAAAGAAAGAATACTACAATGTGTTAAAAACTAGCCCAAAATGAAGCTAAAAAAGAAGAAGAAAACTACTCCCAGATTATATGCAATCTTGTGAACCACTCCCAGCAAAAACATCCAACTTATATATGCAATAAAAGCATATGCCCAGCACCAAAGCATCACATTAGCAGCTTGAAAACAACATCACTCAATCATCATTGCCTCATTGCAAATTGTACATACATTGATTTTGTCACTGCATCAAATTTAGAGAATACAAGCTCATAATGAAAAAGAACAAAAAGCAAATTAGATTCAATTGTCATGCACTCTCAATGAAAATCTTCAAAAACACTTTCAACAGCAACACCCTTCTTACCTCTTTAACTTGGTAAAGGTTCTTGATTAAAAATCCAATAGATAGAAATCAAACAATTGTACCCACAATTATAAAAAGAAGAAAAAAAAAACATCATACCAACTGAAGATCGTGCTTTTTTTACGTGTATATCCATAGAACGCTCACAAGTCTTCCTTGAACATGCACCAGACCTTTCTTCCTGATCACCGAAGTCTATCTGCTTTCTCTTCTACAAAAAAAGGACAATCCATGTTACAATCACTAGTACTGAAAAAAGTAACGAAAATGCAATTGATCATTGCCATATTTCTTTGCAAGGAGATAAACTTGACCTAAACTGAAAACAAATTCATCATGTGCCTTCTTCAGCCACAATCACTTCTACTCTAAAAGTAATTAGCAATTCAATAAAATGCATGAAAAATAAGCTCAAATAAACATGAAGATACATGATTGTAGATGGTGGGTGAATAATTCTCTAAGCTGATTATATAATTTCATAGACAACTTAAAATCTATCATTAGAGAGAGGCTAAAGCTGATCACCAAGCAGCTGCAATTAAAACAGAAAGACCTCAACAGACAACAATAGAAGAAGGAGCAGCAAGTGCAACACAATACAAATGAGCGGCCAAAAATGATAACATTACGGCAGCAAAAAATACTGATTTAGCTTCAACCCTATCCCAGAAATAGAAATCAGAGGAGAGCCAACTCAGAAACCATTGCAAACTTATGGTAATGCTTGGTTGTGTGTTGATTTCTGAGAGTGTGTGAATTGTCCCTATGAATTTTATTGAGAGTTGTACCCGTGAGGACAAGTTTGGACTCTTTTATTTTGCCACATAAAGTTTACGATCGAGTGAGTTAAAGTTAGTCGTATGAACACTAGTGTGTGAGTACATTGCTTGATTACCAATTGGCTTGCATTACGGAATATGAGGTTGATGAGGAGGTTGGACGTGCGTCATTATTGGAATTCTTTTGGTTCTTTGCATTCATATAGTTTTAGATCATTCATATAGGTTTAGGTTCATGCATTTTTCTTTTCTTACTTTTGGGGATGAGAGTGTATTGCTTGAGGACAAGCAATAATCTAAGTGTGGGGGAGTGATGAGTCCGTATTTTGTGGTGTTTTATGAGCTTATTTTATATTTATTTTGTCGGAAGATACTCTTTTTCGGGTATGTTTTGGTTGGTTTTCAGGTTTTGGACACTCGTGAGAGAAGATGAAAGATTTCGGGACTTATAGAGCAGTTTTTGGAAGATTTGTGGAAGATTGGAGGAAAGTGCATTTCAAGAATTTATAGTTTCAGTTGTCAGCTATGTCGGGATCTCGACTGTTGAAGAAAAGACAAAGTGTCGAAGCCAACGGTGGATTTTTGCTCTTGATTCACATCGGGATTTTGATTATTAAAAGACCCCTATTATTATTATTATTATTATTATTATTATTATTATTATTATTACATAAGACCATTTAAGTAATTAGAATAAAATAATAGGTGGGCTTGGCCCAATTAGCATGGCGTGAATTGCCTGAAGTAATACATTAGATATAATAGATATTATTAGAAAATAAAAAGGGAAAGAGGAGTCGGGAACTGAGAAAAAGAAAGAACAGAGGCTGCGCATACCTGGGATGGGTCGCCGGCAACTTTCTTTCATGTAACAAGGGTACTATACATTAGTATTTTGTTTATTTGCTTTGCTTGGATTAATTTTTATATTATGTATAGCTAGTTTTTCTTTTTTAGTTAATTAATTGTTAATCCCTCAATTGCTATAGATTGTGAGATCGAATTGTTTGTACTTCTCGATTAAATTGTTAGTATTTACTTATTTTCTGCTTTTATTGATTCAACGATTTGATTGTTCGTTTAATTGTTTCGGCGGATGATTAGATGAATAATTTGATCTAAGACCAAAAATCGAGTCTAGGCGATTGTAAAAAAGATTTGATTTTAAGTGGTAAACAACATATCGCTCACGGTTCGTAGCCAGTAGGATTCCCTTGTTGTGAAAATAAGTGATCTAGGTTAAAGTTAACCCGATGTGTGTTAATACCTAGAATTGGGTTTTTCTGGTCGTTAAAGCAATTGTTCTCACCAAACCTCTGGCGATTGTTGAGAGGTGTGCTACAAAGTTAGAGATTAAGTAGTGGAGATTGTCCTGCTTATCGAACATAGGAAAAACTGGTTGCTTGGCGATTGTCGACAACTATAACTAGTTTATTAATAATTTAACGAGTCATCCCTGAATCGATGATCAATCGTAGGAATTGAGGGGAAACGATTAATTGACTGGAAATTTTCTTCGTAGGAAATTACATAAAAACAAAAATATATTTTATTTTATAAATTTTAGAAGAAATAAATCCACCGTTCCCTGTGGGTTCGACCCCTACTTCCGCTATACTAGCTATAAAGGTAGTAGGTGAATTATTTTTGGTGGTTTGACGACCCACCAACTTGCTTAACATTCAATGCTTATAATCAGTTTTCTGGAAACTCAGTTGAGGGCAGGTCAGCTGAGTAGATTTTGTGGAAAGTCTGGTACAAGTACATCCTGGCATTGACGAATGCATCTGGTTCAAGTACATCTGAATTATGCAATCTGGTGACGTTGAATGAGAGTTCAAGTCAATGTGGAGATTTGTCAGTTTTGGTGAAGTGAAACCGATGGAACTAATCTGAAAACTGATGGAACTAATCTGAAAGTCAGGTTTGTGAAGTGAAACTGAGTTTTGGAGGAAACTGAGTTTTGGTGGAAACTGAGTTTGCTGAGTTCTACATTTGAGTTTGTTGATTACAAGGGAAAAGTGAGTTTTCTGGAAAAGTGAGTTTTCATCTGGTGAAGTCAGTTTGAGCTGGGATCCACATCTGGGCATTTATGACAATCCGACAGAGATCCTATGGCGGCTAGGGCTTAGGGATTTGTATCTATAAATACCATCTGGTGTAATCAATGCTGTGTGTGTTTTTCAAGAGTGTGAAAAGCCTTGTAACTTCAGTGCATAATAAAATATCTCATTTTCTACCCGTGGATTAGTCGGCACAACGCCAGATACCACGTTAAATCATCGTGTCCTCTTTGTTTCTGTGTTTTATCAATTTCCGTCTTATTTTTCTGTTCGATTGCATCTGTTTTATCTTTCTTCAAGTGCAAGTTTCTCGTCTGTGTTTTCAACACAATCGACAACAATGATCTACACCATTGATTATTGTGGGATCTAGCTCAATCAATATAGATCATACAATAATCAATGGTGTCGATTCATTTTGTGTCGATTAATTATGTATTTGCGTTGTGGTTATATCATTTCTCTTATTTAACCCTGCAAAATTTTGTGGACAGCAGCCAAAATGGTAAGCTAAGGGCCGGGTCACTAACAATTACTTAAGGAATAAATAATTTTGTACGTTCGTTTCAAAATATAAGTCCGTTTAGACATTTTTTTATGTATTAAGAAAGTTGTTAAATGTCATTAATTTTAATCGTAAAAATCTAGAATACCTTTTGACTCTCATTAATATAATATTTGTAAATTAATTGAATGTATAATAAATTAGGGGTAAAAAAAGAAAAATGTATGTGAGAGCTAGTTGTAAAGTAGTTGAATGTATAGTAAATTAGGGGTAAAGGAAAGAAAATGTAATAATGCTTCAATGGTATTCTAAAATGACTTATATTATGAGACAAATTCAAAAAGATAAATAGACTTATATTTTGTGACAGAGGTAGTAATTGGCATATAATAAATAGATTTTTGTCCAGAAGGACAAAATTATCAAAAAAATCGGGATAGAAGGAAACTGTAATTTAATAAGGACAAAAGAATAATTATGAAGAACAAATATGAAGTAACAAATGTGGAATAGAGTAAATATGAAGAACAATTGTGAAACACAAAGTAACATTAACACGTGAAGTAACAATTTTAAAGTAACGAATTGTGATTTTTGTCCTTTATAATCATGAAAATGTTACTTTTGTCCTTCTAGACCCATTTATTAATTTTTTTGTCCTTGTGGTCCTTTCCCCCCATAATAAACCCCTAAAAATTTAATAAGACAACAATAATAAATGTTAAGTATAGTGCTTGAAAGATAATTTTGTAATTGTTTTTATTTGCTTACTTGTAAATATAATACGTTGCTGAAAACTCTAAGTCGTATCATATGTAATCATAAATTTAGTGTGTCTCACGCATGAAGATTAAGTTTATGGTGATACATTTGAACAGTTTAGTCCGTTGTGAAAAATCAAATTAAGTATGAGGTCTATTGATTAAACCATTAAAGCGCTCATAACACTTTTTAGTGTGACCGTCTTATCCGTACCGTCAATATCGGTTATCTAAGCATGACATTTATATATGATGTAGTCATATAGGTCTGAACCGATTTAATCTGAATTTCTCATATAATTTCGTAATTGAGAAATCTTATTAACTCACAAGATGATCATATTTGGATTATCCTTGATCATATATGGATTAACCTTAATCCTAAAGTGTTTGCACACTCCTCTGCTTATTTCGAGATAGAGTTTGATGTGTTCGTTAACGATTGCTAAGTGGCGCGGTCCGAATCATTTTCACGTTGGCACTTTTCGGTATTAATATCAAGGTGTGTTTCAGAGATACAAAATTAATTACATCATATGGGAAGTAGAAATACAATCTTCATTTTGTTAATTCTAGAAACAAACCGATCAATAAAGTTTGTGTTTGTCACGAACTAATTGATCACTAGTGGGGCTAATGGTAAATAAGGATAAGATTAAAGAAGAAAATTTACGCGAATTTACCATAGATTTGAGATTGGAGCTAGGTCTGGAGTTGCTTCTACCTCCCCTGCCCTTAGATACACCTCCTCTATATGAGTTGAATCCTCTCCCATGAGAGACATGCTGCTAAAACTAAGCTGGTCTGTAAGGGTTTTTTCCTCCATGGTGCACAATTGCAGTATTGGTCGTAGCACAGGCATGGTATAAGACAACTAAGGGATTAAAATGCTTGATAAGACGCTCACGAGTGATAAGTTTTAATTGCTTGTACTTCAGCCTATCACATTGTAGCGACTCGTGAAGTGTTCACGATTAATTGTTGATTTCAAGAGTTGTTCATACCTTGTGTGACATATATAGTGCGCTGTACATCAAACTAATTCAATGAGAGCCTATTCAGTAATAAATAATATCCAAGTAACCATATGGTACGTCAATATTCATTATAAGCTAGATTTTTTTTTTGTTTCTGATTGTGAAAAAAACGAGTTAGCAACCGAAAGAAACTCAGGTGTACGTCTGCGTGTCTCAGGTCTTGTGTTCTCAAAAGATGCTTGTCTAATCTGTGTCCATGAACAACAGGCAAAGCATAGTGCCACAACATATATAATTGCTTTTATCTAGCTTTATAGTAAAATGCTGATGCAAATTTCCACGAAAAGGAGCTAGGGATTCGTGGGAATAGTAGAAAGATACGTACGAATTTATTCTTTTATGCATTCTTCCTAGTCACCAGTGGCGGAGCCACGTAACCTAGGGGCTACATGACCCCACTCAAATCTTAAAAAAAGAAAAATGCAAAACGACGTTGTTTTGGTAAAAAAAAAATCAATTTTGGCATAATTACCCGTCCAATCCGAAAATTTTGGCCTAATTATCCGTCCAACCCCGAAATCTTTTAGGGTGACTCTACTGAATTTTTTTTCTAAATTAGTCACCAAAGAAGAGTGTGAAGGGCTTGCCTGCCGGTGAGGTATATTAAGTGACTAGTAGAGTGTGAAGGGGCCGTTGTAGTATTTTCAGTACTTACCGGGAGACTCACCGTAGCATGTTATTGTTGGCTGATAACCAGGGGCGGATGTATGTAGTGTAAGGGATTGGGATCGGGATAATTTTTTTTAATTAAATATTTTTTTTTGAGAATTTTTGTTTAATTATTAAAACGATAGTTTTGTTGTTAAAAATATAGTTCTACAGCAATGTTATGAAATAATATCATTGATGGATTATCTATTATTCTGATTGATTTAAGTAGATTTGTGATTAATTAAGATTATTGTGTTCACATTGTAATCTCTACTATAAATTCCCCCTTATATCATTGGAATAATACACAAACAATTTTCTTTTCTTCTATACTTGTATTTCCTCTTGTTATTCCTCCATTATCTTCTTAGTTTTATAATACGTTATCGGCACGAATCTCTAACCACGAGTCCCAATTACAATTAGTCAACTACCGTAAGGAATCTATCAATGATCAATCACTTGCATCACCACATAAGTGGATCTATCCTCCAATATGGTCATAATCATTATACGACCGGAGGGCAAACTCCAAAACATAACCTTCAGTATATGTGGCAGACATATTATCCAACAGGGAAGAGTATTCTTTCGTTTGATCTATTTTTTTTCTTTGTTTATCTCTTATATTATTGATTCAATTTTAATATCAATAATGGTAGTAATTTATATATTATGATGATTATTCTCTCGTACAAATTCATCTCTATCATTTAAACATTAGATATTTCTCCTTAAGAGAATGTATATCAGCAGCCTTTTGATTTGCAGTGATTTAAGCAACCATCAGATGGCATGTTGACGATGTTTTCTAGCGTTGTCTAAAAAGTAAAAATGCTATTAGTCATGGAAGGACTCAAGTCGATCAATTGATATATTTTATATCTACACATCTCGATACAGGTAAACATTAAGGTAAAATTTTGATTTATTTAAATTAATTAGGGATAATTAGTAAATACGGCTCTTTTCGAAAAAAAATTAGGAAAAAAGGTTGTTTTGTCCTTTTGCATAAAGGACAAAACTATTTATTCACCGAAATTCATTTGTTCGAAATTTTTTAAATTCACGACGAAATTCTTAAGGTCGAAATTCACTAATTTTCAAAATTCATCGTCGAAATTCACTAATTTTCGGGATTCAAAAACATCAAAATTCACGGGAGAAAAAAATTCAATTTTTCACATAGATTCACCGACCTTTTTACACATTCACTTTTTTGTCCTTCTCGCTATAAAAATTATGCAACCTTTTTAAAAAAATATGTAGGTTGTCCTTAAATTATTTAAAATATTTCATGATCAATTTTCCAAATTATTTATCATGATCAATATGTAATATTGATGCTAGTGGTATTGACATCATCAAATTATGATGGATTAAGTCAATACCACGAAAGAAAAAGATATGAGTAATACTCATCGGTGATATGAAGCCTTGATGGCTATATTCCTTAGACAAAAGAGTTTGTCTTTTGTGCAATTTGAAAAAGGAGGTATGATCACATGAAGTTGATCAATGTTTGAAACGACCATATAATTGATCAGAAATCCATATGAAAATAGAAATCTTGTAAAAGTGAATATAAAATCCGCATAAGTGGGCATGTCAAAAACCAATGAAAGTGAATATAAAATTCACATAGATAAATTTCAGACATGTCGAAATATCGTGAAAGTGAATTTGAAATTCACAGAGAAAAAAAGTACAGACATGTCATTCATATAAATAAATTAGGACCCAAAGTCCAAAGAGAAAGACATGTTCCACGAGTGATCTGAAATTCAGAGATAAGAAATCTACTGAATATATCATGAGATTTCATGACCATAATCGATGAAAAATTAAATCACTTTTTATCATGATGATATGCTCTGAAGCAGCAATATCGATCAAAGTAATTTATGATGTATATGAAATTGATTATGATTTCGTATCATGAATGAAAAATAATAATCCAGTGAATGTGGAATTATACATGAAAGTAAATAATGAGTCACTATAGATATGACTAATGATTCCCGATTGAATTATGAGAGTTCATACTTTATAAATAACGTGACTCAATTTATAAATATTTGGTTACGGTAGTGGAGGAGGACATGGTTGATACAGTCTTCATAAAATTATTTTTATATGATTAAAATAATAATCATGACAAGAAACAAAGTAATCTTTTAGAAGATTACGCCACATGTCAGAGTTAGTGGCGATTTACAGAAATTGTTTATACGATGCATTAAACTTAAGCATCGTTTATTAATAAATAAATTGTTTCTTGTCTTGGCCTTATTTTGATACGGCTAAAGTATTTTGTGATATATATAGTAGATTTGGAATTTTATTTTATCGATTGTGTATAATTGATACGTGTGACTAGTTTTCTTCAAAAAAAGGGGGAAAATAATTGTATCATCATGTATTTTTAGTAAGTAAATCTTGTTATTTGACCACAATAATAATATATGATTCTCAATCGCTGGATTAATCAACGTGTATATTACTTTTGCGATCATATTCATATTAATTAAAGTCATTTTAGATAGTTAAAATTAAATAGATTATATTTTACATAATTGTGTGCATAGTTGAGTTAATCACTTATGTGGTGCGCATATATGATCTTTATTTTGATACGACGTGAGAATGTTTTATACGTTGCTTTATAATTTAGCAATATATTTCTCACTACAAAATTGATATAATATGAAAAATAAGAACATGATATTGTCATATCATTTAGCTAATTTGATTTATATTACCCATAACCTTACAATAATTGCATGATCATTGAGGCAATTAATGCATTCATTGTATTTTTGGAAAGTGTTTGCATTGATTTTAATAAATAAAATCATATTTGGTTATTCAATGAAAAGATTTTATTTTGCATGATTATTGTAAGAGTAGTGATAATCATTAATGTGATTATTTATACTTATCTTTATTACAAAATAAAATATTCAACCTGCGGTTTTTTTTAAAAAATGAATACCATGTATATGGTCTTTGATTGTAAGGCGCATTCGCTCTATATTGTTATTAAATTCAAAATTTGTTGTCTAGTTGTGTGGTTTCTAGCAATTTCTAGCCCAAGGAAATAGTGTAGTTCACCAATGTCTTTGATCTGGAACTGATTGTGTAAGCAGGCTTTAATATTTGTAATCTCGGACATACTACTACTAGCATTTACAATGACATCATCAACATACACAAGTAATGCAATAAAATCTAGACCATTTTAATTCCTTTATGAAGAGTGACAATCACTCTTTTGAAAAATGTAAAGCCTCATTCTTGTAATAAGATGTGAGCTTGGCATTCCACAATTACTTGCCTCATTTAAGCCCATACAGGGACTTTGTTAACTTGCAAAAGAATTTGTGACATGCAAATGGTTTGAAACCAAGTGCTATATTGGTAACTTCATATACACTTCCTCATTGGAGATCTCCATAAGGAAGGCATGCTTCACATCCAGTCTCGATGTAAATGCCGGTGTTATATCGAGGTTGAAATATTTGCCGGTCCCGAGTCGTGTATAAACAATGCACAAGGAACCAACGAAGAGAATCGCGATACTACATGCATCATTTAAAAAAGTCCTTGACCATCACATGTCTTTTGATGTATTTAAGATGCATATAGTGATTCAGAATATTGTGGTTATAAACATTCTTTATGTGAGAATCCCACTAGAATTAGGATGACGATTCAAGAAAATTGGTATAACTCGATACAATATCCATAATTGTGAGAACGGATATAATATCTCTATATGAGACAAAATTTCTCCACAAATCGAAAAATATAAAAGAAGTTTGTTGATACCCGCATAAGAGGATCTCACATTAAAATGTTGAATCCGTCACGGGTTATTTCAAATTTTCTACATATCGATTATGAAAAAATGTTGTCCGAGAATGAGGGGAGGAAAACCCAATATGAATTATATCTCGTGACAAAACTTCGACATAAATGAACTATGAGTTCACATATCATTCATTGATATCAAACCCATGAAGGGTAGATTTTATGCACATTTTGCATACATCAAATATTTTTTGAGAAAAATGGAGAAATGAACCAAAAGTTCAATGTCTCGTTCGAGTGATTTCTCTACATATGATGTATAATTTGAACGATTCTTGAAGAATCTGAAATCACATAATGGTATATAAAGCCCAAGAGAGATAATGTTTTCAAAAATCTCATGGAATGAGATATTTAATGAAACCACTATGTTTTAAATGTGTAAATCGCTTGAAGCGAATAAAAGAGCATCAATGTATAGCTCGGTGCAACATGTTTGATGAAGATCGTTTCTCGGCATTAGGGGGAGATAAAGAAAACCCCATGTTAGAATAAAAGAATGCCGATAAACTTTAACAACATAAACGATCTTCCACCCATCAGTTTAACTGATTTGCGAAAATAATTTACTTGGAGTATTTAACAAGTAATCCGCCAGATGCCGTTATTGAAATTAAATGAGTGGCTATTTATAAAGGCACCAACAATATGATTGATGATATTTCTCTATGCCAGAAGCGTAGAATACCGATCGGCGTAAAAGATAAAAATCCACGGAAAATGAATTCACATTCAGTCACTCATGAAATCTCTTAAAGAGACCCGTCTTCAAGACGAAAACCCCCAAAATAAAATTGCACGTGCGACAGATGATTAAATATTGGGGTTGCGGAACAACCAATTCATGCATTGATAAGGAATTGGTTTATGCTAATATTGAATTAGCAATGAAATTTACGGGAGAAATTTATAATAAAACATCATAGTTGTCGACGACATATTTGCATCTTTAATTGCTCTTATTATATCTGTATCCAGTACCTGAGTCAATAGGAGAGTGTCAGAAACACTCTGACTAGGTAAAAAATGAAAGAAGCAATTGAGGTTGAGTTTGAATTGGAAATATTTGTTTGTTAATGATCAAATATATTCTCCCATTATAGATAATATAATGTTCCGTTAACTAATATATCTTGCAGTAACTTTATGTCATGACGGTATATTTATGGGTCGTTGGACATTAATATTGATATGAAAATCCTTGGTGGATTTAAAAAATGAATCAATGCAACATGCATATGGTTAAGGTCATTAACATTCATGTTGAATGTAATATGACCAGTTGAGTAGATTCCTATTGAGAATGGAATATATAAGTAATGCATGGTTAATGTCATAAATTTTAAGGAATTATGATGCATGATAGTGGAAATATATGCATGCAAATTTCGATTATATTACTTTCCCCATTATTTAGCTGATTACAGTTGATTGTGTTGCATGTGTTGCACAAGTGAGTAGTGGGAATGACACTTATTAGCCCTTACATTCGACTATCCAATAAACTCTAAAAGAGAGTGATATGGAAAAATACGCTATAGTGACAATCTAATAGATTTGTTCACTAAGATTATTCCTACATCGGTTTTGGATAATAGGTGCTTATAATAATGGAATGCGTATATTTGAAAGATTGTTGTCGTCAGTAAGAGCGACAACTTCAAAACTTTTGTGTGGATTTGGTCTTAAAACCAATGATTGTACTTTTTTTCCCTTTAACCAAGTTTTTCCCAAAGAGTTTTCTTAGTTAAAGGTTTTTAATGAGGCAGTCAGTGCAACACATAGAAACGCATATGGCATGAACTATTTACCTTGTCTAGTTTTTTTTCCCACTGGGGTTTTTTAACAAAGTTAATAGTACATGACATATACGTTATGCAACTACGATCGAGACAATCAAGTCTACAATTTATTCATTAAGACATTGCCTAGATGAGAATGAAAATCATTTAACTGCACTGTATGAAGACAATGCATCTTGCATATCTCAATTGAATTGGGCTATATTAATGAGGATAGAACAAAACATATTTCATCCAAGTTATTCTTTACTCATGATTTACAAAAGAATGAGGAGATTGATGTGCAACAGATCCGGTCAACCGATAATTATTTATCAAGACATTGTCGACTGCAACATTTAAAAGACCGGTGAATAGCATTGGGATGCAGCAATTGAAATATCTAAATTGACGCTTGGTTCAGGGGGAGTAAATCAAACAGATAAATATATACTCTTTTTCCTTAACTAAGTTTTTTTCCCACTGAGTTTTCTCTTAGTAAGGTTTTAATGAGGCATATCATTTATGATGTATGTTTAAATAATAAAAATCCAAGGGGGAGTGTTATGAAATAATATCATTGATGAATTATCTATTATTTTGATTGATTTAAGTATATTTGTGATTAATTCAGATTATTGTGTTCACATTGTAATCTCTACTATAAATTCCCCCTTATATCATTGGAATAATACACAAGCACTTTTCTTTTCTTCTATACTTGTATTTCCTCTTGTTCTTCCTCCATTATCTTCTTAGTTTTATAACACGCAACAAATTTTCGGATAAAAAAAAATAGTTTTACGGTCCGGTAGACCACTCAAAAAAAAAATTCTGAATCCGCCCTCGCTGATTACTGTTTCTAGGTCTGACATAGAGGCTCTGATACCGACATAAAAAAATAATAATAATAGTAATAATATTTTGAAAGGCATGAAATATTTCATTAACAGACATAAATAATAAATACAAAGTCTACTTGTTGGCTAAGCCAACCTAAGCCTAGTGTCACAATACAGACAGTTAGCTAGCTAGGATAAAACATAAGAAACAACATAGCTGCTATTAAAAAAAAAATTGGAATGTTTCTTTCTTCTTTTTTTTATTCTTTTTTTTTTTTTTATTATAATCCGGTTAGAACCATTCAATATTGACTCTATATATTGTACAGTTGTACTAAGGACGGCTGAATGGTAGCCCTATGAACTTGTAGCTGGTGAAAGATTAAAAAAACATCTCTATAAATTTAGAAGTAATTTCTTCAATGAAACACAAGAGGCAAGTTTCAACGTGAAAAAAATGGAGAAAAAGGTCAAGCACATCATCAACCTCATATTCTTCCTTTTCCTCGTCGTCTTGACCGGTTAGCTAGTCCTTAATCTTTCAATGCCAAAATGCATGTTTCAGTTATTATTAGGGGATGGGAAGAAGGACAGAAATATTTCATCAATTGAGTAGAAGGACTGTTTTTTTTTTTGAAATTTTTGCATAAATGACAAAACTATTTATCCACTGTCGAAATTCACTTGTGTTCGAAATTCACTGTTTAAATTCACTGCCGAAATTCACTGTCAAAATTCACTAATTTCAAAATTTATTGTCGAAATCACTGATTTTCGGGATTCACTGTCAAATTCACTGATTTCGGGATTCACTGGGGAGATTCACTGATTTTCGGGATTCACTGTTTATCATTTTCGCTATAAAAATTATGCGGTTGTCCTTCTCCCTATAAAAAATATGTAGTTGTCCTATTACTTAAAAATATTCCAGATTTTGTCTTTATCCTTAATTTTCCATTATTATTCCTATTATTATTATTATTATTATTATTATTATTATTATTATTATTTTTTGCTCCCTCGTGGTTTTATCGTAGTGTATATATATAAACATCGTAATGCCTCTAGTGGTTGAAGCAGATACTGGGAATTCAAGGAAACTGCTGCAGAGTGAAACCTCCTCCCATACGCGAGGATTTTGCCTGAGGATGATGAATGTGGAGGAGTTGTGTGCAATGCTGCAGAGAATTTCAAATGTCCTAATGATTGCTCATGTCCGATTGTAAATGAGCCTTGCATAACATGGAATATCCCCTTCCCTCTTTTTTTCGTTAACGAAGGAGAAGAAGAAGGAGAAGAGTAACGTTACAGCACTTTAAATTTAAAGATATAAAACGTGAGGATGCGGTATATCTAATTCACTAATTCATGCTTACGTACTACTAGTGTGTGTGAGAGATTGATTATGAGTATTGGTCTCAATGTTTGAAGTTTATAGAATCCTTGTGAAAATAAAGTTGCATTAGCCTTGTGCAACATGCATGAATATTTATTCCCTATTCAATAGGTATTTTCTTTTTCTTTTCTTTTCCTCAGCAGTTTTATGATGGTTCAGGACCACCGGCTCATACTTTTTCCTTCACTAGAAAAATTCTTAAAAATAGATAAATTTGTACGAACATGGTATTTATATTTTACACGATCGGGCCCTATGTGTTTTTCTGATTTTCTATTGTTTTGGATCACCAAATCATAGTTGTACTAGTACCATATAAAATTTGCTCCTTTTCGTTTGGGAAATGTTTGCTCTTCATGTTAAGTTAATGTGAGACATGCATCAATGATGGGAAAACCGTCGATGATAAATGACTCAAAAACGACTTGTTAAAACTCGATGATAAATGACTCAAAAAATTGTTATGTACTTTTTTTATCTAACTGTCGCAGTTGTCAAAAACATACATATTAAGGAGAAGAGTTAATGTTTTAATTTAACATCAAAATAACAATAACATCGTTAAATATAATTAATGCAATATTGTTTTTAATATCACTTCTTAATAAATAAGGGTAAATGTAAAAAAATACAATAAACAATGATTTGGAAATGTAACACCATAAACTATTCTTTTTTTCTCTCTCTAGATGAGAGTTCCCCTCTCTAAAAGTGAGTCCATCTAGTCTTCCAGTCTCCTTGTTTACCCCCTCAACCATGGAAAAAGAAGATCTCTCAGCCCGTATAGCCAAGCTTTACCTACAAGTGAAAGCCACAACCATTGCAACAGTTAAAAAATATGATCTTAATGAAGGAGTTAAGAAAGGCAACAACAGTCTCGTTGGGAAGTTTATTACCTCATAGAAATTCAAGCAAAAGTATATACAGGGGCGGACCCACCCTATGTCCGGGGTGGTCTCAAGCCCCCCAGAAATCTTGGTCCACTACCAAGTTTTATTATTGTAGTAAGTCCGAATATTAGTATGTTATACTTCTTTTCTTAAATCTTATATCGAAGTGGTTTAAACAAGGTTCTAAGAGATAATTTGTGAAAATCCCACTACCACATTTTTTATTTTTTTTCCCGGATTTTTTTTAGCTTTGGTGTTATACCAACAACATTTTTCCTTCCGCCACCGAGTATATAGACCTGCTATGGAGAAATCTTGGTCCACTACCAAGTTCAAAACAATCCGAATGAGTAAAAACTTCTTCCAAATCTTATTCGAAGAAACTGAGGTTCTGAAGATAGTACAGTTTGAAGGACCATGGTGTTTTGACAACATCCTTCTAGTCCTAAGACCATGGCAGCCACAGCTTAACAGTGAAGATGAAGCTTTTGAAGAATGTGATTTCTGGATTCAAGTGTGGGGATTACCAACTTACTGCTACACGGAAGAGGTAGGGAGGAAAATAGCAAAAGAGTTGAAAGATACTTCCTTCCTGCAGCTAAGGGAAGACCAAGGTACCAATCTACCTCTTTTCAGAATAAGAGCCTCTATCTCCATATCCAAACCCCTACCCCAGCTCCTTACCATTCTCCTTGAAGATGACTCCCCTTCATCATCTAGCACATCCCTTATAGCCCTTTTCCAGTATGAACGCCTCCCAACCTTTTGCTTTCACTGCGGCATTTTTGATCATATTGCTAAAAATTGTTCCTTAGTCACAGATGAGTTCAATCTAGAGGAGGAGCAATCTTTCAAATATGGAACTTGGTTAATTGCAGATAAGTGGACTAAACTTGTCAAAGAAATTCGGCTTCTAGACATGGATCTCACCCCAGAAACCCAACTCCTCCCAGCCCAGAATCTAGAAAAATCTACTTCCCGCCAAAACTTACCAAATTCACAAGACCAGTCAATCTTGGAACTCCCCAAAAGTCAATGATCGAGAGTCAAATTGGCTATCATTTACTATGTAATTATACCTTGTTTATACCTCATTTTATGTGTTCTCTGAGACATTTGGTTGTATTTTGATGTATTTACACATTGGTTATCATTTCGGGACCTAGGACGTAAAGTCCGGGATTCTCGGTCTTTTTCGGTGTAATTTACTATACTCTCGGTCACCCTAGTGTCCTATAGGGATTATGTGTGGTATTTGTTGTAATTTGTACAGGACTTAGGTGTTTGAGATGTCCGGAAGGCGAGTTACGAGGATTGGAACGTGTGCCCGAAGCTTAAACGTTCAAACGGATCAAAACGCGGTGGTACTACAACCATACCTTCCATTGATCTGCATTTTGATCCACCTTAGAGGCATTTTCTGGGCTGGACATCTTCATGAAAGTTGTAGACAATTGAATGAGCTTTCCAACGCATCTTGAATCACTCAAATTGGAGGTCTACAGACAAAGTTATAGCTGTTTTTCTGAGGGTGTGTCAGCTAGGCGCGCGCCTGACAAATGCTAGGCGCATGCCTAGCAGTCAATTTTGGTCAGAAGTTTCAGTACGTGTTTTTATCATCCTAGGCGTGCGCCTGCACTTTCCTAGGCGCACGCCTAGCGTCCAGAACACATAAAACACTATAAATACCCCCATTTTAGATCTAGAACCAAACTTCCTTTTCCCCAACTCGTTTTTACAGCTTTTTCTTCATCTTTCCTTAGATTAGATTAGTTTATAGGTATATTAGCTTAGATTAGTTGTAGATTGTTGTAATCCGTTGATTATCGGTGATAGCTTGACGCGTTATTGACGGGATTTCGCTCGGAGACTCGATTTTCTACGGCATAATATATTTGGTATTTCTTTTTCATTTCTTGTTCTTGCTTTTAATCTTGTTTATGTTAACTTTATTGTTGATTTCTTGTTGTTTTTGTTGATATAATGTGTAGCTAATTTCCCAATAGTCGAGTTATGTGATAGTCTTTGAAATCGAACCTTAGCCTGTTCATATGGTGTTCTTGATGTTTGATTGTTGATTCTCGATGTTACCATAGTTCTAGAACTTATTCTTATCACGTTTGTTGAATTAGCTACTTAATAAACGTATCACACGTATCGTCTTTACATATGTATTTTGCGAGAGGATACGGGAGCCGGGGTTCTAGGATCACCGTGTAAAACCGACTGAGTTGTTCAGACTCGGTTTCGTTGTGAGGTTTTGTATCGACTTGTCGAGCGTTTCATGAATCGTAGACCGTGTGAGGTCAGTTAAATCCGTTGAGCGGACTGTTGAACCTGACATAAGAGGGTAGATTATTGAAATAATGTCTATTCTCAGAGCCAGGAAACGACACCCTTTGTGACATCGAGAACGTTTAAGTGAATCAAGAATACCTCGGGACTTAGCTAGGGTTTGTGAGTATTAGATTGGATCATAGCTCGGCTATCCCTTTTATATAGTTTTAGATCTTTATTTTGTTGTGTATATTTAGTTTGTAGAACCGGTGATCTGACAAATCACCGTCTTCAATGTTTGTGTTGACCTAAACTAGGGACGAGACCGACTTTGGTACTCGACCAGATTCCCTGTGGGATACGACCTTGACTCACCGATTCTAGGCTACAGTTGACCCGGTACACTGCCGGTGAGATTGGACACTTAGAAAAGACCGATCAGTCAACCCATGCAATCCCCACCTATTACAGATACAAACAAAACCATCTTTCCTCTGAACTCTTTTACCCATTCACCTAAACCTTGTATGCACAATCTCCAAAAAAGCATAACAGACAAAACCACTGATCCAGACCAAACAGCTTTCCAACCACCTGTCAACATCCAACCTGTCAACACCCTCTCTCTTGTGCAATCCCCACCTCTTATAGATACAAACAAAACCATCTTTCCTCTAAACCCTTCTACCCTTTCATCTAAACCTCGTATGCTCACTCTCCAAAAAAGCATAACAGACAAAACCAATGATCCAGACCAAACAGCTTTCCAACCACCTGTCAACATCCAACCTGTCAACACCCTCTCTCCTAAGCATGACCAGTCCCTCTCATCAACTTTGACCCTCATATCTGCTCCCGAATCTGAGCCCATCCCTTCCAAACTATGTTTACCTGCAACCCAAGATACCCCAAATCTCCATACTACTCCTCCAACTCCCAAAATTACTAACTCCCAAAATTACTAACTCCGTTAATTTTCAAACAGCCAACTCCCTGCAATCACCTAATTCTTATGATGTTATCCTGATGCAAGCCCATCAACAATCACATAACCTCTCAAAAGAAAATAAGCCCAACCCAACTCCCACCCCAAACACCCCCCACCTTCAGTCAAAACAAGATTACACTGTCAAAACCTTCAAGCGCCAAAAACATGATCCCCCCAGGATCCTCTCAGACAGTACCAATCTTGAGCCATCCTTGAGGAAAAGGAAAAATGATGATACTATGGATGAGGATGAAAGCCCATCAGCAGCAAAAAAATCTAAGCAAACAACCTTTTTTTCTTCCGGTGGAGGCTGCCTTGTAGCCCCACCAACAACAATGAATACCCTTTGTTGGAAATGCAGGGGCTTAGGCAACCCCAAGGCAGTTCCCAGTCTCAAATGCCTTATAAAACAACTCTCTCCTTTCTCCTTTTTCTCTCTGAAACAAAACTTTCGTCTTATGCTATGAACTCTCTCAAACATCATCTTGGGTTTGCCTCTGGTTTCCATGTAAATAGTATTGAAACCAGGGGAGGGCTCTCTCTTCTCTGGAATGACACCCTTACTGTTCACATCCTTGGCTCCTCTCAAGGTCATATTGATGCACTTATTTCCTATCAGCTTTGTACTTTCCGTTTCACTGGTTTCTATGACCATCCTCAAAGGGATCTCATAACCTTATCTTGGACTCTTCTCAAAAGACTTCATGACTTGGCCCACTGTCCTTGGTTATGTGCTGGAGACTTCAATGAAATCCTCCATGCAGCTGAAAAATCAGGAGGCACCACTAGACCTAGATATCTTATGGAGAATTTCAGGCAAGCTATCTCCTATTATGATTTTCAGGATCTTGGTTTTGTTGGAGCACCATTTACCTGGTCAAACGGAAGACCTGAGTGTTAGGTGTGATGCCCGAAAGACAATTTTGTAATTGTTTTATTTAATAAATGAAATGATATTATTATTCATATTTATTATTCTCATATTCACCGATGTGACAATAGTATTTACACTACGAAAAAACCCTAAGTATATCGTTTATGTAATCACTTAACTCGGTGTATGGTATATACACGGGAGGATTGAGTTAGTGAAGATGTACTTAAAATACAATTAGCCCGTAGTGAAGTTAATCGAGAGTATCGGGTCTCTCCTTTAACGTGCTATTAATGCGCCCGAACACAATAGGTGTGATTGTCTTATCCGGACTTTCGGTTAAGAGAACCTAGTGGGGCATTTATATATGATAGATATATCATATAGGGGTGGACCGATTTGATTAGAGTTCACGATATAATTCCGTAATCGAGAATTCTTATCGAATCAATGGATGATCATATTTATGGATATATCTTAATCCCGAGGTGATCACGATCCAACCGCTTGAATCAGTATGAAGTTTGACTTGACGGTTAAGGATTACACTGAGTCTGTGGTCTGAATTACCCCATCTTGGCATTGTACTAGATTGAGTGAGTAGTCTGTGTTATCACAGATACGGAATCCATTCCTTCCATTTCGGAAGTAGATAGACGAGTTCCTTATTTGTTAATCCTAGAACGATCGATCCATGGAGTTCATATTACACCGATTAGCTACCGGTGAGTTGTATGAATTAATTGATCACTAGGGGGTTAATGGTAAATAAGGATAAGAGGTTCTAGAAAGGGTTAACGGTAACTTCCCGATTTAGAATGAACGATCTATGGAGGATTAATCCATATGTAATGATTATATCAATGGACGCTTATTATTATTCTCGTGAGGAGATAAATATAATCTCATAATCGGAGGAGTGCGATCACGGGATTATGGTGGCATATTCCCGTGATTGATTTATCGAATATAATTATTACGTTCGTAAGATAATTATTTATTTGATTTATCGGAGCCGCGATTATTAGTCCATGGTCCCCGACGTGCCTCCTAATATAGCATAGCTATTCTCGGACGTCGAATCCTAATAATATTAATTTAGTTCTTGTTGGACTTTATTAAAACGATATGTGAATTAATTGTTTAGTTGGACTAAATAATTAAATACACGGAAAAGACATTTTTATAATGACTCAGGCCCGAATAAGTGTGTTGACCTTTTGACTTCATTGGTCAAATATATGAAATGTGCGTGGACCTTATTTGATCAAGGTTGGTGGCGCATGTTTTGTTATATTATTTAATTATTAGGAAATTAGTTTTCTTGGATAATTATTTAATGTGTGATTTATCTTTTATTTGTTAAATGATAATTCATGGAATATTAGATAATAATATGATTTATCTTAATTTGTTTGGGATAATCATTTTATTTATCTTTTATTTGGAAAAAGGATTAATGTAATAATTATCACTTAATTATTTAATCCTTGGAGGCTAAGTTTTACTCTCCTATATATAAGAGAGTTCTCCCAAGCCTTACAACACACAATACATAATTCGACTTCACCTCTTAGAGAGGAGAAGAAATAAATTTCGGCCAAGGGGATTTTGGGGAAAATCTTGGAGATTTTTCCGGGTAGCATATCGGAAGGATTCGAGACGAGGATTTCCTTCCACCGGGAGTTGCTTGGATCACACGTACGGAAGATCGTGGTGCTCTTCACACCTTCTTTCCTTTGCGGTTCTTCAACTTGGATTTTGAGATCCAAGAGGTATGATCTACAACCCCCTTGTAGATGTAGATCTAGTTATTTTATTACGTGTATTTTATAGATCTAGATCCTTAAATCGCTTCCGTTGCGGATGGTATTACTAACAGTGGTATCAGAGCCCATGGTGATCTATATTTATACGTATAAAATATTAGATCTAGGAGTGGTAAAACATGTAGATTTTTTTGTCCCAATTTTTTTTAAAAGGGGCCGACGCATGCATGATTAATTTTTATGTTATGAATGTCTTGGTTGAAGAGATGAATTGGGGTTGGTACTGTTTACTCGTTAGATCTATTGTAGCTCCTTTGTTTAGTAACAATTGAGCATAGGATGTGTAATTTATTTTATGTCATGCGAAAATTGTAAAAGGTAGTACCTTTTGTATTTATTTTTTGATTCCGGGTTCAAGACGACGAAGATCATGATGTTGAAGATCATCTAAAAGGTAAAACGGGAGGAGGCCGAATTGTTTAATTTAATTAGGTCTCGGCATTTTTTTTTGCGGCAGCAGCATTGGTTTGATCAAATTAATAACATTGTGTATTTGGCTTCGGCGGCAATTCACATAATTATAAGGCGGCAGCTTCTTTTTTTTTTTTTTTTTTTTGTCTAACCTAATGGGTTTTGTCGAATAAAAAATAAAAATAAAAAATCTTTTCTTTAATCAGCCGAGAATAAAAATAAAAATAAAAATAATAAATAATAAATTTTTTAAAACAATTATTAATATAGATATATTTTAAATATATTGGTATATTACGGCCTCCTCACCTCGTCGTTCGTGGTTCGTGTAAAGATCGAAGGTTCGAGATCCGGAAGTTGTCAAGATCAAGTTTCGAAGATCAAGACTCGAAGAAATAGATTTAATTTTACTTTTCCTAGGATAGATTAGATACGGGAGTACCAACAATCCATCTCGGTGTTTAAATTTTCCGCAATTTATTTTTTATGTGTTTGATCATAAAATAGACATAAAATCGGAATTGCCATGACATACGCATCATATCATAAATCCACTCCATGCATACATGTAGAATTTTAATTTTGGTAATTAAAATAGGCATGTATACAAACTCGCGTAATTAGTTGAAATTTAATTAATACGTGGTAATTAATTAATTTAGTAACTAATTAAAGATCCGAGGACGGGTTATGAAATCGTTAAGCCTTTCGGTGTGTGTTCTCGGTGAACCGCCTTAAAGCCCAAACGAGATCACGTTTTCAATTCGTAGTGTCTACGAGATTGAATGATGGTAAAAGAACAATAAATCTTGGATAAAAACGGTTCGCTTATAGGTTGGGTGGTCAACTGAGCTAGGCTCGACCGACTTAACCCTCCTAGTGTGATGTATGCACGGGGGTCCGGCAAGACTAAGCTACACTTTGGAGAGCGGAGGGGTGATTCCTTCTTATCTCAATGGGGCTGTATTGACCCGATTTCGTCCGACTGTCACATATGTTCCAACGAATAGGACGGGTAGGCTTGCGTACGTTACCGACACCATTCGGAATCCTTGATTTGATGAGCTTTTATGTTAACATCAAAAAGACGTGGTTAGTTAACCCACCACCACTTCCAAAATATTGAGTGGGAGCGGGGGAGGCGACGGCCAACCCCACGGCCTCTACTATAGATACAAGTAAGTGAGAGAAGGGTGACGCCTCGAGGCGCTTTGATTTCGTCCCCCTAAGGATGGTGTTCACCCCTATCAACATTCATGGCTTGGTCTCCGAAAGGATAGGATTTACGGGTACTCGTCGGGTCACTGACCTATCCTACGACGGCACACTCGGGGCGTACCTAAGAGATCCGATATAGTAGGTCACACTCATAAAGGATATTTTTGGTAATATCTAGGCTAAAAAAGGAAGGTAGTCAATGAATAAAGGGATGTTCGATTCTCGTGGGATGTTCGATTCTCACAAGTTATTCATTGATGAGATTGTCTCGATTTAACCGTCATCTCTTTGACCTACCCTACGGCGGCACTGAGATGCGAGGTTAAAACCTTGGAATGGTAGAGTAGACTTAATTTTAGTTTACAATTCCTAAAATAAATATAGTAGTGTTAACTTGAATTAATATATGTCATTTTATTTACAAGATTATATCCCTTACTAAATTGCTTAAAATTTATACTTGACTAGTATTGACTTCGTTAAAAAGTGGAAAGTAACTAGGACGTTGAACTAGTTAATCGATAATGCAATTAATTTTCGAAAGAGATATTTTCTCTTAAGCCTTTTAAAAACCAGTGACATATAGGTATGTCACTAGTGTCATTCGTGTCAAACGGTGATTTCGGACTTTGAAATTCTTTTAGTGAATTTTGAGTGTGTAGTAATTACACAAGAAATTTTCTAATTGAAAAATCGGAAAATCATGAAGTGTTACTAGTTGGACGATATTTGGAATCGATGAACTAGTGGGAGCTTTATGATTTGTTGTTTTTCTAGAACATTAGAAAAGTGTAACTGACTACACACGTAACCGCTCAAATTGAAAAACCGGAAAGTCATGAAATATCGCTAGTTGGACGATATTTGGAATCGATGAACTAGTGGGAGTTCTATGATTTGTTGTTTTTCTGGAAACATTGGAACTATGTAAGAAAGATTTTCTAATAAAAAAAAATCGTAAAATCATAAAAATAAAGCATTGCTCGTTAGACGGTATTTGGAACCGATAAACTAGTGGGAGCTTTAATGTTATGATATCCGAGAAGTCCCGACGAGTAACACTCGAAATAGACATCCCACGGTTCAAGAGTAGTGTCTACTCAAACGAACCGCTGGTTCAAGACTATTTCCATTCACGGAAAGTCAAGAATGGGAGAATATGTCTAAAAGTGCTAGTCATCTAAAATGAGAAAATTTTAAGGCTGAACCGAAAATTAATTAAACTGAAAATCATAGGATAAGGACAGTGATTTTGGATCACCAACCTATGAATCCTTGGAGATTTTCTCGAGCTAAGTTCTTTGGAAGAACAAGGTAGCAGTGCATTTAACGATTAAAAGAGTAAACAACGAGGCGCTTAATTTTAGCTAGAATAGTGGGAGTGATATAAGGAAATGAATCTCGGATTCAATCCTTGGATATCGCGGAAAATTTATTTTTCGGTTTAAGATTTGTTGGAACGAATGGATTTACCTTCTATTTGATAATTTGTTTGTCATATAGAAAGTGAATGTACCATTTGTAGTACGAATCCAAGACTCGGACTTTTGTTTGATAAAGTCGAAACCACTTAGAACTCGCCGAAATATGTTTATAAAACACATCTTAAGAACTATTAAAAGCAATTGGTTTCCATATTTAGATAAACGCATCTTCATATTCCATAGTTAGTGCATAGTCCCTAAAAGACAAGACCTGAAGACTGGCTCAGGGTGATTCCTTTCTCCCAGTCTGGTTAGATTGTCTCAAAGGTTCAATGACTAAGTTTCCTTTCAATCGGGAAAGGATAATGGTTATAAAGAAGTCACATAGCTTGTTCATGACGACCTTCGGGGTCCGATACAAGCTAGTAGAGCTTCCGAGTAGTGACTTCTTGTCCGATAACTATTCAAATACTCCGGTAAGTTTATCCAAAATATTTTGAGGTTTCTCTCGTTTTCAACGAGAGATAGAGTATTCTATACTCGAAATGGGCCATCACATAGTCCTAGGGACCGATGCTTGGCCTGCCTCATGGTGAAATGTTTTCACTAAGTGAGAAACCGTTAAATTGCCTTATATAGTTTTTTAGATGTGCTACAATACACTGCTTAACTCAATAAAGATATTAGAAGCGAAATATCGGTTTACATTGAAATGTAAGACCGAGAAGTCTACCTAGAATATGCTTTGGAATTTACGGATAAGGTGTGGATTCGGTTCACCCCACTTCCATAAATATAAGCATTTAGCACACGGTGCTTGAAGGTAGGTCTGGGAATTTTGCGAACACGTTCGGTCAGTGACCAATCGTTATATATCTTGTAGCATTGAGAAAAAGGTTGTTGGATCGTATATGCGCAATAATATATCCTAGAGGGGGGTGAATAGGATATATACCCTTTTTAAATTTTACTTGTTATTTTCAAACTTAATTAACGTCGTTAATTAAATACGGAGTTGCAACTTACTTAGGAAACTGTTAAACCAAATTAGGCGGAAGAACTAACCGGTTAACGTGTTGTTCCTAAGGTACTAGGTGATCAAGTTATATATTACTTTTACTTAAAGAATAATCAGTTTAAACAAAGATTGTTAAAATCCAATTCCCAAAATAGCAACTACTTGAATGCTCGGAATAAGTAGTAAAGTAGTCAACTAACTATGCAAGTTAAACAATATAATGACTTAGATATTTGTGTGAAAACAAATGCTGCAGGTTATATTGCAGATTTTAAAATGCAAGATTGATAATGTTCTTGCTTTCTTTCACTTTCTTAATAATTCGATTCAAGAATATTAAGTAATACACAGGGATTAACTTGCTTAAAGATTAGATCACTTTAAGTGATTAAGCAAGTTATCTTAAATAGTTTAGAACCAAAATTGCTGCAACAATTTTACCCTAAATAGGTTCAACAATGTTACAAGTTCAAGTGATGTTTCTAGTTCATTTTTAATCACATAAAAATCAGGTTTTATCTTGTTTACCTAGATCATACAATCCTAGGTGTCTCACATAAATCAACAAACACCACACAGATTTTCAATATGCTCCAGTTTGTTACAATTACAATACTTTTCAAATTTCAGAACTGAATAAAAAGATACAATGGTTTAAACGGATTCTGACTTGTTAATCCTTTAGATCACACTGTAGTGATTGAAACTTAATCACAACTTGTGATACACGGTAAGTTTCAATCACGCTTCTTTTTCAAAGGATTAACACAACGAATAAAATACAACCTTCGGTACTTGAACTAATCAAGTTCTACTTTCATAAGACGGATGAAAAGAAGCAACTTGAAAGCAAAAGTAAAACGTGAACTTACGATATTGAACCACAAAGGTTCGGGTTAAGAGAAACGGAAGATCGAATCCGTAAACGAACCAAACCAAGAAATCCGGTGCTCAAGCCGGTTTTCACTTAAAATCTTAACCAATTTCAATCTTGAATCACAAAGATTCAAGATGAAATTCGGACTCGCACTTTCGAACCGAAGGAACGAAAGGCAAGTGAAACGGCAAACGGGTTTCGAAATACAAGGATAATTTTTAGTATTAAGAAAAATGTTTGATCGGCAAAGCCGCATGATCGATCATTTGATGTATATGATATATATAGGTCGTGAAATGTGTGGTGTGATGTATGAATTAAATGTGCATCTGGATAAATGAACAGCGTGAGTGGGTGAATGTGCGGTGTAGTGATCGAGAGAAGAGAGAGAGTGACTATTCGTATACACCATTGATCAACCCAAGATAACACACATTTTATTTAATGATGCAACACAAATGGCCTATTTATGAGAGATATAAATGCGACCGACTTTTTCTTGCAAAATACCAACAGATTATTTTCATTTTAATTATTATGATTTAAGTTATATAGATGAATTAACTTAAATGAAAATGCAATAGCCCATATATATCATATGTAGAGTTTTGTGTATATATATCATTAGTGTGAAACAAATATAGAGTTAAGTTTGTTCACACTTAGATATATAATTGGACATCATTTCTGTGACATATAACACATATCACTCGTGACGGAAGATTTACGTATCACCATTATACACGGTTTAAATTTCATTAAGTACCATAACATGCGAGGTTTTGTGAGGTGTGTGAGAGTGAGTTTTCTCAAGGACGAGTGCAATCCTAGAGTCAGCACAACATTCAAACATACATTAATTCGATTTGTGAGTGTGTGAGACTTGTGTGAACTGTAATATAACAGAGTAACATATAACAAGTTATTAATCACACAATGGTGTGAGAACATGTATACAGATTTTAATTTGAGATGCTCAGAATATCATGAATATTTCATTTAACAGTTTCAGGTCATAACAAGAACAATTTTGTGAGGTGTTCGCACTTATTTAACATATATTCAGATACTGTCAGATAAACAAATAAACCAGTACATACATGCGTTCGATCTGGGAGACAAGCCACATAATTGAACACATAAGCACATTTAGATTACTTACTCGATATACAACATGCAAGACTCTCAAACTTTCCCGCATCAACAACTCGAAGAAAATGATAGCCATATACCCGAGCCGATTGTATGTCAAATCGGACCTTACCATTTTCGATCGCCTTGACCATCGAGAGAGAGAAGAAGGTCGTTGATAGCAAGCAACACCTTGCCGGTCCGTAGATGGCTGCATTACCAAGTTTGAGATAAGTTATCTTCATTTAAGAACTCATCATCCGGGAGATAACATCGAGGTTGACCGCTTTGAAAATCAAAGCACCAAGCTTTTATCATCATTTGACCGAAAATACCATGCCTTAAACACAAGGCTGCATTTTCCAAATCTATCACCGATTTGGGCAACATCTTGACAAGAGACTTAGTGGATTCAAAGTCTTCCTCAGAATTTTGAAAGTCGTCACAAGATGAGCATCGGTTGATTATCTAAGAGCGTAGATCGTCTCGGTCAGAAGAGGAAACGCCATGCCTTAAACGAGAGGCTGCAAAAACTGAAACTCTGACATCGATCTGAGCGGCTGTTTGACAAAAGTGGTCGGATTTTTTTTCATCATTGGAGACTGCATCGAAAGGAGATGGAGGGGTGAGGAAATGTTAAGAAGACGGTGGTGGTCGGACCAGAGAGATGAAAAGACACAGAGATAGACATGACTGAGAGAAAGACGGTGACACAGCTTTCTTGATGAAACTGTGATTGATTTATATCAAAAGAAAAAGGGAGAAAGAGGAGAAGACAAATGATGTAAAAAGGCTTGGCCTTTTGGCCGGAGGAGTTGGTCGGTCGGAGAGATATCTCCATGGAAACAGAGAAGAGGACGGATGAAGAGGAAAGACGCAGTGATGATGTTTTTCTTGATAGAATTACAATTAACTTGTATCACCAGAAAGAGGAGAAGGAGGAGAAGATAATCGAGGTGAAAAGGTTTGGCCTTTTTGGCCGGAGGAGGCGGCAGCCATGGAAATGGGTTTGGACAGAGAAGAGAGGGAGAGAGTGTGAAATGAGAGAGATGATCCTGATGAAATGCGGCTGAGTGATAGAAAATTAGGGTTTGTGATTACAACTCGGTTCATAGGTTATTTAGGAGACTGGGCCGGGTTTTGTGATTTAGGAAGAAGGCCCAAAGAATTAGTTAGGAGCTGGGCCGGTTTTTGGCTATAGATCTCAACAGTAGTATAAGTATGGAACAATAATAAGCAGGCCCAATATAATTGCCCATATAAGAGTTTATTAAATAATCCATATATATGAGTTGTAATATTAATTACATCGAGATAACATTATCGATCATGTCAAATAATAAAGCTTAGTCATGTAGTGTAATACCATACTACACATAGGATATAGAGCGATAATACTTTATTAGTGACATAAATTATCATAATAGATTTATAGCATATTGTATGAGATAACATAGTTATAATGCTATTATTTAATCTATCATTTGTTATATGACACTTAATATATATTAATACATTTTATTATAGAATTTATGCATTAAACATATTAAGATGAACGTAGCACATTGATAAACAAAGGATACTTAAAAGATTTAAACATATGTGAAAATTAATCAATCATTTCACAACAAAGGTGTGTTATAAGACTCTTGAAATCGGGAAGGGACAGTTATACTGTTGCGTCCTTTCTGATAGAATCTATGAACTGTAAAACCTTAAACCTTGCAGTACGTTTACTCAAGGTAGTTACTAACTGATTAAAATCGGACCACGTCCAACATCGGTTGTTGGTGATAATACTAAATACTACTAAACTATATCGAATTTCGATCCACCCGTAATGTAGTGGGAGTATGGTTTATCCATTACCCATTACGGGTTCTACGCGGACTTTGTAGTCCGAGGATCGATTGATGACCTATGGCTCTTTTGTGAGCCGTATAGGATTCGATAATGGAGGTTGGTTTACAAGCCATAACCCCGTGAATGGAGTTTGGTACTCCGGAGCCGCCGGTACTCTTGTAGAACCACCCGAGTGTCTCGTGCCCGAGTGGGAGTAATTGGATCTACACGGAAAAGAGTAGAATGATTAGGAAAGTTTATCTTTCGAGCAAAGCTTGAGTGGTCTAGGGGTAATTCCCTAAGAAGTAGAGAGTTAATCGACCTTGAACTCTCTTACCACTTAGTATTGCTTGATTTCGTTCAAAAGCGAGAAAATAGGGGTGATTCCCCGAGACTTTCTTGCCAAACAAACGGAGTCTGGATTCATTCGGAACGAAGGGTATTGCCTTATGAACTTATGACGGGATGACCGTCAAGGCTTATGTCCTTTGTGGATAAAAAGCAAACCTCTCGGTCACCGAAAGTCATATATTTCTACAATATGTGGATTTGACCGAATATTGATAAGTCTTTTGTAGATGGATATCAATTTTAGTACGGTAGTGAATATATACATACATATATTAGTGTTTGGGAAGGATAACACCGCACCGGTTGGAATCAACATGGGTGTGTTATCCGAAGTCGAATACGACAATACCACAACTCTCTCGCAACGAGAGATTTCGACAACATTCGAAGAGTTTGACTCGGTCGAATTCATTAGAATCGATCCTTTGTTTCCCATCCATCTTATTGGTTAAGATGATGCATCCGTGTATGCAACATTCAACGAGGAAGTTCTACCCTATGCCTCGGGAATGACTCTCTAAATCTTCGGATCAAGAGAAATGGGATAGATTCTCTTTCTAGTAAGAGATGGTCGTGTTATTGAACGTCAACTTTGATCGAATCTTAGATTCGGCGGTTAACAAAGCAAGTTTAGTATGTCCTTTAGTATCTTGAGAGAACGAGGAATAATATGCGGACATATTCATGTATGAACTTGGATATGTGTGATACACTGATTTTGACTTTAAGTCAGATTGAGGATGATCGTTAAGTCGATCTCGGGCTCAGTGTTTACTCAGTACCACATGATTATATGGACCGGTAACGTTTCGATTCTACGGATCGTCTCAAGCCGACAACCTGACTAATCATTAAGACCCATGACATTTAGATGTAGGTACTCCCCGAGTCACTGACCTATCCTACGGCGGCATACTCGGAGTGTACTTTGGAATCTGAAATGGTTATGATATGCTTAGTGGGTACTAGCATACGGGATGAGTCTCCATTGCTTTAGAGCAAGTGGGAGATGTAGTTTGTTGTATTTTAAATAATAGGGTGTGCTCTAAAACAATTAATCACATGCTTTCGTGCAAGTGGGAGATTGTTAGGTGTGATGCCCGAAAGACAATTTTGTAATTGTTTTATTTAATAAATGAAATGATATTATTATTCATATTTATTATTCTCATATTCACCGATGTGACAATAGTATTTACACTACGTAAAACCCTAAGTATATCGTTTATGTAATCACTTAACTCGGTGTATGGTATATACACGGGAGGATTGAGTTAGTGAAGATGTACTTAAAATACAATTAGCCCGTAGTGAAGTTAATCGAGAGTATCGGGTCTCTCCTTTAACGTGCTATTAATGCGCCCAGAACACAATAGGTGTGATTGTCTTATCCGGACTTTCGGTTAAGAGAACCTAGTGGGGCATTTATATATGATAGATATATCATATAGGGCTGGACCGATTTGATTAGAGTTCACGATATAATTCCGTAATCGAGAATTCTTATCGAATCAATGGATGATCATATTTATGGATATATCTTAATCTGAGGTGATCACGCCAATGCTTGAATCGGTATGAAGTTTGACTTGACGGTTAAGGATTACACCGAGTCCGTGGTCCGAATTACCCCATCTTGGCATTGTACTAGATTGAGTGAGTAGTCGTGTTATCACGGATACGGAATCCATTCCTTCCATTTCGGAAGTAGATAGACGAGTTCCCTTATTTGTTAATCCTAGAAACCGATCGATCCATGGAGTTCATATTACACCGATTAGCTACCGGTGAGTTGTATGAATTAATTGATCACTAGGGGTTAATGGTAAATAAGGATAAGAGGTTCTAGAAAGGGTTAACGGTAACTTCCCGATTTAGAATGAACAATCTATGGAGGATTAATCCATATGTAATGATTATATCAATGGACGCTTATTATTATTCTCGTGAGGAGATAAATATAATCTCATAATCGGAGGAGTGCGATCACGGGATTATGGTGGCATATTCCCGTGATTGATTTATCGAATATAATTATTCGTTCGTAAGATAATTATTTATTTGATTTATCGGAGCCGCTGATTATTAGTCCATGGTCCCCGACGTGCCTCCTAATATAGCATAGCTATTCTCGGACGTCGAATCCTAATAATATTAATTTAGTTCTTGTTGGACTTTATTAAAACGATATGTGAATTAATTGTTTAGTTGGACTAAATAATTAAATACACGGAAAAGACATTTTTCGTGGACTCGGCCCGAATAAGTGTGTTGACCTTTTGACTTCATTGGTCAAATATATGAAATGTGCGTGGACCTTATTTGATCAAGGTTGGTGGCGCATGTTTTGTTATATTATTTAATTATTAGGAAATTAGTTTTCTTGGATAATTATTTAATGTGTGATTTATCTTTTATTTGTTAAATGATAATTCATGGAATATTAGATAATAATATGATTTATCTTAATTTGTTTGGGATAATCATTTTATTTATCTTTTATTTGGAAAAAGGATTAATGTAATAATTATCACTTAATTATTTAATCCTTGGAGGCTAAGTTTTACTCTCCTATATAAAGAGAGTTCTCCCAAGCCTTACAACACACAATACATAATTCGACTTCACCTCTTAGAGAGGAGAAGAAATAAATTTCGGCCAAGGGGATTTTGGGGAAAATCTTGGAGATTTTTCCGGGTAGCATATCGGAAGGATTCGAGACGAGGATTTCCTTCCACCGGGAGTTGCTTGGATCACACGTACGGAAGATCGTGGTGCTCTTCACACCTTCTTTCCTTTGCGGTTCTTCAACTTGGATTTTGAGATCCAAGAGGTATGATCTACAACCCCCTTGTAGATGTAGATCTAGTTATTTTATTACGTGTATTTTATAGATCTAGATCCTTAAATCGCTTCCGTTGCGGATGGTATTACTAACACTGAGTACCCTATCCAAGCAAGACTTGATAGAGCCTTTGCCAACCCTGCCTGGCTAAACATTTACCCAACCTTTTCTGTTACTCATCATTGTGCAGCTAGGAGTGATCATATCTATCCTAATCTCTACTGAATCCTCTCCCACCAATCCAGCTCCGGGGGAAAAAATAGATCCCCAGATTCGACCTTTTCTGGCTCCAAGACCCTGACTGCACTCAAATAAATGAACAGATTTGAGGCAAGGCAGCACATGCTGGGGACCTTGGTTGTGCTAGTGGTATTACAGAAGTCAGGGAGGCCCTTAAGAACTGGAGTTCAGCCAAGTTTGGTAATCTTAATAAACTGATCCAGCAGACTCACGACAAGCTGACTGTCTTGCAAAATACTGTTGGCTATGATCTAAATGAAGAGAAATCTCTAATGAACAATCTGGATCTCCTCCTGAATATGAATGAAGAGTATTGGAAACAGAGGGGAAGGTGTGATTGGCTCACTTCAGGAGATATGAACACAACTTACTTTCACAAGAAGGCTTCAAGAAGGCATGCCAAAAATCAAATCCGCTGTTTGACCACTGATTCTGGAGCTATAATTAAAGAACAACCTGAAATGTTGGACCACGCACATGAGTTTTATACTAATCTATTTGCTTCATGTGCAGGTACCAATTCAAATCTGGACATCATCAATAATCTTCCCATGTCTCAGATCACTAACAATAAAAAAACGAGCTCTTATTGTACCCTTCACTGAAGCTGAAATTACCAAGGCATTAAGGCAGTTACCTGGCAGGAAAAGCCCAGGGCCAGATGGTATGCAAGCTATCTTCATAAAAAAGCATTGGAATATTTATAAGTAGGACCTTCTGCCCTTCCTTCTAGATGTCCTGAACAATGGTACAAACTTTGTAGCCATTAATGATACGCTGATCTCTCTAATACCAAAAACCCCTAATGCTGCAGCCCTCAAAGACTTCAGGCCTATCAGCCTTAGTAATACTATCTATAAAGTTATCTCCAAGTCCATTGCTAATAGTCTGAAGAAAACTCTTGATAGTGTTATTGGGGAATCTCAGTCAGCTTTTTTGAAAGGGAGGCTTATTACTGATAATGCAATTTCCGCTTTTGAAGCCTTTCACACCCTCAGTGGAAATGTGAAGTTATGCAGTCATCAGATGGCAATTAAATTGGATATGGTCAAAGATTTTGATAGAATAGAGTGGGATTATCTGGAATGTATTTTGAAAAAGATGGGGTACCCTATGCAATTCATCTCCCTTATTATGAGCTGTGTGACTACTAGTTCCTTTCAGGTTTTGGTCAATGGTCAACCTTCCAAGACCTTTTACCCCTCTAGAGGGATTAGGCAGGGGGATCCCCTTTCCATTTTCCTTTTCCTTTTATAATCTGTGCTGAGGGCCTCTCTGCTCTCATCAACTAGACTGTGTTGGAAGGAAGACTTGTACCTTTCATATTTGGGAAAGATGGCCCCTGCATCTCTCATCTGCTTTTTGCAAATGACAGTATCCTATTTGCTCAAGCTAGCAATTCTAATGCTGAGGAGATTTGCAAGATCCTACAATGATATGAATCACTCTCTGGCCAGAATATGAATCTGGGTAAGTCTAATGTCTATTTTGGGAAGCTTGTTGACACTTGTGTTAAGGATCAAATATCTCACTCTCTCTCAATTCCTATTGGTGCTACTACTGGCAAATACCTTGGACTTCCCTTCATGATTGGAAGAACAAGGTATGAGATTTTTAAATATATTAAAGATAGAATTTGGAGGAAATTAAATGGATGGAAATCATTGTACTTGTCTACAGCTGGGAAAGAAGTTCTGATTAAGGCAGTTATCCAAGCTATTCCTACATATGTGATGCAGTGTTTTGTCTTCCTAAGAAACTTTTGCAGGAGATACTATCAATGTTGAGAAACTTCTGGTGGAAGAACTGCCCAGATAATGCCTCATTGGCCTGGTTATCTTGGGAAAATATATGTCTTCCCAAAGACAGTGGTGGACTTGGGTTTAGGGATCTTGGTCTGTTTAACCAAGCACTTCTCGCTAAGCAGTCCTGGCGTTTGATTATGAAGCCAAACTCTCTTAAGTACTTTAAATCTGGGGATCTTATTAATGCTAGGTTGAGGGCCAGACCATCCTATGTTTGGAGAAGTATCTTGCATGGTAAAGAGCTCCTTACCCAAGGGTTAAGATGGTCAGTACAAGGCGGGCAATTGATCAACATTTGGCAGGATTCTTGGGTACCATTGGAACCAAGCTTCAGAGTCAATGGAAATGGGAGCACTCACAATTTCACTTCTGTTAATCAGATTATACGGTATCAGAAATGGGACACAATTAAACTCAACATTCACTTCTTACCCTTCGAAGCTGATGTTGTTCTTTCTATTCCCCTCCCAATGTTTCCCAGCCAAGATCACATAATATGGAATTACGCGAAAAATGGAATATACACAATAAAGTCAGGGTATAAGCTTGCACTCCGCAACCGTATTGCTTTGAACAGTCGAGGAGAGCCCTCCAATTCTTCAACTACCAAGAAGATTTGGAATTACCTGTGGACAATTAATGTCCCCCCAAAGATCCGATCCTTTTTGTGGCGCACTGCTACTTCTTCTTTGCCCTTTGGCTCCCAGCTCAAGAGTAGGAATATTTCTAATGGTCTATGCCGGATTTGTCAAGGCGAAGAAGAAAACTGGAGCCATTGCCTCCTGCATTGTTCTTGGCTCCAAAATCTTTGGATCCTTTTCCCAAATCTTGTGCATCTAACCACAATCCGGCATCGATCTTTTCTGGACCTTTGCAGTCTTTTTATGAATATGCAGCAATCGGATGTGGAACTTCTAAGTACTATTTTATGGTTTGTTTGGACTGCCAGGAACCGTTTCATCTTCGAGGGTGATGTGCCTTCCACCCACCGGATCTTCGCCCAAGCCAACTCCCTTGTAAATGCCTATCGCAGATCAAAGATAGTTGATGCCCTACCCATTCGCCCACCACCGCTTCCCAAGAACTGGATCACGCCCAAGCCTCATTCCATCAAAGTAAACGTTGATGCATGCTTCGTCAACAACCAAGGATCTGCTGGAGTTGTCATAAGAAATCATCTTGGTTCGTTAATTGGTGTCTTCTCAATTTTCTTGGGGATTGTTGCCTCGGCTGAATTTGCGGAAATGCTTGCAATCCTCCATGGCGTCAAAGAAACGGCGAGAATATGGAAAGGCAAGGTGGCCTTCGAATCTGACTCACTTAATTGCATAGCTCGTTTGAATGATGACGATGAAGATTTGACGACCTTCCGGGCCGTCAAGGATCAAATAATCAGTGCTTGTCGTTTGTTTGAAGATTTGACTTTTTGTTTCATTAATCGATCTGGCAATAGTGTGGTTGATCTTTTAGCAAAATTATGGCTTTCCCTCCCCCCAAATTCTTCAAGCTTCTGTAATTGGGGTATTACCCCACCATCCCATGTAAACTCAACATTATTTGCGGACTTGAACCCTCTCTAATTAATAATATATGTTTTTCCACCTAAAAAAATGTAACACCGACAGATAAAAAAAAATTTTACTTTTGAAAACTACGACAGTTAGATAAAAACAGATGGAGTATTTCATTATCTAAAATGATGGGCAAATGTGTCACACTATCTTCTATGATTGTTGTAATTTATTCATTGTGTTATGAAAGATATCTTATTTTCACATATTATAAGAGTTAACTTTTGTCGAGGAAAAAAATGACGCACATGAGTGATTTCAATCCGAAAAACTGGTCTTGAATAGGGTAACAAATAGTTTGGGAACAAATCAACCGGACGGAAAAGCATAAACCAATGTTTTCAGTCGGCTAAAAACCAAACGTTCACTATTATTTGGTTTAAATGTAGATATATATATATATATATATATATATATATATATATATATATATATATATATATATATATATATATATGTGTGTGTGTGTGTGTGTGTGTGTGTGTGCGCACGCATACATATACGATCCATTGGCTATGAAAGTTTTTCTCCCTTCAGACTTATGATCAGCATGCCGGCTCCACAACCCTTTTTGCTTGAAGCCCCATTTACATATATGATCCTTTGGCTAGACTAGACTTATGTTGAACCTGGTCCAATGAGATGGTTGTACCTTATACTAGGAAATCAGTTAATGTCTGGCTTTAATGGAAGTGCGAGGTCTAAAATCTAGATCATATTCAGCAAGTTCCACTGCCCACTTCGCTATCCGACTCAAATCTTCAAGCCAAGCCAGTCATAGATGTTGATCTGTAATTGCTGATGTAGGATGTGCTCGGAAATGTAGGCGCAATTTCCTTGCAGCATACACTAACAAAAGAGCCAACTTTTCAGTTTCTGAGCATCTCACTTCGGGTCCATACAGGACCTTGCTCACATAGTAAATGGGTCTTTATACCCACTTGTCTTCTTATAAAAGCACCACACTGACAACATCATTGCATACAACTACATATAAAAACAGTTGCTCTTTTTCATGAGGAGACGTTAACTTTGGGAGTTCAACGAGGTAAGCCTTCTGATCATCAAAGGCTTTCTGACGCCCTTCATCCCAATGAAAACATGTTATTCTTTTTAAATATCCAAAAGAATGGCAGAGCTCATTCTGTCGACCCGGAAAAAAACCAGCTCAATTTGGCCATCCTTCTATTTAACCACTGCACCTCCTTTACACATCTTGGTGGAGAATTCCTAAGTACATCTACCTTGTCTGCATTAGCTCAGATTCCATCTTTAGACACCATGAACCGCAGTAATTTGCCAGATCGGATACCAAAAATGCATTTTTTAATGATTTAAACGCATTTTGGTACCCTACTCTGTCAAGAACGGACTATAAAGGGCCAGCTACCCAGCTAACTTTCCTAATTAAATACTGTTATCTTGTATAGATGGGTTTCGTTGTGAAAGGACTATTACTTGGATAATTCATGGGTAGAGCAAAAGAGGATGAACTATACAAGTTACCAATAACCTGGATTAAATGAAGTGAAGGCTCCGGTGTATAGAGAAGACCTCACCGTTTAAGAAGTTACCATAGAAACGATGGAACCCACTACACTATTTCTTTATCCATTTTATATTTTTTATTTGCTATATTTTTGACACCTCTAAAAAAATAAAATTTCTTTCTTATTTCGCATTGAAATAAAAAAATCGTGGTTAGGAAGGTTATAGTAGCCAAAGCCATTGGAATTTCTAGTTTATACATTGGAAAAATCCGTTTTGTTATTAATAGATTAGGGGGTGTTAAAAGAATAACTGAAAGAGAACAAATCAATTAGTTATTCGTGAAAGTTTCATCTATTCAATGACTAGAATTAGACGTGGATATATAGCTCGAAGACGTAGAACAAAAATTCGTTTATTTGCATCAAGCTTTCGAGGGGCCCATTCAAGACTTACTCGAACTATTACTCAACAGAGAATAAGAGCTTTGTTTTCACTTCATAGGGATCGGGATATTAAAAAGAGAGAGTTTCGTCGTCGTGGATCACTCGTATAAACGCAATAATTCGTGAGAGTGGAAAGAGTAGAAGCACTTCCGGAGCCCCGCGTGGGCTCCGGAAGTGTTTCAAAGACCCAACATGCATTTTTTTTGCATTGGGCTCTTTCATTAACGGATCAAAATATCGACCCGATCCGCCATATTTTTTCTTGACACAAAAATAGGATAAGGAGATGGCTCCCCGTGCTTTGCTTATTCATTATTTGCGATTCTCGTTGCGGTTGCAAGAACACTACCAAAGTTTTTCAAGGGTATGATTATCTTGACGTAGTCTCGCCTATGGCTTAGATTAACCTAAGTTAAATGAAGTCTCAATCTTTCTGCTCGCTTACAAACTACAATATGAAACCTCCTACAACTTAAAGTTCATAAGACGAAAAGAGATTTTTAAAGTACTTAGACTCGGTATGCCTAGCATTGAATAGACTTGGATATTCACCTTATCAAGATCTCCAATTCATGATAGGGTCTAGTTGGTGCCTAAACGGCACTACAATCGAACCGAACCCTTTAAGTCGCTATTGTTCCCTCAAAGTTAAAGTTATAGGGTAAGACATCAATTTAAATCACAATTTTTTGATTTGATTGTATGATAAATTCCCCGAAAAACATTGGCGCACGTGTAAACGAGGCGCTCTACCAACCGAGCTATAGCCCTTATTGCTTTGCTTGTGATACATATTTTATCGTGTAGATAATTTCTTGTCAAGGGGGGTATTAAACGATCCAACATCATAAATCTTTGATCCGTTTAAGTGGGTATTGCTTAAGCTTAAGGTTAGTATTGCTTATAAGTAAGTACCTCAAAGACTGCCGGTAGATTGATCATATATTCGGCAAGAGACCTGCTCTTGACCAATAAATCGTCAACAAGCACTTCCATGCATCTTCCGATCTTTCGGGAAAAAAAGTTTTTGACCAACCCTTGATATGTCACTCCTACATTCTTGAGACCGAACGGCGTGGTTATATAATAGAATGTGCCGATCTCAGTGATGAACAAACTCTTGTCCACATCATCTTCTACTACCATTATATGATGGTAGCCCTTGTAGGTGTTTAGGAAGTCAAACACTTCAAAGCCCACGGTTGAATCTGCCAACCTATCTATCTTTGGTAATGGTTAACAATCCTCCTGACATGCTTGTTGAGGACAGTGAAATCGATACACATCCGTCAACTGTCATCTAGTTTTTTTTAACCATTACAAGGTTTGATAGCCCTGGTGGGGTAGTGCAAATCTTTTATGATCTTGTCCTCAAGCAACTTCCTCACTTCTTTTTCTATCGTTTTTATTTTGTCTAGATCGAAATGACGTTTCTTTTTTCGAACTGGCTTCCTCTCAGGATCAACGTTGAGCTTATAAACTGCCGGCTCGGTTGAGATTTTAGGCATGTCGGCAACTACCGATGCAAATATTTCACTGAATTATTGCAACAACATTTTTAACTTAGCATTTTTTGGTTGAAGTATCCATGATCCGACCTGAACTGTTTGCTCAGGCTTTTCTTCCTGAACACATACACACTTAGTTGGTTCTTCTGAATCAAAGGGGTTCCTCATCCTCTAGGACGAGCTCTTCCATCAAAACCCGTTGAAGCCTCTAGGACGAGCTCTTCCATCAAACCCGTTGAACCTGCCTATTCTCTTTCTTCTTGAAGGCAGATGCGTAATAGATCCTCGCTGCCTCCACATCACCTTGTATTTCTGCAATTCCCTCTGAGGTTGTATTTATGAAGTTCCTTCTGAGGTGCGAAATTTTACGCTGACATAGGAAAGGAATATTACTGCCCTCGGCTTGATATAAATATATTTTATTTGAAGCATTTAAGTTTTGGTGAGTTTTCTCACGTTGGTGAATTCCAAACCAGACTTATCAAGGTTGTGAGCGAACCTTGTGGGTGTCTATTTATACCAAAGTGTTTGGTTACAGGTTAGCCAAGGGTCGAGGTGCTCGTCTTATTGGTGCCTTCAATCAAGTCCTCGAGCATTTTCGGATCTGGTCGTTTACGGATCGTATCAAGTTGACACCGGAGTAATATCCCTATTTGTGGGTTTCAAATATTGGAAAACATTGTAATGAAACACGTTAACCACACTCGCTTGACCATATGCATGTGTATTATGGCATCAATAACAAGCCCTCATCGCTCACTACGAGGCAGATTGGATTGTTCAGCCCATAGGTGACTTCCTCAATCAGTCTCGCCTTTTTCCTTGCTCGGTCGGAATCAAATAGAGTCCGATCTCGATGCCGATCGTTTCTTTCAGGCTTACACCGATCATCATTTTCTTGACGTCAATAAGCTCTACGACCATAAGGTTGATCTCCTCCAGTTTGGTCAACGAATTGTTGAAGCCTCCCTGCTTCGATGAGAGCGTCAATTTCCCTTTTGTCAGTAACCATGAGAATGTTTTACACCTCATCTTGTCGCAAAATAGTACCATATGCTGCAAGTATTGGTGCAATTGATCATATGGGTCCCTAGTCCCATGGTCTATCTTTGGGAGCTTAAAGTCATTTGGCTTAGGAAACTGTTCAATGTCTTTGTAAAAGAGGGGGCTAACATGTGTTTCTTGTTTTTTCTCTCCTCACAATATCATTGATTTTAGCTCGGACTACCTCCTGCAGCCTTGGACCAGAAGTGCTTCCTCCTCTGTCGGGTCGGTTGTCCCTGGTGCTGGAATCAGCAAGTTCATGTCGAAGAGGTGACCTTGTTGAGTCTACTCTTCATGAATTTTCAAGCATTGGGTTTTTTTTTTCTTCCTCACCTGATCGACCAAAAAAGCGAATAAGTGAGGGTGGTTGCTCAACAATTTGTCTGCTCATTTTCCATCATGGGCATAGATGTTCCTATTGTGTCCTACACAAGTGGGCCGCATGTACCCTGTGTGTTTACCCCCTCCATCCCCCATGGAGCATGCATGGAGGGGTCTTGATTGGTTCCTTCTTTGTTGGGTTGCTGGTTTTTGCTACATCTCGGGAGCCATCTTGATTGGTTTTTGCTAGTATTTGCTACATCTCATAATACAAATCGTTTTAAAAAATCTCACAAGGATTAAAATAAATAAATGTGTAAGTATTGGATTAAGGGTGCTATGTCCTTTTTTTACTAGTTTTAAATGTTACGTTTCAATCTAATTTAGTAAATGTAACAAAAATTTTTTTTTTTTATCAAACTTGTCACTCCCATCATCTCATTTTCACCAAAAAATCTCATTTTCTCTCTTTGAACAACATAATAAAATGCCTCTGAACCGGTAAACATGTCTGAGGTAAAAAGCTCAGTTCACTTCAATTCTAAAGATTCCCCATTGGCCATTACATAATAATACCCCATGTGTAGAAAGAACCCCATTAGTAGAGTGAAATGGAGGTTACTCTATTTCTTTAATTACAAGTTAAGATTCATCACCATGCTAATTTACTCTCCATGTTGTTCTTCTCCACCTTATTATTAGCTTGGTGGAAAGAAGAAGAAGAAGAAGAAAAACTGCCCAAATAATATATTAGTTAATTCTACTGATATTGTTAACACAAAGAGTTGAAATTCTCTTCCAAAGGCAGATTTAGATCAGGAAGCACAAATCCACTGACAGGTTCTTCGATCTTCGGTTCCAAGCAAACGATAGCAGCTGAAGAAGAATGTTGTAAGATGATAGTGTCGCCAGCTACGATTGGCTGAAAAGTAACTGGAGCAGAGTGAACATATTCCATCTGCTGCAACTGGACGGACACAGAGCTTCGTTAGATGCAACTACGGGATAATATTCACCAGCAAATGATTGAAATGTAACCATTTATATCCAGGAGATTGATATGACCTTATAAAATTGATGAATAGGGGGAAAAAAACAAATGGGCATTAACTAAAGGTAAAGAAGCTGAGCTATCTCATCTTGTTGTAATTGAATTCATCAACAATGTTTTGGTTGTTATATAGTAGAGTTACCTTGATTCTTTTGAAGTTATCATTTCTGGCTCTTTCTTTCTCCAAATTGTCACGAACGCTTTTCAGTTCCTGTAGTTAAAGATTAAGATTAACTTCAGGAATCGCTATTAATGTCGTATTAAATAGGGGAAAGGTTACAAAGGGTACCTTTTGCAAATGCATTCTTTCTCTTGCCAGAAATTCATCCTCAGCTTTGAGCTCAGCTAAAGTCTGCAACTAAACAAACAAACTATTGTTGACAAGTTACGACTCATAAAGATTTTTCACTCTGCGACGCAATGCAACAGGCTTATCATGACAGGCTACAGAAGTGTCTTAACTCATTAAAACATTGTAAAACTTTAAGCAAACAAGCAGAGTTATGCAGCACGGTAGACGGTGCGAAAACAGATAAACCAAATTACCTTCTTCTTCTTGGACTTCCTGATTGTGTTGGATTCACTCGATCTGACCACCTAAAAATTTAACAACAGAGAACGAATGCCGATCAGATAATATTACCATTTTGAGAGTTACAAAAACAGTTTAAGTTCAAGGTCAGATTTTCCCGGATTGAACTCTCAATAGGAAACATCATCTAATTTCAATGTACGTTAAGCTGTTGTTATCACATTAGTATGCGATAACCTTTGTCTCCAGCTGGTGGTGTAACTAAATTAAACTAATTACTTAATCAGTAAGGCAATGACACTAGTTAGCAACAATAATCAAAAATATCCGAAGCACACATCTGAGTTGCAGCCAAATTTTAGCAGAAATTCCATCACATTGTAAAATGTAGTGACAAACACTAGACTCTTGGTCCCAATAAGATAAGGTATTAACAACTCAACTGAGACCATCAACCTGAAAGCACACCATTAGCCAATAAGATGAGGTACTAACATCTGGTATCAGAATAGTTTAACATTAATAGTTCCCTGTAACCATCTACTTATAATATCAAAATATTCATAATGTGAAACAAGTGTCAACGACTAACGACATGTTATATGTCTAATGTTTCAGGCACTGAATCGTTGTCCTGAAACCCCTTAGTCCACCTCTGCATCTGCGTTGGACCCGCTATAACTCCCACGCTTCGCCCACGACTTCAACAGTCCTCATGTATCGGTCTCCCTTCATGAATACCTTTCTAGCATTACATTGTAGATGCTCAAAAACTAACTATACACATTTATTCTATCAATTACGATTTAAAAACAATAAATAAATATTCCCTCCAATCCAAAATATAATTTATTCTAGACTTTTTACACCGTTTAAGAAATTGAATCATTATCATGAACTTCAAAGACAAATGTTCAAAATATCATTTAGCATATATAATATAATAATTATTGTAAAGAAATGAAAAATTATTGGACTGATAATAAATTAAAAGTTAGATGAAAAAAATGTAATAATACTTCTTAAAATTCTAGAATGTATTATATTTTGAGACAAAATCGAAATATTGTATATATATATATATATATATCATCACCTAACTTTAAATTCTATCAATAATGGAATTTACCTACCCTATCTCATTCTAAAATTGAAGTATCCATCCGCTCAAAAAAAAAAAAAAAAAAATTGATGTATCCCTCAGTCGACATTTAAGGATGACATCGTCAATGTACCGGCCAAAAGTGGGACACGAAAACGCGCAAGTAGTAAAAGAATAAATGTTTTTCAAAAAAAAAAAAGAATAAATGAATAAAATATTATAATATGGTTACGGCTAGCTGGTGGAAAAGTGGCAAGAAGAAGAAAAAGGTTATGAGAACTTCAATCTTCTGACCACAAGCGTTCAATGAAAGTCACCACTTTTTCTCTCAGCAACAAATGGTTGCAATTCGGAAGAGAAAAAGAAAAAAAAAAACAAATGGTTGCAATTAATGATTTAATCTTAATTTTTTCCTAAGGAAAAATAGAATAAAATATAATATAAGATAGTACCAGTACATTATTCTACGGATTTATTTTCATTTTAATGGAAAACGCCAAATGGACGGGCGACCACGAAAGAGTCCGTCGGATTTATTCAGATCAGTGGTGTGGAAGATAGAAGGACAAACCACTACAGGAAGCTCACGAGTTCTATTCTCGTGCTAAAGAATATTCAGTTACCCAAAACTGAAAACATGATGAACAGTGAAACTTCGAATTTTGGTAAAATTGTTTTATTCAACTTTGCATTCTAGTTTGTACTTATTTTCCTACAAATCCGCGGCTATAGGACGTGTAGAAGAAAATACGGTATTTTCCTAAGGGTATTCTGGTCCCTACAACAAAACTACATAACTGACAGACACGAAAACTGAGTGAAAAAACAAACCGAAAAACACGCATCTCATCGGAAAGGAAAACCGGCGGATGAGCATCAAATGCAAAGCAAAACAACCGGCGGAAATTGTATTGAAGAAAGGAGAATGATAGAGAGAAGGATGATTTCTGTGAGTACGAACCTTAGATCTTGTCATTTCAGAAGTTTTTGGCGCAGATTCCGCAGCAGAAATTTCGCTAGACTCCTCCTCAGGACCACAATCCTCCAGTCCTCCTCCTCCTCCTCCTCTTCCACCGCTTCCGCTAGCACCGCTACCTCCTCTGCCAAAACTGACAGACGTCGTCGCACCACCACTAAACGAGAGGGGAGTTGAAGGACTGTCTCTCGGAGCCTGATCTTTCGGCTGCTGCACAGTCACTGCTTTCGAACGCCGCTGCCGGACTCTCCACTCAATCAGTACAGCCTGTTTCGGTTTCGACGTCGACGCCATCGGAGGTGGCGCTATCATGTTGACTCCTTTCAATCTCAACAGCAACTCCGCCACCACGGCGTCCTCTACCCTTGCGATTTTCACCCACTCGTCGTCCACCATATCTGCTGTCTAGATTCTCGTGGATTTGAAAGAAAAAAAAAAATAGAGAAAATGAAGAAAAAGTGATGGAGGCGGGTGAGAAGAAAATGTGTTGGCACTTGGTAAAGGAAATATGGATGAGATTTATAAATATAAACAGTATAAATTAAGTGCGAGGAAAAAAAAAAAATGGAAGGAAATGGTAGGATAGGAGTAATAATATAGGCAAGCGTGTGTGGCAAAGATGACGAATTTTGTGTCAACTGTCAAAGTTTCCAATACCCAATTGTGTTCGGCAAGTTTTACTGTAATGCTAAATGTCCATAACTACTGTTAAACTAATAAAATTATCTTTTGACTATAAATACACTTATTATTCTAAACTTCTCTTTTTAAACTTAATATGGGGGTGATTGTAAAAATAATAAATTAAACATATAGTTAATAAAAAGATAAAAAAAAAAATTTAATTTCATTTGGTTAATAGCTCAACTTCTTGGTAAACACATTTCTAATTCGTGATGATCCAAAGCCTCAGTAATTAATCATAATGTGTAACGTTTTCTTTCCGGACACCGAATCAGTATATATCGCGTCCCAAAGCCTACTCATCTGTATCCTCAAAACTATCATCCTCAACATTCCAATCTTCTCGGGAGGGAAACAATATAAAGAGGTAAGTATTGCGTACTTAATAAGGGGTAGAAGAATCGGCACAACAAAATACAAATATAACAACCAAGGTATTACATTCACTACCGCATACGTTCAAAGTACACACTCATTTCTACTAGTCAAACATTGGTCAATCAAGTACTAGTTGCATCATGATCAAATGACACTTTTCATGGTGATGGTATGCACCATAACATATACTTCAGTACCTCATATGACACGAACTGGTCCGTGTGGGCTGGCCTATACTGCGAAGTTAAAACATGTCTCACCAGTGATCATGTGCTTTATCTTTTTGATACATCAATTATGTTTATTATGAAGTTAATCTAGCTGCCTAGGTTCATTCATGTATACGGCTTCTTAAGGACATCTAGTTCTAGACATTCGATATTAAACTATCTAGTACATAGCAAAGAGATCAATGACTACTAAATCAATGTCCCGCAAATCCTAAGTGACCGCCTTCCGGTGCTCCATCTTCTTCCCGTATGGGGTCTCAGTTGGAATGCTGAGCCGAGACTACCAAAAGTCGATTGCATGACTTTGCCAATTGTTCCGAGTTAATGTCCATGGGACATACAAGTCATATCACATAAAATTATGCACGAAAATATAACAAAACAACATTTTACCGGCAAGACGCGTGCCTATAAGGCCTCAGGCGTACGCCTAACATGGAACTTCAGGCGCACGCCTGTTTGGGGTGGGTGCACGCCCTAACTCGTTGAATCCGCTCCATGTTCCAAAAACATGCCAGGCGCACGACCGACATCGTTTTCTGCAATTTCGCGCTTATCATCACCTATACGAATCCAAACTCATCTACACCAGAACCTAGTGCCTCTTAGGCACCCAAATCATGTTTTTAACAGTGTTACACTCACATACACTTTCCCCAACATTGAATTGAACCACAATATCACAAATAAACCGATTAAGAACCCTCGTTACCTATTATTGCTATGAAAATGAAGTCCAAAAGCCTATAACACCAAAGACTTGTGATTCTTCCCGGCTACTATGAAATTCAACAAACCAAAAGCATAACCACGATTACTAAAACATAATAGCAACCTAAACCTATGAATTTTCCCAAGAAACTAACAAGATTCTCCAAAGGCCAAAAACTTAAAACTTACGAATTAAAAAGAAATTGGTATCCAAATGATCCTATTCACGTGGTGATTAAAACTATCTACCGTGGTCCGCACTAACGAATGTCGGATTACCCCGAAAGTTGAAGATTATGTTGCTATCTTCTTTATCCCAAATTTTTTTTTTTTTTTTTTTTTGGAAGATCCCAAATTTTCTCTAGAGCAGATTAATTCTCATTTCTTTTGTTTCAGCATGCATGTAAATGAGGGAAATTAAGGGAGGGGTTATGTTGTATGGCCTTAAATTATCATTATTATCTTTAATTTAAATTAACCCCTTTGAGCAATTAAAGATTAAAGTAGTAAAATGAAAATATATGTATTTCAAACATATCCAAATTACTCTATTATCCATTTTTAGAAATTATGGTATTACACAATGACATTATACCAACTTTGTTTAGTGATATGCATCTTTATGTCCGTTATACACAGTTCATTATATTTCTCATTATATAGTCATATACACCGTTATGCATATATCATTATCATGCACAACACGTTTTGTAACGTTACGTATCAACATCATACATTGGTACTCGTACTTCTTCACTTGGTTTATGGTCGGTGATATGTACCATTAAGCAATGGATGCTTTTGAGGGGAAGTTCTTGGGTGGTAAGAGAATTTACGGTGAAGTGACCCATGGGTTGATCGAAGCATACAGTTTACATCAATGATGTAAATTGTGTGGCTCTGATCAACCCACGGGTCACTTCAGTCAATGTGGAGTGAGTACCTAAGAACCTCCCGCTTTTGAGGCTTGATGTTGTAAGCAAGTGGGCGTGTTTTGATGTTAGAGTACGCTATGTCCTGGATCGTAGCAGCTGAGTTTCTTTATTTTCCATTTTTTGCATTTATTTTTTATGAAACTACACAATGCTTCGTGATTCAAAAAAAAATTACTTGGGTTTTCAGCTCGAGTCTTACCATTTACACCATTTTGAAAATTTTATAAACGATGTAGGTAAGATTTTGCTTACCTTGTACACTTACCTGCATGGTTTTGAAGTACCTCGAAGGCTCGAACTATAATATAAGATTAGAAAACCACGTCTTGGGATGAAAACATATTGCCCTCAGAGGGTATATATCAATGGCTATAATATAAGATTAGAAAACCACGTCTTGGGATGAAAACATATTGCACTCAGAGGGTATATATCAATGGCGGACCCAGAAACTTTTTGCAGTAAGGGTCAAATTCAAAAAATAAAAGTTGAAAAAAGATTCAAAAGCCAAGTTTTGACCATAACCTTAAGATATGTATTTAAATATCCAACCAATTGAGCTAAATGAAGTATTACACTAAGAATTGTCTGAAATAATATACATACACAAATTTAATATTATTAGAGGGATATAGTAGTAATTTTGCCCGAAAATTTGAATAGACTCCATGCACCCCACTCCAACTATGCTGGGTCCACCCCTGGTATATATATATGACCTCTGTTTTTGGAGTAGTGGAGTATAATGGGATGAGATCACATGTCCAATTTGTCCTAATTTCGATGTCTAAGTAAAAACGACGTCGTTTCGTATGTGTTTTATTTCTTGAAGAAAATAAAATAAAAATAAAAAACAAAAACCAAAAAATAAAACACACATAAAACGACGTCGTTTTTACTTTTTAAAAAAATTAGACGATCGTCCAATTTGCTTAGACACACAAATCATCTCGTCCACGCGTGTGTTTCGATGTCTATTTTTACGCGCGTTTTATTTTCTTGAAGAAAATAAAATAAAAATAAAAAACAAAAAAACAAAAAATAAAACACACATAAAACGACGTCGTTTTTACTTAGACACAAAAATTAGACAGATGATCTCATCCCGAGTATAATATGGTTTCTTATCTGGCGATTTTGCACCCGAAAAAAAAAAAAACCAAAATCAAAAAACAAAAATACCAATACTGGAAAGCATCAACCCTAATAAAAATTCGCCGCCCTTCCATTGTTCCCCAGCTAGTTGATGCTGAATGTAGCTTGGTGACTTGGTCCATAACTCCATTGTTTTTTTCTTTTTTTTGGAGAAACATAACTCCATTGTTAAACAATTGAAAATCGCATGGGTGTGCAGTGGAACCTTCACGATTTGAGTTGTAAGTAAATAAATAAACACAATTAATACTAGAGTAACGATATAGACATTACCAATTCATCATAACGAATCATATTATCTAATCATCCATTATTAATTAGATTGAGTCTAGATCATGATAATCAAAAGTACAACCTAATTAAGACTGAATAATTAGAGTGTGTTATTCATTGTGGCCCATTGATGTGTCTAGCCATGTTATGTAGTCAAGACAAACGTGAAACGACAATTGAAGAAAAATAAAGTCATCACCGGTTGACTAATTAAACTATTAATTAACATGCCAAATTATCAATAGTGGTTCGCAATTGAGTAAAATATAAGTTAATTGGGGAAATTTCATAACAAAAAAAAAAAGTATAAATATTATACATTGTAAAGAAAAAAAAATTGAAGGGAAAAGGTTATTTATTACGTCAAATCGACTATGCAAGCATCCAGTACATCGGGAGGTGGAGGTGGAGGGGATGGGAGGGGGAGTGACGATTCCAAAAATCGTCTACCTAAATTCTAGACTTTTTTCATAAATACAACCTAACAACAAAAACAATAAAAACAATAAAAAAGAGGGGGGGGGGGGGGGGGGGGTGGTGGTTTAGACGGACTTAGATGTTATTTCTCGAAATTTCTTATACGTATCCAATGCATGTATTGGAATCAAGGCTTCGTAGTTCCTTATGAATGGTTTATATAGAGGAGAGTTATGCCCTTATGCGCCGTGGGCCTTGTCCTTGTTGGGTTTGGATTTCGTGTTCCCTAAGGAAAAGATAATTACGATTTAAACTCCTTAATTTTAGGAGATAATTATGGATATATTTGACTGTCAGAATCAGAGTATTAAATATGAGGGATTCTTTCCATATTTATCTGATTATCACACACGTGTCCGCGGACGTTATATTTGATGATAATATAGCCTGGGTTCATAGTGCTTTACTCACCACCACCCCTAACGATCTAAAATTTAGTGTTTATGTCAACAGAATGAATCCTCCTGTGGTGTTTGGTCATGCATACTGCGGCGTTTCGATTAGCATAAACAACTGCATGACATGCCTTGAAGCTGCCTACACTATTCTTGGCTCTTGCAATGGAGCAGTTGCCGGATACTTGATGACCAAAATAGTAACGACCAACCTTAACCGGCAGGGTACCGGGTCGGAAGTACTATAGTGGAGAGCAAGGTCGTATCCCACGAGGAATTTATCGAATACCAAAGTCGTTTTAGGATTTAGTTTAAGTCAATCACGATATTCCAAGTTCAATTATACTAAAACGTAATGTAAACTAAAGATACTAAAGATAGAAAGATACATAGCCAAACCATGATCCAATTGACTATTTTTGCCCCTCTAATCGATTATTCGGAAATGGGATTAACCAGCCTACCAACCTAACACTTATATTGACTCATTCATAGGTGCAAACTCCTAAGCTAGTGTAAGACGCCATTCAACAATCAAACACCCTTTGCCCGGTTCAACAGTTCGCCTTTAAGAATTTAATTGACCGGAACAAGATTAACGCGCTAGAGTTGCCCGATTTCACAACACCTCACTCCCTAATCAATCTAAACAACTCAGTTAATTATAAGAAGTGATCTTAAACCCCTTTTCCCACACCCCTTCGCAACATACATTTATAAAAGTGGTGTGTGTTCATGAACTAGGTGTACAGTCTAATTCAAGCATTGATAACAAGTTTTAAGACATGAATTCGTCAATATAACTACAATTAAGTTCTACCCATTCCCAATTTCATAAATTAGAGAGCAATTTCATCAATCTTCACATGATTTGACTATGAGATATTTAGCTACTCATAATGAAACAAGAAGCAACAACTAAAGACAAAATTAAAACCATAAAAAAAGATAAAACTGAGATTGATTACCAAATTCGTAGAGAAATCTGAATTACATCAAGCTCCAACACCATCTAATGTCAATTGATGATGATGAAGTCCCACAAAAGATGAAATCCAAAAGTAGAGAAGAAACTTGAGCAAGATTGAGCTAATTCTATCTAATAATTAATGTAGAGGAGAATCTAAGAGTGAAAGAGTGAATTTCAATCTAAGGGAGAGAAGGGTTTAGGGAGAAAATTCTAGGTAAAAATAGAGTATCAAAAAGTATCAAGAGTTCCCCCCAAAATCAGTGCAATCTTCTATTTATATGTGCCCAAAAATTGTACTTAAATCAGTCCAATGCGTACACATTGCTGCCTGAATGCGCACGCATTGCTCTGTGGCTGTCTGGGAAAATCTTAGTTTGCTGAGATGATTGCGTATGCATAGCTTGGAATGCGTACGCATTGAACGTTTTGCCTCATTGGTTAGCTTGCTGTTTCTGGGATGCGTACGCATAGAGTATAATGCGTACGCATTGTTTCTGTTTTTCCTAAGCTGAACATCATGTATCAATGATGCGTACGCATAGCTTGGAATGCGTACGCATTGAGTTCATTTCCCCAAATCTTTACATGTTGTATAAATGATGCGTACGCATAGCTCATAATGCGTACGCATAGACTGCATTTCTTCAGCTTTTCCACTTTTCTTCAACTTTTCTCATCCCCGAACCTCGGTCTTGCCTTTTTGAGCTCATTACCTCACCTTCCAGGCTTACGAGCACCTAAATCCTGTGTCATGACATCCAAACATATACCGAGCATAATTTCACAAGATAAATAGGACTCAAAAGGACTAAAAACATCATCAAATAACAAGGTTTGCCATCTATATGATGGTTTACCTCAACGTGATTGCATTGTGTGTTTTCTCCCTTAACATGGCCTAAAATTGCCCGGAATGAGCCAAAAGTGCTGTAAATGGGGGTTGAACTAAGCACCGGAGCAAAGTAAAGTTGACTCTCATCAATACTCGTTTCAAAATTCTTGTGCTATAGCGTATGACCGGATTAATATGTGGGCGGATTGATCATTGTCCCTTTGAAACTTTTTCAGAAAATTTGTGGTCGAATTAAGAGGACATTTCTTGTCTTTCTATCTTGTTCATGTTGAATAGAGTTCCAGCCGAGTTGGTGCACGCCTCCTTCTTCTACCGTGGTAGCCTGGGTTCGATTCCCAGGCTGCAATCTTTTTCCCTTTGACAATTAATTTTTCTAGAATAATAAAAAAAATCGCGTCGTGGGGGGTGGGGGGGGTCGAACTTGGGTGTCTGATTTGCAGATTTCATGCCTTGACCACCAGGACTCTGCTCCAGGTTGTTGATCTTCATCGAAAATTAAATAAATACAACAGGGCCGCAGCTTTTCTAAATTTTCTAGCTACTAGAAAATTAAATTACAACAAAATAAATTACATAATTTCCTATACCTAGAAAAATTTGGGTTTACAATAGATCTAACGGTAAACAAGTATCAACCCCAATCCATCTCGTCAACCAAATCATTCAACCACGTATATATATAATAAACATATAAAAGATGCAATATTTATTCAATTCCACTCCTTATCAATTAATTATGCAATCAAGATCGCAAAATCGCTTCAACCTAGCGCCAATACCACATGCTGGATATACAGAAATCCGAATCCGGATCAGACCCATAATTGGATCGTCAGATGATCACAACACCGATCGAGACATGCACAGTGAAAGCTACGAATAAATTCGTATGGGATTTTACCACGATATGATCCACATAAATAATTAACGTAACTATGAGAAGGTTAAAGATTTTCCCAAAAGGAGAGGGGAAAGCAGTCGACCAAAGGGGAGAAGCCGCAGTCTTCCGGATTGTATCTCCTAACCACGACTGGTGGACGTCGATCATCGCCGTAGAACCTCCTCGAATATGCTCAAGAAAAACCCTAGGTTTTTCTTCTCTTAATAACTAGAACAAGTGTAACGCCCCGTCCCGGACACCGAGTCCTTATCCGGAAAACGGAACGTTCGGCACGTGACATTTAGGGAAAACCCTAAACCTCACGTAAGCCTTCCATCATATCAGAGTAATTAACAATAAATGCGGAAATAAAACAAACCAATGACTCGGGATTAAGACCCTCAGGGTCTTGCGTATAACAACCCAACCAGAAAATAACTGCTGTCAAACTATATCATAAATAACTGAAATAAATGCTAGCATCCCCAAATGAACGTCCACATCTAATAAGAAAGGAACGACTGTAACATCTGGCAGTAATGCCTTATTCAAAAGTACTAAAACGATAAACTAGAACATAAACTCCATAAGCTCCAACCCTAAGCCTGATCTTCGAACTCTTCCTCAGAAACATCACTAACCTGCATATCCTCTTATTCCAAAACAGGAGTAAGCTCATGCATAAGCTTAGTAAGGAGAAAGAAGATCAAAAGTGAGATTCATGGTTGTCATAAGCCGGAAGACACGACATGAATCTACTTTACCCGCTTTCACAAACAATTTAGAACCCTGCTTTTAGCATAAGGGAAAAACCACTTTGTAGTACATAATCAATGCAGAAGAAAACATGCCTATTTTACTATATCCGTTTATCTTGCACATACATGTTCAGTTATATCAACTATTTACTCACTTTCTTAACATATTCATGTCCTTGTCTTTTCCTATCCGTGACTCTTGTCTACTAGCTTTAAGGCGCAGGATACAACTCGGCTAGCACAACTAACTACACCTCCAACATGGGACTTACTTGCCCAAGGTACACTTATAAGCACACCGCCTTAAGAACGGCTTGGCTAATATAGCTAGTCACACTCTCCGACATGGGTCTTAACTGTGCCCAAGGTACCCCGTCTATTCGTGCTTATTAACGAATACCCTGCTAAGTAGATTCGATAACATGTAAATCAAATATGAGCACATAAAGCACATAATTCTATATTAAAAATCCATGTCTAACCTATAGGAAACATGCAAAGGCCATAACCACACCATACTACCAACCTATCTCCACTATATATGAAAACAGAGCCCAGAAAATCATCCAAAAACCTATATAACATTCTGAAAGGGCTGCTGACCTCACAGAACAACCAGAAAGCCAATCTGAGACTTTCCTGGTATGCTTAACCGAGAGATGCCCTCGGTTCAGCGAGCCAGTGAATCCCAGTTTCACTTTCTGCTCTAAGACTAGTCCGGCATCTTGTCCTAAAACACATAACATGTCCAGTTTTGTGCCAATTTACAAAATACAGTATTTAAACATATTAAAAACATAATCTTTAAAGCCAAAAGGGATACTTTTGATAAGAAGAACTCCTTACCTCATAAACGTAATGAAAACAAGCCAAACAACGATCAAACTATGGTCAAACTTCAAACCCTTGCGAATCTACGAAACATGAATAAACCTTACCATTAAAACTATGAATTCTAACAAATCCAAGAGTAAAACTACGAATAAAACTAAGGTTTCATGACTAATACTTCTTCAGATGAAACAATATTCGAAACTGCTCCTGGACTTGAAATCTCTTCGAAACTAGCACTCTGATCTGCAAACACGTACTAGAACGATCAAAACTGAGCCTGAAGTCCAAAACTAGGTCGTTTAACCGAGGAGAGTGCTCGGTTCAGCGCCCTGCTTGATCCTGAACACGCTCTGGGACACGTCTGGGGTGTCTGGGACACGTCCTGGGCTGTCCTGGACACGTCCTGGGCACCACTGGGTCGCTTTACCGAGGAGTATTCTCGGTTCAGCGTGCTGACTGATCCCAGAACTTCAAAAAGAGCGATTTTTTTATGTCTAGGGCTACCTAGGGTCCCATTTATAGCCTTTTAACACCATGAGTCGGTTTTCAAAACCTTGAGGGAAAAGAAAACCTAAAAACAAAAAGGAAAAAGGAAAATAAATTTAAAAAAGACTAAAATACCCTTACAAAGAGGTGAGGGATTTTACATTCTCCCCTCCTTATAAGAAGTTTTGTCCTCGAAACTTAACGCACCTGGTAAATAAGGAAACTCTGGATAGCGGTCCACCATTTCCGCCTCTAGCTCCCAAGTAGCTTCTTGAGCCGTATGATTACTCCATTGCACAAGAACTAGAACCGAAAACTTCTGCTTAGACCATTGTCCTTTCCTACCCAAAATACTTATAGGCCTTTCCTCATAAGTCAAATTGTCTTGCAAAAGGTCATGATCAACATCCGCTACTAACCCTGGGTCAACAAAGTATTTCCGTAGCATCGACACATGAAACACATCATGCACTCTAGCCAATGACGGAGGCATCTGTAGCCGATAAGCTAAAGGACCAACTCTCTTCACAATCTCAAAAGGTCCTACATATCTCGGACTTAGCTTGCCTTTCTCGCCAAAACGTCTAACACCTCTCGTAGGCGAAGCTTTAAGATACACCTTCTCACCAACTTCGAACTCAAGCGGTCTACGGTGTTTATCTGCCCAACTTTTCTGACGGTCCTGAGCTTCTTTCATTCGTTTTCTTATCAACAATACTTTCTCTTTAGCTTCTTGAACTAACTCTGGACCCGTAACTTGCTTCTCACCGACTTCATCCCAACATACCGGGGATCGGCACTTCCTACCATACAGCGCTTCGAAAGGAGCCATCCCAATACTCGAATGGTAACTATTATTGTAAGCAAACTCCGTAAGCAACAAGTACTTAGTCCACTTACCTCCTAACTCAAGAATGCAAGCACGTAGCATATCCTCGAGAGTCTGAATCGTCCTTTCGGACTGTCCATCCGTCTGTGGGTGAAATGTTGTGCTAATATTCAACTCTGTACCCAAAGCTTTCTGCAAACTCTTCCAAAACTGAGCCACAAAACGACTATCTCGATTAGATACTATTGAAACTGGGACTCCATGCAAACGAACCACCTAATTAATATATGATACAAATAATATCGCCACTACATAGTCCCGGAAATAGCCTCATCAGTTGTAGGGATCCGCGGCGACACCAACGGCGGTACCAAGAGTCCCTCTGTCAGGATCGCTGACATCACGACCTTGGGATAATGGCCCTCAAAGGGCCGCACAAGACTGGAGAGGAAACAAGGAGCTGACGAAGGATAGACAGGGCTGGCCGCCTATGCGACCACAAGGGGACGCCGCCCTGATATTTTATCCACTTGTAGCATAGATATTTTAATGTTTACTTAGTGGGGAGGTTAATGACTAAGCAGCTTAGCACCGCCTGTCATTAACTTAGCCACTAAGCTAATTCTCCTATAAAGGGAAGTCTTGTGTAACTAAAATAAAGGAGGTCTTCTAATAGAAAAGCAAGCAAAAGCTCTGCGAAAATACTCCCCCTCTTCGTGCCACCTTCGGCTGACCCCCACTGAAATTACCAACTAATAAGCCAGATATCCACAAACACTCCACCGTTGCGCCACCGTGATGATTTCTGCATCATCAGTTGGCTCCGTTACCGGGAAAGAGATTGTGTAAAAAATCACCTAGAACTCATATCAAGGAGGAGGTAATCTTACAAAGAAAGTCCTCAAACTGCCTTTATTTCTTCCCCTTAGCAAAGAAATCACTAAAAAGGTGACCTTTTCTACATCGAAAGCTCACGCCCAGAAAAGCCCCTTTTAACAAAATCATTCCTCTGGGGTTAACACGCACGAATAACCTTTCTTACCGCTACTTCCCCTAAAAGGCCACCCCACAGAGATGGCCGGAAGTAAAGGACACCTAACACCCCAAACCCCTGCAAAAGGTATTATGTTACATCAAGCTCGTGGGGAAGGCGCAGGAGAAACGCTAGACAATCTCCCTGCAGAAGGAGAGGGATCGCAAAGAGGGGTCTTAGCACCTAGTGACGCTCGAAATGTCATCAATCAAAAGGCCAAGTCCAAGGAGGCAGTTGCTACTCTTGACGGGGCTCGCAGAGAAAGGGGAGGGTCGCAAGGGAGCCAAAGGCCGACCCCCGAAGAAGCGCCAGGTTTTCGAGAGGATCCGGAGATAGCAGAAATGAGGGAATACGCGAGGTACGCTGAAACTATGTATCTCACCAATTCCCGCCTGGTGGCTAAGGGTCAGGCCCCTATGTCGATTCGACCCCAAAATCCTCCCAGACACGAAATCACACCTACGGTCGTAGATAAGGGTCGCAGGAGCCAAATTCAACAGATCGATGTGGAGGAGAGCGTACACTCTTCAGGCCGCAACGGACCGAGGAAGGAAATTCCACAAACCTCGACCCTCCAAGATCGCGATCATCAAAAAGGAAAGAGGATCGACAAAGGATCCGCATTTAATAGATTGGGCGAGAAGGACAAGGCCTCGGCCCCAAGTCGTCTCAGCCTTCCCAGGGAAGAAGTGCCCATCCAGCAAGATAGACACGCGCAAGATGCACGCGCGATTATCAGAGAAAAGAGGGCCCGCCAAGAGGGGTCACGAGATCATAGGGAATCAGAGCACGGGACGGAGCGAGCTGATACGCAAGCACAGTCTCGACCCAGGTTCGACCCTATCTTGGCTAAACAAATGGCGGTAATGAGGAAAGAGCTCGCGGAATTAAAAAAGTCGAGACCAGTCGGGAAAGTCGCCCCAATCTCGGGAATCGACGTGCTCGCTAAAGGAATTACTGAAACATTGCCTCCCAGCAGAGAAAAGGTTAGTTATCCCAGTTACAACTATTACAACGGGAATTCATGCCCGAACGACTGGCTTACCGCGTTCCAGGGTCGCATCACCCTTGCCACACAAAATAAGTCCGCATGGTGCATCGCACTGGTCGGTAGCATGCAGGATAGAGCGGCGTCTTGGATTCGTGGGCTTCCTCGCGGCTCAGTTGGAAGTTGGGAAGATTTATCGGAAAAGTTTGCCAGAGAGTTTGAATCGGCAAGCAGACCAAAGAAAACCATTGAGGACCTGTACGAGGTTCGTATGGGAGGGCATGAGTTCGGAAAGGAGTATTACGAGCGGTTCATTAGAATATATGATCAGACAAGGAACATTCCGGACGATGCCGTCATAACATGCTTCCTCACTGGAATCGCCAAGGGCCCTATGAAAACTGAGTTCAATCTGCGACCCCCCAAAGCGGGTCTCAGGGAGATGTTAGAAAGAGCCAGAATGATGGGTGTCAGCGAGGCGCCATCCGTGGGGAAGGCGAAACCTAAGGCAGAGCCACGTTCGCCGAAGGAGGATCGCCCGGATAATCGTAAAAGGGAAAAGGGACGAGATGCTAATCGCGATCGTGAGGTAAGGAAACCGTACCAATTCAGCGAGGATAATTTTACCCCGCTCAACAAGAAAGCATCCCAAATACTGTTTGAAATCCGCGAACATTTTGACAAGCCCAAACCTATGAGGGGCGATCCTGATAGTCGCGATAAATCCAAATACTGCGACTATCACAAGGACCATGGCCACATCACCGATGAATGCTTCACCTTGAGGTGCGAGATAGAAAGGCTGATCCGTGAGGGACCAGCGAGTAAATATAAACGCGAGGGGAACAACGCCCCCAGTCAGGGGCGCCAACCCCGCGTCTACCAAAGAGAGGTACAGGTCATCCACGGGAACATCCCCAGCAACCATCAACTGAAGTCTCAGATAAATCAAATCAACGCCCGCGGCTTCGAAAAACAGAGTGTGCTGGGAGAGAAGGAGAAGGGAATCATATTTACTAAAAGCGAGCTGACGACAGTCAGTGGCCCTATGGAGATACCCCTCGTTCTAAAGGTGTTAAGGGTGATTTTGTACGTTTTATAACGATATATTTTACGATGATTTTCCCCGTATTTATATTATTTGCATATGAATTGGCCTTTATATTGAAATATTAAGCGAGTGATGTTTTTAAGGGTCTAATTGCAAAAGTGATTAAATTATGTGTTTAATTGCTGGTTTTATGTTTATTCGTATGATGTTACATTTTTCATGTTTCTATCATGTTGTTAGATACGTTTTCATGATGAGTAAGGAGCTTAAACGATGATCACATGAAGATGGAAGAGTTGAAAGATGTTTAAGTGAAGAATTATTGAAGAAACCGGAACCAGGCACTTCATGGGAATTTTGTCCACTTTTGTAGCCACTTTCAGGGAAAGTTGTCTTGATGTAAGTTGTAGAGGATTTAAATAGCTTTCCAACGCATCTTGAATCACCTCATTCGGAGCCCTAGAAGTGAAGTTATGAGCAAAATACTGGAGCAAGGTAGTGGACGGGCGTCCATAAAAGTGAACTGGCGTTCAGAGATGCGATTTACATTCAGAGCCTTCAAACGCTGCATAGACGAGCGTCCACCCTCCGTCCCAGAGAGCATGGACGGGCGTCCAGCATTGAGGACGGGCGTCCACGGCCGACCTTCGACAAACCGACTTTAAAAACTATAAATATGCGTGTTATTTTCAACCCTAATCACCACGACATTACCCTAGGCGGCCACAGGCCCTTGGGGCGACTTTTGCTTTGCGATTTTCGGACCAAGAATCACTTTAATTTCTTTTAGTTTATTTGTTCGATTTCTACAATGATTAGAGGCTAAGGCTTCCTTGAACAAGCATGTGAAGCCAATCTCAACAGCAACTTGATTTCAATCTTTGGATGTTTGTGAGTTTTTAATTTAAAGTTGTTTCTTTTCGATGTTTATTTGTTATGTTGCAATTGAAATCGAGAGATATATTGCATGTTGATGTTTACTATATGATGAAAATCGATGTAAACCTAGATCACCATAGGAAAGATTAGACTTTTAACCTATAAGTAACGAGAGTTGATTAGGTTAGAAATCTAGGTTTCTAGATTGAATAAATCTTACACCTTTGAATTGAAAGCGCTAGTCTTTAAGATCGAGAGATAAAAGATTGCAAGACGAATTATCTACGAGAGTAGGAATTCATGCCTTAGTTAGGTGAACCACATCTTTAGTTAAAATCATCACTAAACAATCTAGAGAGGGAATTGAGGGTTGTGAGATAGGTGGATCATTGCTTGTTCTTCGTTAGATAGATTTATCGTTTTTCTTAGTTATAGTTTTCTTTATTTTGTTCGCAACGATATTTTCCTGGCTTTGGACTGACAATCCTCTGTCCGGTTTATTTTCCGTTTTAGTTTAGGTTTAGTAATAAATAGTAGTGACAATTTTAGAAGAATTAATCGAACTAGATTAAACAACCTCGATTCCCCGAGATCGACTCCGGTATTAATCGCTATACTACGATCCCCGCACTTGGGGAATACCGGATTTATAAATTATTATTACTTGTTGTTTTGCATAGATAAAATCCGTGACAAGTTTTTGGCGCCGTTGCCGGGGAATCGGTACGGTTGTCCGGTTTTATTAGTTTTTCTAAGTTGTTCCGCTTTTCTTGTTTTAATTTCTTTATATTTCTTGTTTTTAGGTAGACTTGAGTTAGGTTATTAGGGTTTTTAATCGTTTAGGTTTTGTAGTCTCCTATTAGGTTTCTCCCACTTTATCTCGTTTTTACTTTCCTATCAGTTTCTGTTTTTCTGCCCTTTCTGTCCCCCGTTTTCCTGCTATTTTTCTGTCTCTGTTTCTGTTTTTTTTTTCTGTCCCAGACGGGCGTCTGAACAATCAAACGCCCGTCCGTTTTAAAATTCTCAACTCTGTATCGTTTTTACCAAGTCGGACGAACGTCCATCAAATTTGGACGCCCGTCTGTTCTTCGACCTTCCGGACGAGCGTTCGGATTTCCAAACGCCCGTCCGTCCTCCCCGTTTCGGTGTCTTTTCGTAGGTAGGGTTTTTGTTTCTATCTTTTCTAGTTTCCACATTAATTCGGGGACATCTGAGGTTGAATTATCTGACCCCACGTTTTTAACGATCAATTTTTTTGGATAAAAGGGATCGCTTTAGCACTCTTTAGTATTTTGGCCATAACTTTCGGCTCGAGTGTCGGATTGGCGCGCAGGACCCCAATTCGGAAAGCTCGTTCCGACGCCGACGACGTGGCGGACAGCCGGAGGCCGGCCGACACCGTTTTCGAGGTCAAAATCCACTGTTTTCCCTTCCATTTTGGGCTCAGAAGATTTCAACACGTTTTTTTTTTTTTTCCCTTCCATTTTGTTTTCCCTTCCATTTTAGTGTTTTATGTTTTTCTGTTTTAAATTTTTCGTAGTTTAGATTTCTGTTTTTGTTTCATACAATCTTCCATCTAGGATTGAGGACATGGATGAGCAAAGTAAGATCGCCATCTTTGAAACAACGGATGGCATCTCTTCAAATGTCGCTTAATCCTATGAATCCGACCCCGTCTTTTCCACGAGAACTCTCCCCGTTCGTTTACGTGGAAGATGTTGTCGACCCGGCCATCTTTGTTGGCCGGTGTCGATCTCTTCCCCCTGCTTGGATATCAAGTCAATTCTTTCCATAATCGGGGAAATTTCGGTCCGGTCACATGTCGGAATTGTGACAACGTGGGACATCTTGCTCGTTTCGTCCCCGAACGGTGGACGAACGCCTTCTTTGGCCGAATAATCGAAATTTAACGATCGGTTCTCGGCCACAACAATTTTCAAAATCGGGGTTTCAATCAAAACCGAGTTTCAATCAAAACCCGAACTTCGATCGGAACCAAAATATCAATTTTTCCAATCAAAATCAATGGTTCAATCGAACGGTCCCGATCCTATGTTTCAAAGTCGGTCTAGCCAATCTTTCCCACGAGAACTTTCGAACTATCAAGGCCCCTCTCAATCGGACGATCTTGAAGCTAAATTGGAGGAGCAAAATAGGACACTCAAGAATCTTGAGAGACGGCTCAGGCAAATGGTTCAAGACCAATGCACTGATCTAGCTCCCACACTCCCTTATGGTGGAGGAGATGCTTACGACAATGATGGTGCAAGTTATGAAAATCAATTCCAATATAGCCACAACTATGCACCAGCAAAAAATGATGGGATGAGTAACTATCCTTGTTCTCTGTTGGGTCAAGATCGAAGCCATTGGCAACAAGGGACGATTGATGAGCTAGAACATGATGTGGATCGGCTTAAGTTACAAAGGTTAGAGACTTCCTTCCCTCCTGCAAGGTGTGATGATGAAGACGGTTGTCCTAGGAAAGGTCCGACATTAGAGGTGGTTGACGATGTTAATCACCCGGTGTTGGAGAATATAGAGGACAACGTGCTCGCATTAGAGATAAATCACCCGGAGGAAGTCACAATTGAAGAGCCGTTGAAGCCCCGAGTGTTGAGGTGATTGTGGATAAGAGAATGAAGGATGAAGAGGAGGAAGAACACGAAGATTTAGACCTTTCCTCTCCTCTCCGGAACGTTATGCATCTAGACAAGTGCACTCCTAAGATTCCTTGGTATGCTTCTATCGTCAACTACCTTCATTCCCAATATCTTGACCCAAAATTGTCCTATCAAGAGAAGAAGAAATTTTTCTCGATATGAAAACTTTTGTTTGGGATGAACCTTACCTCTTCAAAATCAGTAAAGATGGTTTGCTAAGGAGGTGTGTTCCGAATCGAGCACCGCGATATAATCGAGCAATGCCATAGTGGACCCACGGTGGTCACTTTGGTCCTTGGAAAACGGTTGCGAAGGTCTTCCATCCGGTTTCTATTGGCCCACGATCTTTAAGGACACGGAAGCTTTACGTAAAGCTTGCGATAGGTGCCAAAGAACCGGTACTCTAACAAGGCGGTTTGACATGCCATTGAAACCCATTCTTGAATGCGAAGTCTTTGATGTATGGGGGATTGACTTTATGGGTCCATTCCCATCCTCCGTGGGAATAAATACATCTTAGTCTGCGTAGACTATGTATCGAAATGGGTGGAGGCAATAGCCACTCCTCGCAATGATCATAAAACGGTCATGAATTTTCTAAAGAAGAATATCTTTGTGAGGTTTGGATGTCCACGCGCCTTGATCAGTGATGAAGGGACGCATTTCTGCAACCGACCCCTAGAGAAAGTTCTTGAAAAGTATGGTGTTCGTCACAAAACTGGCACACCATATCATCCGATGACTAGTGGTCAGGTTGAGCGAAGCAACCAGAGCTTGAAGAAGATCCTGGAGAAAACAGTGAACAGTCATAGAAAGGACTGGAGTCTAAAGTTGGATGATGTACTATGGGCGTACAGAACTGCCTATAAGACCCCCATGGGTACATCCCCCTATCAGATGGTTTATGGAAAATCATGCCACTTGCCAATCGAATTAGAGCATAGAGCGTATTGGGCCATTAAATTCTTAAACTTCGATGCCCAATCTTGTGGAAAACACCGATTGCGGCGGTTGCATGAGTTAGATGAGTTTAGACTCCAAGCCTACGAGAGTGCCGGGATCGGTAAGGACGAATGAAACTCCTTCATGATGAAAAGATCAAGCATCGAGAATTTCAAGTCGGGGAGCAAGTTTTACTTGTATAATTCCGGTTGCATCTGTTTCTGGAAAGTTGAGGACACGATGGTCCGGCCCACTTTGAGATTACTCGCAAATTATTCCTGGAGGTGTTTTAGAGTTAAGAGGTTATGATGACCGGCCGTTCGAGTGAATGGTCGGAGGTGCAAGCATTATATTGGTCAACCCAAAGAGAAACCTTTGATTGTTCATTTCCTCGATATCCTCGGGTGTGGTACCCCGAAGTCTACCGGTTTGACGAGTTTTCGCCCGATTTGTTTTCGAGGGTGACGGCGGTGGTCCGGAGAGGAAGTTACGGTGGTAGTTGGGATATGGAAGAGCTTAAAAGGGAGGCACGGTTAAAGAGAAGGCGAAGAAGAAGAAGTCTACAATGGGGAAAATTAAACGTGCTTGGAAAGCTATCAAAGATTTGACCCCGTGCGTTAGATGTTGTTTACGCGGCCACACCACGATCGAGCTTACACGATGTAGTGGGTGGAAGAAAGGTTAAATGGCACGATCCAGTGAGCTTCAACGTGTCGAGCTAACGACATAAACCAAAAGCGCTACTTGGGGGGCACCACTAGATATCCGTTTTTTTTTATTTTCTTTTGTTCTTCTTTTGTGTGTCTTAGTTTAGTTTTGGTCTAGTTAGGGTATTGCGTGAATCGCTCCGTATTTGTGGTTGACGGTTGGATGTTCTGCACTTTTCCTTGGACGGTGATTTTTCCATCTAAACGATTATCTCTTGTGTTTCATATGATATAATTCCCCCCTGTCCCCGAGATACTTTTCGTGTTTGTCAAGTGTGCAGGATAGTCTTGATAGCGTTTGTGAGTTTCAGACGGTGTAAGTTTTCCGGTGGATGGTCCACAATCTACTGATATCCTCGAGCATTCCTGGGTGCTGCGCATCATTCCAGGGTTGCTCCCATTCGAACGACAATCAGCTAAGTTCTTTCTTTCTTTTTATTTCTGCACAACATGAGGACATGTTGTTATTTAAGTGTGGGGGAGGGGAATGATCGCTATGTATCGACCATTTGCTTATATGATGTTATTTCTATGCTAAAATGAGCTAAATTTTCAAAATTTTTGTTTTGTCTCAAGTGAGCAATGCATGTTTTTGTTCGGTTTTGCTATATTCATCGATGCTTTATGTCATATGTTTGATAAGTTAGTTGTTTCACCTGATTTATTTTTCACGTGCCATAGTGAATGAAGAGCTATTTTTATAAGGTTATACCCCGTTTTGGATTAGTAATTTTTGATTTTCTTATAAGTCATGTACTTAGTGCTACGTATATATCGTGAGATTTATGGTAGTTTGTATTTAGCACCGTAGTATGAGGTACTGTGAATATCTAGAAGTTTGAATGTGATAAGTAACACGTAGCTATTGTCAAAGTGAAAAAGTTGAATTAATATGAAATTATTTGTGTGTGTGTCGAAAGCTAGTCGATGATTTGGGTGCGGTAGGGTATACCACGTATGTCCTATACCACTATGATGGCTAAAAGCTCACGACGGTTAGGAAAAAGCTTTGCCTTATGATTGGAGTAAGGTAGGGTATTATCTTGAAATGTCCTATTACGCTATGAGGGCAATAGCTCATTCTAATGTGTGTTTAAAAAGTGAATGAATTCAATCAACTTAAGAATTGTTATGAAATGAATATAAGGCTTAGTTATCGTTAATCTTATCCCAGGTATAAAGGCGATAGATATCTTGTAGGGATTATCCTCTCGAGTATTTCGAAAGGCCCTACATATGTTCGATCATTCTTTTCAGGATATGTCACGTTTGTAGGGTGCACCTTATGAGTGTCATTTATTGCTATTCTACGAGGGGGTATTAACTAGTTTTACTTTGAGTCCCTCAAGTTTGGATTTAGTGGAAGTTTTCTATGGCTATGCACACACTCACGTGGGTGAACATCTAATTTATTTGAATCTGTGGTATATGTGTTAAGATGTCTATACTTTTCTCGAGCCTTTACTTTGTTTTGTTTTGCTCGGGACGAGCAAAAGCTAAGTGTGGGGGAGTTGTTAAGGGTGATTTTGTACGTTTTATAACGATATATTTTACGATGATTTTCCCCGTATTTATATTATTTGCATAGGAATTGGCCTTTATATTGAAATATTAAGCGAGTGATGTTTTTAAGGGTCTAATTGCAAAAGTGATTAAATTATGTGTTTAATTGCTTTGGTTTTATGTTTATTCGTATGATGTTACATTTTTCATGTTTCTATCATGTTGTTAGATACGTTTTCATGATGAGTAAGGAGCTTAAACGATGATCACATGAAGATGGAAGAGTTGAAAGATGTTTAAGTGAAGAATTATTGAAGAAACCGGAACCAGGCACTTCATGGGAATTTTGTCCACTTTTGTAGCCACTTTCAGGGAAAGTTGTCTTGATGTAAGTTGTAGAGGATTTAAATAGCTTTCCAACGCATCTTGAATCACCTCATTCGGAGCCACTAGAAGTGAAGTTATGAGCAAAATACTTGGAGCAAGGTAGTGGACGGGCGTCCATAAAAGTGAGCGGCGTTCGGAGATGCGATTTACATTCGAGCCTTCAAACGCTGCATAGACGAGCGTCCACCCTCCGTCCGAGAGAGCATGGACGGGCGTCCGGCATTGAGGACGGGCGTCCACGGCCGACCTTCGGCAAACCGACTTTAAAAACTATAAATATGCGTGTTATTTTCAACCACTAATCACCACGACATTACCCTGGCGGCCACGGGCCCCAGGGCGACTTTCTTTGCGATTTTCGGACCAAGAATCACTTTAATTTCTTTTAGTTTATTTGTTCGATTTCTACAATGATTAGAGGCTAAGGCTTCCTTGAACAAGCATGTGAAGCCAATCTCAACGACAACTTGATTTCAATCTTTGGATGTTTGTGAGTTTTTAATTTAAAGTTGTTTCTTTTCGATGTTTATTTGTTATGTTGCAATTGAAATCGAGAGATATATTGCATGTTGATGTTTACTATATGATGAAAATCGATGTAAACCTAGATCACCATAGGAAAGATTAGACTTTTAACCTATAAGTAACGAGAGTTGATTAGGTTAGAAATCTAGGTTTCTAGATTGAATAAATCTTACACCTTTGAATTGAAAGCGCTAGTCTTTAAGATCGAGAGATAAAAGATTGCAAGACGAATTATCTACGAGAGTAGGAATTCATGCCTTAGTTAGGTGAACCACATCTTTAGTTAAAATCATCACTAAACAATCTAGAGAGGGAATTGAGGGTTGTGAGATAGGTGGATCATTGCTTGTTCTTCGTTAGATAGATTTATCGTTTTTCTTAGTTATAGTTTTCTTTATTTTGTTCGCAACGATATTTTCCTGGCTTTGGGTGACAATCCTCTGTCCGGTTTATTTTCCGTTTTAGTTTAGGTTTAGTAATAAATAGTAGTGACAATTTTAGAAGAATTAATCGAACTAGATTAAACAACCTCGATTCCACGAGATCGACTCCGGTATTAATCGCTATACTACGATCCACGCACTTGGGGAATACCGGATTTATAAATTATTATTACTTGTTGTTTTGCATAGATAAAATCCGTGACAACGGATTCCGGGTAGTGACGACCTTCCAACGCAGTTCTTGATATGATAACAACCGATTTGACTCTCGACCTCAAGAGAAGAGTTGTAGGGCTTGAAGAGAGGATTCTACAGGATTTTGAATCACTCCATTCCGACTTACGAGGCCCGAGATATGAGCGTTACAAATTCAGAATCTGTTCCAGGAAAGGCGGACGGGCGTCCGACACTATGGACGGGCGTCCGCCACCGACCGAGCCGAAACCGCCTCTGATTTTCTATAAATAGCAGCGCGTTTTCAACCCTAAAACATATATTTTCGACTCCTATTGATCCCTAATCATAAGAGAGCAACCCTAGGTCGCCCCCCCCCTTTTGGGAGGTGGGGTGGCAAGTTAGATTAGGTTTTTATTTCGCGTTTTCCTTCTTGTTCTTCCATGTTGGTGGTTTTAAAGTCGTAAACTTGGAGCATCCATGGTTATTTTTCAAAGCGTTTTGATTTCTCCTTTGGATAATTTTGTGAGTAATTTAATTTAAAGCTCGTTTCTTTCCTTTGATTATATGTTTATGCATGTATATCGGAAGATGATTGCGATTGATGTTTATTATATGATGGAAGTTGTGTAATTAAACCCGGATCACCATAGGAAAGAATAGATTTTTAACCTTGACATAACGGAAGTTGATAGGTTGATTATCTAGGTTGTTAGATTTAATAAATCTTGCACCTTGTTTTGTTTGCGTCAATTTTATACATTGGAAGATGATAGATTGATAGACGAATTGCTTACGGAAGTAAGGATTCATACTTTTGATAGGTGAATCACGACTTTGATTAAATCATCATAAGATAATCTAGGGAGGAAGTTAAGGGTTGCGGGATGGTGGATCATGTTTGTTCTATGTTTTATTGCTTTGGTCATTATCATGTTCGTTTTATTGTTTTCCGTTAGTTGCCGTTTAATTTAGTTTATCGCTTTCAATCTTTCCTGGCTTTGGATTAACAATCCTCATCCCGGTTTATTCTCCGTTTTAGTTTAGGTTTAGGTTTAGTTAATAAAGAAGAATTAATTAGATTAGATTCAACGTCCCTTTTCCCTGAGGATCGATACCCGTACTTATCCAACTTTACTAGCAACTACCCGGTATTCGTATAAAATCACCCTTAACATCTTCCGATATAAATTGCAAGATACAAATAAACAAAGGAAAGAAACAATTTGAATTAAAACTTACAAAATCATCCATGAAAAAGAAATCAAGTCGCAGCTGGAAAAGATGCTTCACAACGCTGTGTTCATGGCTGCTCAACCGTGTTCATCAATGGAGAAACAAAAAGAAAAGAAAACGAAAAAGAAAACCTAATCTAACTTGCCACCCCAGCCTCCCAAAAGGGGTTGGGGCGGCCTAGGGTTGCTCTCTTATGATTAGGGATCAATAGGAATCGAATTATATATGTTTTAGGGTTGAAAACGCGCTGCTATTTATAGAAAATCCGAGGCGGTTGCTACAGTAACGGTGCCGGACGCCCGTCCATAGTGTCGGACGCCCGTCCAGCTTTCCTGGAACAGATTCTGAACTTGTAACGCTCATATCTCGGGCCTCGTAAGTCGGAATGGAGTGATTCAAAATCCTGTAGAATCCTCTCTTCAAGCCCTACAACTCTTCTCTTGAGGTCGAGAGTCAAATCGGTTGTTATCATATCAAGAACTGCGTTGGAAGTTCAGCGCTGCCCGGAATCCTGATTTTCCGACATTTATCTTGCTTGATTTCTTTCCTTATATCTTTCAATCTTCCATAACTTTGATTGATCCTTTCCAAGCACGAATTTGGCTCTCTAAAATCCTCTCTTCCATCATCAATGAGTATCTACAACAATAGGAAAACATACCAAAGCGTAACGTATTTCCAAAATAACACAAAATCATCATTTAAGCACATAATTCGTTACATTTTGCAATTAACCTCTTAAAAACACTATTTACTCAATTAATCGATTATAAGCTCGAATTCTACGAAAAACATCCATATATGGGGAATATTGACATAAAATATATCCTTATAAAACGTATAAAATCACCCTTAACAAAAGGTAAGGGTGAACGACAAGCATGGCGTCAATCGAGTAATGGTTGACACGGGGGGCCGCCGCGACATCATCTATTTCGACTGTTTAAAACGGATCGGATTCGGGGAGGCCAAGTTAAAACCCTACCTAGGGATGCTCGAGGGTTTTACCAACGACACGGTGCGGGTCAAAGGAACGATCGACCTCAATATCACTTTGGGTGACTATGAGCCCTGCCGAACGGAGGCAATAACTTTCTTGGTAATCGACTTGCCCTCTTACTACAACATGATTTTGGGAATCCCGGATATGAAAAAGTTTCAAATGGTAGCATCGGTTCCCCACCAAAGGGTCAAATTCCATATAGGGGACGAAATCGGGGTCGCCATAAGTCGGCCCGGATTTTTCCTCGAATATATGACCAAAAATAGGGTCGACTCAAAGCGACCCCGAATGGAGGGATTCAATATGGCCACAGATCAGATCGCTGCAATAAGAGAGGTCCCGGAGGGAATGGTTGAGGTCGAAACGTTGCAAATTAGGGACGAGCCCGATTTTACGGCCGAGGACGAGTTGGTTGAGGTCATCATAAATGAAAAACACCCAAAGCAAATGATAAAGATTGGGTCGCAAACAACCCGGGAGGACGGGGAAGGGCCGATCGAGCTCTGAAAGAAAACTTGGACGCATTCGCACGGGAGGTAACCGATATGAGAGGAGTGGAGTCGGAGATCGCCTTACATAATCTAAGTGTCGATCCCAACTTCAGGCCAATACAACAAAGGGCGTGTCAATTCTCTACAGAAAAAGAGGTCGCAATAAAAACGGAGGTCAAGAAACTTTTAGCAGCAGGCATAATCAAAGAGCTTCAATATCCCACTTGGCTGGCAAACGTGGTAATGGTGAAAAAACACAACGGCAAGTGGCGGATGTGCGTCGACTTCACCGATCTAAACAAAGCTTGCCCCAAAGATCCTTATCCGCTGCCCCGAATCGATAAAATGGTGGATGGGATCGCAGGTTTTGAAACCCTAAGTTTTCTGGACGCCTATTCCGGCTATCATCAGGTCAAAATGGCCGACGAAGATAAAGAGCTGACGGCCTTCAGGGCCGCCGGCGGGCTATATTACTATGAGATGATGCCGTTTGGTCTAAATAACGCAGGTTCAACCTATCAGAGAATGGTAAATAGAGTTTTTAGCACACAGATAGGCAAGAACATGGAGGCTTACATTGATGACATGGTCGTGAAATCAAGTCGCCAGGATCACCTGGAGGACCTTCGCGAAACCTTTGCAAATGTGAAAAATCACTCGATGAAGTTAAACCCCGCCAAATGTACCTTTGGGGTCTAGGCCGGGAAATTTTTGGGCTTCATGGTAAGTCAAAGGGGGATCGAGGCCAATCCTGAGAAAATCGAGGCGCTGATAAATATGAGCGAACCAACAAGCGTCAAGGAGGTACAGAGGCTGAATGGAAGAGTAATAGCCCTAGGAAGGTTCATTTCAAAATCCGCGGAGAAGAGCTTACCTTTCTTCAAAATCCTTAAGGGAAATAAAACCTTTTTATGGACAGAGGAATGTTTGCAGGCTTTCAACGAGCTCAAGGCCTACCTCTCAAGTCCGCCATTACTCTCTAGCCCCGCGGTAGGAGATGTTCTACTACTATATCTAGCTGCCTCAGATAGGGCCGTCGCCGCAGCACTTATCAAGGAAGATGGCACCTTGCAGAGGCCTGTTTATTATGTTTCTAAGGCTTTAAGCCCTGTAGAAAGTCGTTACTTTAATATCGAAAAGTTAGCCTACTGCGTTGTCATAGCTGCCCGAAAATTAAGGGCCTACTTTTCATCGCATTCAATTATAGTATTGTCAGACGCGCCGCTGCGGCAGGTCCTCCACAAGCCAGACCTGTCTGGTCGATTGTTACGTTGGGCCATCGAACTCACCGAATTCGACATCCGCTACGAACCTCGAAAGGCTATTAAAGCGCAGGCTTTGCCCGATTTTATCGTCGAAACAAGTTTCAACGAAAACATCCAAAAACACATCGAGGCGGATAATAGCCTTGATAAAAGTACCACAGCGAACGAGCCGGAACGGCCAAGTCACTGTTGGCAACTTTACGTTGATGGCGCCGCCAATCTTAAAGGTTGCGGTGCGGGGATAATCTTACTAGAGCCTGGAACCTCAGAAGAAATTGAGAAGGCCTTGAGGTTTAATTTCACCGCATCAAACAACCGGGCGGAGTACGAGGCGGTCATCGCGGGACTTGAGCTCGCCCGAGCAATGAAAGTCGAAAATGTACAAGTTTTCGTGACTCACGGTTAGTGGTTAATCAAGTGACGGGATCGTTTGGCATCCACTTTGCGAGATTCTACGAAGTATATAAATCTCGTCAAGAAACTCGAAAGCGGCTTCAAATACGCAAATTCACCAACATCCCTCGAGAAGACAATCATAGGGCTGATTACTTATCTAAACTAACCGGCGAGGAAGAAATTAGCAACCCATCGGTCATGGTAGAATACACAGCGGGACCCGCCATCGGCGGGGTCGAGGTAATGGACTTGCAATCCACAAATCCATGTTGGATTGATACGGTGAGGGACTATATCGATTCCGGAAAGCTCCCTGATGATCCGAACGAAGCAAAAGCCCTGGTAAGGAGAGCCGCTAGATACACCCTCTTGGCGACGTCTTATATCGGCGATCGTTCGTAAGCCTTTACTAAGATGTGTGCGACCCGAGGAAGTTAAGGGAATTCTCACAGAGCTGCATGAGGGGTCGTGTGGCGGTCATCCGGCTAGCCGCACCCTTGCGCAAAAAATCCTACTGGCCGGATATTATTGGCCTAAAGTCGCTGAGGACGCCAAGGCATATGCCAAGGCATGCGACGTATGTCAAAAATTTGCGGACATTCCCCGGCTATCCTCAGTCGAGCAGAGCATCGTCGTCGCCGCTTGGCCATTCGACATGTGGGCCATCGACCTCATTGGGCCGTTAAAAAAGGGCCGCTCCGGATGCGAATATGTGGTAGTCGCTGTTGATTATTTCACCAAGTGGATCGAGGCTAAAGCTCTGGTAAAAATCAGCACCAAAGATATAACCTATTTTCTACTCGATCAAGTATGGACAAGATTTGGCGTCCCCAGAGTAATAGTATCGGACCACGGACCTCAATTCAGAGAGGAATTCGACACATTCTGCGAGGAAAACAACGTCAGGCATTGGCAATCGTCAGTATGCTATCCTTAGGGAAATGGTCAAGCTGAAAACGCAAACAAACAGGTACTCCACGTTCTAAAAAAGAGTTTGGGCGAAAAAGCGGGTAAATGGCCCGATCACCTCCCCGCGGCCTTATGGGCTCTCAGAACGTCGCGAAAAACAACTACGGGGGAGACTCCGTTTGCTCTAACCTATGGATCCGAAGCTATGGCGCCAGTTGAAATGGCCCTACCAAGCTTAAGGGTCGCTCATTTTAGCGAGGTAGATAATCCGCTCAAGAGAAAGCTCGATCTTGATCTGACGGAGGAGCGGCGAATTGAATCATATGGCCGTCTGCTTAATTATAAACAGGCCGCCAAGCGTCACCATGACAAACATATTCGAGGCCATCACTTCGTCGTCGGAGATTATGTTTTGCGGAAGAGACAAGCCACCGTCCACGAGGCCAAGAAGGGAAAACTATCAGAAAACTGGGAAGGCCCAGTGAGGATCGCTCGGATAATCAAGAAGGGAACTTACGTGCTAAGTGATAATCAAGGCCGTGAATACAACCGACCTTGGCATGCAGACAATCTAAAAAGGTACTATATGTAAAGCATACATCGGCCATAGACAAATATGGCATGTGGGGAACAAAACTGAAATAAAAAAAGCATCTTCATTCATAAAAGGAAGTACAATTGTTTCTAGGCAATCTGCGGCCTACAACGCCCTTCGATCTAGCCAAAAACAAGGGGGCCGCATCATAAAAAAAAAATTAAAAAAAAAAGAGAGAGAGAAAGAGGCCTTAATGGGTATACCTACCACGATCCAGTGAATGCGTTGGCACCCTAGCTAAATTACATAGCTGGGTTATCAACGAAGCGAAGGGAAAGCGACGGTTACGCTCCATTAAAACCGCAAAATTAACCGCCTCGCGGTGAATCAGGATCCCCCAATCAATATCAACCTGGTGGTCGCGAATGGCATGCAAAAGGAAAGCTTCGGCTTCGCTAACAGCCTCGCCATCTATGGTGGGAAGGACGCGTGAGTTGATAAACTTCTTCCACTCACGATTGCTGCGAGACAGGTCGGATGCAGGTCCTATTACACGAGGCCGTTCAGAATTTGGAAAAAGCTCGCGGATTGCCTGGCGCAGACGTGCTTGCCTATTCGATTCATCGCTAAGGCCCCAAGCGACCTCATAATGGGAGGTGGGGTCGATAGCAGGTATACCCAGGGCACCGTTGATAGTTTCCGGAGTAAAAGCAACCGCAACGCCGCGAAGGGTAATACAGCTGGTAGTCCCTTCAGATGCAGCTTCAGACGGTATGGAGTAGAACTCCCTTACCATTGTAAGATTGGGCAGTATTGAGGAAGGGGGCAAGACAAAATCTGCCCACCCGGAAAAACGCACCCGCGACGAGAACCGTCACCCGCAACCTTGCTCGATTTAAACCCCTCTCCCTGGCGAGGCTCAACCCATTCAAAATAACGCCGAAATTCTCTTTAGCAACGGGGAAGCGATAAGGAAAAAGGGGGACACGTCACGCATGGGACGAGCTTTGAACACCCGCACACCACCATCTCCAGAAGAAAAAGACATGGCTCCAAAGCCAAAAGATTTATACAAAAGAGTAAAAGAGGAATGAAAGTGAGGTTGGGCTTGCCCCTCCTTTTATAGCAAAGGATAGCAGAAGGAACGGCCATGATCAATTAAATCCTACGGCCGGATATGACGCGGTTTATCTGAAATTTGAAATTCGAGGGGCGCATTTAATGCTTCAGTTATCTGCCCAAGATTCTAGGCTACATTCACGCACAGTTACTAGCCTAAGCTTCTAAGCCGTTTTGAATGCGCATGCGTTACAAGTGAGCTGTCAAATCGGTTCAGATCCCTGGATACCCGACAGACGCAACAGTCGAGAAAAGTTCAGTCCAGTCGGTTCAGATCCCAAGTCTCAGGCAAATTACTCCGCCTCAAACTCGGGGGCCGCGAACAGAAATTTTCAAACTTTGAAGATACAGCTAGACTTCAACAAGGGGGCCGCGGGAGTACGGCCTCGCAAAATCTATTTCCATTATCTCCAAGGACCAGGAGTTACCTGAAGTTGCGACGACCAGTTGTTTCGCTCCAGTCTCCATGCGCCTCGACCGAAACAAAGGGGGATGGGAAAATTTCAAAAGCACAAGGATTTTTCGATCAACTGTCAGCTCGTCAGCTTTTATTATTTTCGCGAGCTCCACAAACCTCGCCAAAATAAAGGGGGCCACATATAATACTATGGGACTCAAATCAAAGGAACAAAGCAAGTGCAGATATATAAAGAAAAGCCAAAAGCGGCCACAATCCAAACCCAACAGGCCAAGACACGGCCATTATGTCAGTACAAAAAGCAAAGATAAACTAAGTTATTACAAATCATCAAATAAGGACGCCAAATAGTTCAGAAGAAATAAAGTTATTATTACAGAGCCGCAAAATAAATTGTTTCAAAGAAAAAGCAAGGCATTCAGACGGAGCCGGGGGGAGTGTCGATGTACTCATCACCAGGTTGATCGTTTGCAGGAGGGTTCTTCAGAATCGCAAAATTGACAGGATTGACTGGAGGAGGATCCCACACCGGGTCACCGCGCTCTATCTGATTAGTCTAGATAGCAACGATGTGATCTGCTGCATAGGGGATATCCGGGTGGAGAGCCAACAGGTCAGGGGATCGCTGGGACATATTGACCCAACGGAGCATTTCCTCAAAGGTAATGCTCTCCCGGCCGTGATAAGCCCAAAGACAACGGCGAGCAAGGTGATTAAAACCTTGGTCGAAGCCGGCCCTCCCGATAATCGCCGAACTCATCGAAAGCTTAAAGGCCTCCACGAGCGGTGGACCCGCCTCCTCGGCGGCTTTCTCTGCGGCGGCAAGTTTCTCCTTTAAGGCCGGCGATCTCCCCACGCGCGCCACTAACCCTTCGCGAGTTGCGGGCTTCTTCTTTCAAAGCTTGCACCTTCTTCTTGCAGCTCCACATCCGGTTTGGCGCTCTCCGCCATAGCTTTTTTCATCTTATCAACCTCGGCAAGCGCCGTCGCACTTTTACTCTCGGGCGATCCCGGCTTTTTCCGAGGCCCCGAGGGCCGCCGTAACTTTCTTCGGTTCGGCCTTACGCGTCTCGGCGGCCTCGATCGCCTTGTTTATGCGGGTCCCAAGTGAAAAAGAAACGGGATTATAAGCCCGGCAAAAGTGCAAAAGTACGAAAAGAAGAAAAATATATATACAAGATAAACAAAACTTACCATTGATGCAGCAATCCCAAATTGGCCTGAGAGATCTTTGAGTTCGGCGACTTCATCGCCGGCCTGGGCGTCATCCTGAATCACGACGCGAGAAGTGATTCCCCTCCCAATCTCCAGTTGAACCCCGTGCGGCGAGTCCCAGGCTAAGCGACCCAAGGGGATAACATCAGCAATGGCCTCTCTTATCTGGCTCGCTTTGTTCATATCAATGCTTTGGGTGAAATTGGGGTCTAGCCACACCGCCTCTTTCCCCTTATAACCACGGGGCAGTGTCCCAGCAGGCAGCGGCTCCGTCTCCTCAGGAACCTCCTCAGCAATAGTATCAGGCCGCACAGAGCCCTTATCAGCAGCCCGCTTATCCGCGCGATCAGAGCCTTTACCTGCGCCCCCAGCAGTCTTGGTTTTCTCAGTTCGGGATCGTTTCTGGCCTTGGGTCTCCTTCGCGGTCTCCTCAGCTTGCGATCTCTTTTGCCCTACGACCTGGCTTGAGCCCGCACCAGTGGACGTCGCCGCGGTCCGGGTAGGATCATACGTCTCATCAATAACGGTAGCATCCACCGTGCGGGGTACTTTCCCCAGAGCTTGTTTCAAGGTCGCCTGTCGGGCTTTAGCTTGCTCCTCAGCGAGCCTCTGCTTTTGAGCTCGGCGTTCAGTTGCGTCCATACCTGCAAAACGGGTTCGTTAAAAACGGATCCAAAGGGGAAAGGCAGCGCATAAAAGAATAAAGCAACTTTAGAAAGGAACGGATAAGTGTGAGAAAATTTACAGTCCGGTCTCCTTTCTGGGTCGCCTCCACACACGGGACACTCAGACGGAAAACACTGGCCTATGTGGCAATCCCCTACCCAGTCAAGATCGCTCTCCTCAGGGGCCACAACTACAAACGGCTCCACGTCACCCGGGCCCACGACGCCGGCCCTGCGCCCCAATTGGAGGGCCAAGTCTAGAAAATCAACCCAAGCGATATTTCTCAAAGAAGCCTTGATTCCGTCAGATTGAATAAGTGTCATGAGACCCTTAACAAAACGCCGCTCCGTGACTAGAGGCTCGTCGATCGACAGGGTGGATTTAACCATACGCTTCGCGGCCCTAGGAAAAGGCCAGCCAACCTTGGATTCTACCTTGAGGATCAGCTGGTGCCATCTATGAATTTTGTTGGGCAGCAAGAATAACAAGCGAGGCGTCTTGGTCCTCAGAGATATTTGTCCTGGGATGCCCGTCCCACAGAACCCATAGAATTGGCCTAGCAAAGTCAGGGAGGGTTCTATTTTCATTGTCCGACACATCACGATGAACGACATAATCTGAATAATGGATCCAATAGTAAAATCAGAAGGCAGAGCCCCCATCAGCTCGCAAATCCTGGTGAAGAAGGGGTCGAAGGGAGGCCGAAGCCCCGCATAAAAATGGTCAAAATGCAAGATTAAGGTATTATCCGACCGGCGAGCACAGACATAATCCTCGCGGTCCCCAGGTTTGAATTTGTCGTCCTCCTTCTCATAATCAGGGAGAGAGAACCGATATATGCTTGTGTCAACTTTAAAACGACGACGAATAGACCGGTTGAGATCATCGCTCTTCGCGAAGCTTGGCCCATTTCTTCTCCGGATCCTTCGATACTCCGCTTGGATCGCAAATTCCCTTAACGCTTCGGGATTATTGGGCGCGGGTTTCTTAGCCTTAGCAGCGTCCTCTCCTACCGTTGTCTTGGGCTCCTTCTTCTTCTTCTTTGGTTTTTTGGGAAGCTCCCAAACAATCTTGCGAGGTAATGGGGCATTTTCATCCTCACTCGAGCCCATCAACTCGTGAAGTGCAGCGTCCTCCAGATAAGCCGCATCATGATCCGCGGCGCCACTAGTACTTGGATCAGCAGCCTGCTCTTCCACGACGGAAACCCCCCTATCGTCTGCCTCGCCGGTGCCTGTCCCTTGGGCCCGCGCCATCTCCTTGCGACTTTTCTTACGCCGCGGGGCGGGGGCGGGGGGACGAGAGAATCTAAGTCAAAGGGATCGTCGCCGATTCGAACCGCGGCATCCCCGCCTGTTATCTCCTCGAGCGGGTTATCCCCCGCGGACATCTCAGGACTAGAGGGATAGTCGTCCTCTTCCTCATGAGCATAATCATAGGCCTCCTGTTCTACGTCAGAATCGCCTCCCAAGGAATACTCTCCGTCGGACATCCTGCAAAAACAAGAGGAAAAGGTGGAGCTTTCAGACCTAGGATAATAAGAATTAAGCCAGGAAGGTAATCGCACCCATCTCGACACCCTCCCCTCCGTTTTTACAGGAGAAATGGAAAGCAAAATTGCCAGAAAGGGAAACGCAAATTCAAAAGCAAACATGGCGAGGATTGGGATTTCTGGAACGAAGCACCCAACTTTTTCCCTCTACCCCATTTCCCAGGAAAAACCACACCACAATGAGAACACCAACCCAAAAACCTTAGCTTTTTCTCGGAAAACATCTCTACCTCTACACACATTGTCTAAACAGTGGATCAAACGCCATGAAAAAGTTCGAAACACAAACGAAAACGGAGAAAAAGGGGGTAAAAGGGTATGAATTTACCTGTTTATGTGGAGAGGATAAAAAGAGCAATCTTGGGAGCACACCGGAATCTTCAAACTTTGGCCGGAAACCTCGAACTCGCTTCAAACACTACCAAATCCTCGCCACTATCCTTCGCCGGAAACCCTTTGCTAAACCCAAAAAGAGGAGAGAGAGCTTATCAGGAAAACTGTGGAAGGAATAGAAAAGGGAAAAGTGAAGAGGTGAGGGGAAGCCCAGCCTTATATAGGCAACTGAGTTCCGATCGTGCGGCTGGAGGTTAATCCATCCAACGGTTTAAGTTTGCGCGGTCGATTCGAATTCCAAAATTTGAAAACCGCAATCATTATGGGAGCTAACCGATGTCCACGTGTCAGCTTGGGCGGTTACCGAAGGCGTCACTACCCATGAAGTTGCAGTTACCAAGGGGGCCGACGTCAGCCACGATCTGACTAATGGACTGCCCCTATGATCCCTAAACGAGTAAATAGCCTCGCAAAGCGGACCTAGAGTTGCTTCGAAGGCTGCATGCTTTAAAAGCACGGTCCTTAGTGAACAAGTCGCATCAGACGGCAAGGTCGCAAAACGGACCTAGAGTTGCTTCGAAGGCCGCATGCTTTAAAAGCACGGTCCTTAGTGAACAAGTCGCATCAGACGGCAAGGTCGCAAACTATTATCCTTGTACTTACTACTCCATGCTCGACATTTTCATGGAAAATGATCAAGACATGGAGTAGGGGGCCATTGATGGTACAAATAATATCGCCACTACATAGTCCCGGAAATAGCCTCATCAGTTGTAGGGATCCGCGGCGACACCAACGGCGGTACCAAGAGTCCCTCTGTCAGGATCGCTGACATCACGACCTTGGGATAATGGCCCTCAAAGGGCCGCACAAGACTGGAGAGGAAACAAGGAGCTGACGAAGGATAGACAGGGCTGGCCGCCTATGCGACCACAAGGGGACGCCGCCCGATATTTTATCCACTTGTAGCATAGATATTTTAATGTTTACTTAGTGGGGAGGTTAATGACTAAGCGACTTAGCACCGCCCGTCATTAACTTAGCCACTAAGCTAATTCTCTTATAAAGGGAAGTCTTGTGTAACTAAAATAAAGGAGGTCTTCTAATAGAAAAGCAAGCAAAAGCTCTGCGAAAATACTCCCCCTCTTCGTGCCACCTTCGGCTGACCCCCACTGAAATTACCAACTAATAAGCCAGATATCCACAAACACTCCACCGTTGCGCCACCGTGATGATTTCTGCATCATCAATATATATCAAAGCCATCTGCTCTAATGGCGTATCCTTCTTCAAGGCTAGGAAATGAGCACTCTTTGTCAAACGATCCACTATAACCCATATCATATCAACACCGCCAACTGAACGAGGTAACCCCGTAATGAAGTCCATGGTAATCTTCTCCCATTTCCACTCTGGGATTTCAAGAGGTTTCAACAAACCTCCTGGTCTCTGATGTTCTGCCTTAACTCTCTGACAAACATCACATCGAGAAACATAACTTGCTATATCATTCTTCATCGCTTTCCACCAAAAGTGTTGACGTAAGTCTCTATACATCTTGGTAGAACCAGGATGCATAGAAAAACCCGACTGATGGTGTTCTTCCATGATTTCTTCCTTAACATTCAACACCTCAGGAACACACCGACGTCCTCTAAACCAAAGCGAGCCATCATCTGCAACCTCAAAACCCATATCCGGCTTATCAACTTTTGCTTCATCTCTTGAAGAAAAGCATCATTCAACTGCATCTCTTTAATCCTATCCAATAATGTTGGTCAAACAGAAATTGCAGAAATGACGCTTCCTGGTGGAACTGGACCACAAACTTCTATCTGAATTCGATCTAAATGCTTGATAATCTCTTCTTGGCTAGTTAAGGTCGAAAATGCCCTCCTACTTAAAGCATCTGCAACCACATTTGCCTTTCCAGTATGGTATTGAATATCAATATCATAATCCTTGACAAACTCTAGCCATCTTCTTTGCCTCATGTTCAATTCTTTCTGCGTAAAGAAGTACTTAAGACTCTGATGATCACTGAAAATCCGAGTCCGCACTCCATACAAATAGTGTCGCCAAATCTTCAAAGCAAAAACAACTGCAGCTAACTCCAAATCATGTGTAGGATAGTTTTTCTCATGAATTTTCAGCTGTCTCGAAGCATAAGCAATTACTTTACCCTTTTGCATCAAGACACAACCCAAACCACGACCTGAGGCATCTGTATAAATATCAAACTCTTCAGAAGAAACTGGCAATGACAAAACCGGAGCTGTAACTAACCTCTCTTTAAGTGTCTGAAAAGACTTTTCACAATCACCTGACCACTCGAACTTAACTCCTTTTCGAGTCAATTGAGTAAGAGGCATAGCAAGCAATGAGAAATCCTGAACGAACTTCCTGTAATAGCCTGCTAAACCCAAAAAACTACGAATCTCGGTAACTGAAGTAGGTCTAGGCCACGCCACCACTGATTCAATCTTAGCTGGGTCAACTGAAATTCCATCTCCTGAAATGATGTGACCAAGGAAAGCAACCTGATCCAACCAAAATTCGCACTTGCTAAATTTTGCAAACAACTCTTTATCCTTTAAGGTCTGCAACACTATCCGTAGATGCTTCTCGTGCTCTTGTTTATCCTTAGAATAAATTAAAATGTCATCAATGAACACAACAACAAACTGATCCAAGTAAGGGGAGAACACCCTATTCATCAAGTCCATAAAAGCTGCAGGGGCATTAGTCAAACCGAAAGGCATGACCAAGAACTCATACAACCCGTATCTAGTACTAAAAGCTGTCTTAGGCACATCTATTGGCCGGATCTTCAACTGATGATAGCCAGAACGGAGGTCAATCTTTGAAAACACCTTTGACCATTGCAACTGATCAAACAAATCGTCTATCCGAGGGAGAGGATACTTGTTCTTAATAGTCAACTTGTTTAACTCCTTATAATCCACACACATCCTCATAGTGCCATCTTTCTTCTTTACAAAGTAATTCACTTTTTTTTTTTTTTTTTTTTCGAAACCGAAATCTCAACGGCTTCTATTGAAGATTAAGGTCCCTCATTCCCAAAAGTTTTGGGTCCATCTGAAAGTACTCAACCCGCTCAAAAGAAAGTACAAACTTATCTAAGGTTGTAGTAGTACTTCCTGGTGTGGAGGATATTCGATCCTCCCTTATCGTCGATGCTTCCATGGAGGATATTTGCTCGACTTATGATATCGACCTCAAAATATTCAGTACTCGCCACCCGTCATTTGACGAGAGGGCCAATAAACCTCTTGAATATTTTATGACCGTTTACAAAGAACAATTGATGGGAGGTCTCCAATTGCTTTTGAATCCAGCCCTCATACATGTCCGGAGATTTGTCTAGTCCAGAGGAATTTTCAGATATTCTTTATTTTATACTTCAGCTTGTTTATATTATGTAGTAACAATAGACGTGTTTATAAAGTTATATTGTTTAGATTCCGTTTGCACTGATGTCTATCCCAAAATTTAACTTACAATTGAAACAATCAACTCATACAAGGTTTTCATTGTACATTACACTATTATTTTATGAGTGAAACACGTACTTAATAATGTATAACGTTAAAATATGTTGTCAAATTTCATATAAATATATCAATTTAATAACCACCAAAACATGCAGCGCACGTGCATTTTGCTAGTGTTTGTAAGCAAATCAAACCATTGACGCTGCGGATTTCAAAAAATTGTTTTCATTTTAGTTAGGATTTACTTCATGAATACAGTGTAAAACTAAAGAAAGAGGAAGGAAAAATGATCTAAAATATCAAAGCTTACGTTTTGGTTGTTAATCATCCGTAATAATTGTCCACGGCCTCTAACGGTGAAACACACAAACAACTAATCTGATTGAAGAAGAGTATCGATTACCATTGTCAATTAGCAGTGGCAACAAAAAAACAAAAACAATAAATCTAAAAATAATAATAACATTTATGTTACATAAAACAGTCACTTTTCAAACTATAATCCCCCGCTACAAAGATTTATATAATTTAATTCCAAGGGTACCGTTATTTGATGTTTTTTTAAACTTGGGAACTAACTTCAGTGCAAGAACACACCTGACCAGACCATAAACAAAGCTCACTGCCCGAGCTCAATTACCGGCGATTGAGTCCGATAACGCTCCGAAATCCTATCCGGTGAGGGCGGTGTGGATACGAAAGGAGAAATTCCTTGAAACGGATTTTGGGGCATATCATCACCCCCAACTGGCGGTGACAAGAAAAATTCTGGTGCCTCCGGAATTATACCACCGGTGTCTATCCCTGGAGGATTCGGTGTAAATGTGAAGGGAAGTTCAGGTGAAATTGGTTGAACATTTGAAGGCTCTTGCGGTGGAAAAAAGGAGAACGGCGGCGATTCTGTTTCGGGCGGTTGCGGAGGTGAAAGCGAAAAGTCAAACGGTGGCGTGGAAGGTGGATTTTCCGACGGATTATCCGGTGGGAAAAAGAAGAAGGGTGTTTCCGGTGTTGTCGGAGGGAAATTATCCGGCGGTGACTCCGTTACAGGCGGGATTAGTGGCGTAGGTGTGAAGAAATCAGGTGGGGAATCAGTTTGAGGTGGTTCCGGAGGAGAAAGAAAGGAGACAGATGGTGGTGAAAATATGGGGACAAGTGGCGGGGCAGGGTTTGTTATATCTGGTGGGAAATCAGGAAAAAATGGCGGAGGAGTAAATAAAGGAAGTGCTGGAGTGTCAGGTACTGCGTCGGGAGGTGGTGATAAGAACCACGGAAATGCGGGGGTTTCTGATGGTGGTGGTGGAGAAGACACAAGTGGTGGTGGGAAATTAATCGGGATGTCAGGAGGAGGAGATGACGGCGGGGTCACGTCTGGTGGCGGCGGAGATGGAACCAACGGAGGAGGTGGTGGTGGTGGTGAAGGCGGTGGTGGCGAAGGAGAAGGTGGGGGTGATGGAGGCGGAGATGGTGGGGGAGACGGAGGCGGAGCTGGTGGTGGAGACGGAGGCGGAGCTGGTGGTGGAGGAGAAGGTGACACAGGCGGCGGTGAGAGTGGAACAGGTGGTGGTGAAGAGACAACTGGTGGTGGTGAAGAAACTATGGGTGGTGGCGAAGGGGATGGAAGCAGGGGGGGAGGAGGAGAAACAACTAACGGAGGGGGTGATGAGACGAGCGGAGGCGTAACAGGAATCAAAGGCGGTGAAGGGACAATGATTGGCGTTGGCGGCGTAATGGGAGCAAGAGGCGGGGCAGGGACGATTGGCGGCGGTGTAATAGGAACAAGAGGCGTGGGAGAGGGTGGTGGTGGTCGCGGAGTAGGAGTCGGTGGACGCAAGAAAGGGTTGTTAGGAGAATTACGAGCAAAAGGCCACTGGCTACAGCTCCCAAATAAGAAAGTGAATAAAGGGTCACAGTTTGATGATCCTCCTCTTGATCTTCTTCCACCATCACCACCACCACTACCCGACCCTCTTCTACTCCCAGAACCACCACCGCCGCCGCCTGACCCTCTTCTACTACCAGAACCCGAACTGCCGCCCCCTCGCCTACCACCGTTTCTTGGTCTTCTATGGCTAGTCCTCTTGTCTACTTCCACATCCAGCCCATTTGTGTGATTGCTGCTGCTGGCTTGTGCCCATGTTGAAGTTAGAAGCAATAGTAGTGCTAAGAGAATCAAAAAGATTAAGATGTTTGATTTCATCTTTGATTTATCAGTAGTGGTTATTTTGTTACTATCATTGTTTCCTATAGTTTTAAATGTTGGTGCTTAAATAATGCAAATGGGGAATGGCAACTTCTGCTGCTGCAGAGAGTTAATGGACGCTGTGAATTCCTTGTTTCCCAGGAATTCAATTCTGGGAGTTGAGCTGCCTTGTTTCTCGTGCCATTTTCGATATGATGATTCAACAGGCCTTCAATGCAATCAGGAACTGGTTCATTATAGACCCAGGGAGGAACATGCTTGGCATTAAAAAAAAGAAACTATAATGTTTAGGGCAAGTCCAATGTCAATGTCAATGGTATCAAAATTTAAATTTGATACCTATTAACATTGGTCATACTCTTATCAAATTTTTATCTCTCATCAAAGTATTAAATTTTGAGTTTGATACCCACAAACAATATCTCCAACCCAAAGTATCAAATTTAGTGGTATCATTTTTTTAATATTCGTTTTGATTAAATTTATGAATGTTTTAATAATATAAAAAAAAATATTGTCGTATTAGTTAACGCATTTTTTATTTAATAATAATTTTAGAAAATTATATACAATAAGTAACATAAAACCCAAATTACGATAATAAATTCGTGACTAGTCAATCCGCCATGTGTCGTGCCATGATTTGCTAGAAATAGTACGGATATGATTTTTTTAATTACCATCATAAACTTGTGTATGGATCAATCCGTCACGTGGCATGTTTTGATTTGTGAGATATATTATGGATATAATATTTTCAAACTCATCTGCCAAATGGCGTGTTGTAGTTCGTCAGAAAGATTACGGATGTGTTGTTTATCAATCCACCACAAAAAAAGTTATCAAATGATCTTGACACTTGTCATAACATCATTCGTCGAGCAGATTACGGATAAGATTTTCATATCAAATTATCATATCTATATATATAACAGGTAATTACATCATTTATTCACACCCATTTCAATTATCAAGAAATTCTTTCCAACCATTCAATTGATATTTCCCTATTGTATTGCAATGAATAGATTTCTTAAATTGGTAATAAAAAATGATCGTGAAGCTGCCAAACGCCGCGAAGAAGATGACGCGATGATGAGAATACTTTGCCACCGGTACATACGCCGCCATAGAGAGGAGTCACATGCACTATTGCATGAACAATACTTTGCAGATCTCTGTATGTACACGCCCGATATGTTTCGCTCTCGATTTAGAATGCATAGGCCTCTATGCGAGCGGATCATGCGTGATGCTGCAAACCATAATAACTATTTTATCCAGAGAGATGATGCCATCGGCCGACCCGGATTCTCAACAACGCAAAAGGTGTTATGTGCTATAACACAACTAGCATACGGCACAGTTGCAGATCTTATTGATGACACTTGGCCATAGCTGAGTCAACGAGCATTGAGATATTGATGAAGTTCACTCGATCTATATACGAGGTATATGGAGAAGAGTATCTGCGTCGTCCTAATGCAAGAGACTTGCACCGGTTGTTGGCTAAAGCCGAAGAAAGAGGGTTTCCAGGGATGATAGGTAGCCTCGATTGTATGCACTGGCGGTGGAATGCATGTCCAAAAGGATGGGAAGACCAGTTTACCAGATATAAAGGACGTGCAACAATAATTCTTGAGGCAGTTGCATGTTATGATACATGGATCTGGCATGCATTCTTTGGATTCCCGGGATCACTGAATGATCTAAATGTCCTAGCGAAGTCCCCATTGTTTGATGATGTATGTTTGGGTAAAAGTCCAGAAGTTGACTATGTGGTTAACGAAAGACATTATGGTCATGGTTGTTATTTACTTGATGGCATATACCCTGAGTGGGCCACTTTTGTGAAGGCAATATCTAATCCCGATACTCCAACGCAACAATATTTCGCCCAGATGCAAGAGGCATTTCGTAAAGACGTAGAGAGAGCTTTCGGGATCTTGCAAGCACGTTGGGCCATTGTTCGAGGGCCTGCACGTGGGTGGGACAGAGAGGATCTTTACTATATAATGATGGCTTGTGTAATATTGAACAACATGATAGTGGAAGATGAACGCGAAAAAGACGAAACGGTTTCTGTTGACCTAAATGAGACACCTACGCATCCAACTAAGGCACAAATTTATGACAGATCACCTACGATGGAAACAGATGTGCAACGCGATGGAATAAGTGACTTGCGAGGGTTCATGGATAGGTATGGGTTAAAATGTAAAGTGATTTCAAAAAGCCTAAAACGTGATCTGATATTAGAATATATTGCTTTACATTATTTGTATTTTACGTTTATACCCTTGTGGTCTCTCTATATAAACTCATTGTACACAACATTATTTCTTAATGACAATTATTTTGTTATTCATCTAAACCTAATATGGTATCAGAGATTTTTTGATCCCAAAAAAAAAAAAAAAAAAAAAAAAAAAACAATTTTTTTTCGGCTATCTCTTGCTGCCGCCTCCTTCCAGCGGCTATGGCCACTTCTGCCGCCGTCTCCTCTCAGTCCGTCACCTCTGCAACCGCCGGCGCGCCACTGTTCTTGCTGCGCCTGCAGCCCCTCAGGCTACCACCACCGTTATCTCGCTTAATCCTGCTGTCAATGCCCCTACGAAACTTGATGGCAAAAAATTCACGGCTTGGAAGCTTCAATTGACCACTTTACTCACCGGTCACGGTCTCATCGGTTATGTCACAGGTGCCACACCCCTGCCGCCACCAACCATCCCCTCTGCGGCTGGGGAGATGACAGTCAATGCGGCTCACCTGCATTGGCTCCAACAAGATGCCCTAATCCACAATTTACTTTTGGGTTCGGTGGATAAAGAGTTTATGGCTACGATTCAACACACGACAAATTCGAAACAAGCTTGGGACACCCTTCTCGACACGTTTGGGAAACAGAGTAAGGGTCGTGTTCGACATCTCAAACTGCGTTTAAATTCTATTACTAAAGGTACAATGTCTATTTCCCAATACTTCACTGCCGTTAAAAATGTTGCTGATGATCTCGCATCTCTTGATGCTAAGGTACCTGATGATGACTTGGTTGAATTAATTTTAAAAAATCTTGGTAGTGATTATCAGGGCCTTGTCAGTGCCATTCAGGCTCGTGATGATACCATCTCGATGCCATTGTTACATGAAAAATTACTTATGCATGAAGCGTCACTTTTACACAGTCCGTCTGTTGCACCCCCTGCGTATACTGCTTTCCCTGCTTACCCTTCCCCCCGTCCCACGCATGTTTCGACCAATACAGCCTATTCCCCTTACCAGCAGCTACCTCGGCCTCCCCTCCTATCCCGCCGTCGGTCCCCGGTCCTACCCGAGACCCCACCGCATGTCCCTCCCCCCAATCCCTCCTCCAAATCTGCGTCTGCTCGTCCCTCTAAACCATATCAAGGCTTCTGCCAACTCTGTGGTGTTCAGGGTCATGTTGCTACTCGTTGCACCGCTTACCCTCTCTACAATAATCTCTCATGTCCACCCAGAAACCCAGGCACCCCTCGGCCTCCTCCGCCGCCCCATGCCCATGTTGCCCAAACCGCTCCTACCAAACTTACTGCTCGCGGTACTCGATCCTTCTCGCTACTTGGATGCTTGATAGTGGTGCCTCTCATCATATGACACAGGAACTTAATCTACTCTCTCTTCACTCCCCCTACCAAGGTATGGATCGTATTATCATTGGTGATGGTAGTTCTTTGGCTATCACTCACATTGGTTCTACATCTCTTTCCTCCTTCAAATTAAATCATGTGCTTTGTGTACCTTCCCTTTCTCGCAATTTATTATCTGTCCAGAAATTTTGCCAAGATAATTCTGTCTCTATTGAATTCTTATCTGATTCGTTTTTGGTGAAGGATTTGAAGACTGGCAAATGCCTCCACCAAGGACAGGTCAGTGATGGAGCCTATGTGTGGTCCTCCAGAGCTCTCTTCGCCTTTTCTGCTTCCAAGGCTTCTGCTGCCACTTGGCATCTCCGCTGCGGCCATCCTGCTTTTCCTATTATTCAAAATCTTGCAAACAATAATTTTTTAGAATTATCTACTGTTTCACATTCTTCTTGTGATTCTTGCTTATGTAATAAGAGCCATAGGCTCCCTTTTTCGGATTCCACTTTGTCTACTTCTCGTCCATTGGAAGTTATTTATTCTGACGTTTGGTCATCGCCTGTTTATTCTGTTGATAATTTTAAATATTATGTTCTCTTTGTTGATCATTTTACTCGTTACATGTGGATATACCCACTTGCATGTAAATCTGACGTATATAATACTTTCATTAAATTCAAGCACTATGTCGAAAAACTGTTATCTTTCCCCATCAAAACCCTCTATTCTGATAATGGCACTGAGTACATTAAGTTACGTCCTTTTCTCTCTGAGAATGGCATCTCTCATTTCACTTCTCCCACCTACACCCCGCAAAGACAACGGCATCTCGAACGCCGGCACTTGCATATAGCCGAAACCGCACTCACTCTTCTTGCCCATGCCAAAATACCCGTCACCTATTGGTCCTATCTTTGTTAGTACCGCGATTTACCTCATCAATCGCATGCCCACAAAAAATCTTAATATGCTTTCCCCGCATCTCAAGCTCTTTTCTCAGCCTCCCAATTACTCTAAGCTCCGAGTTTTCGGTTGCCTTTACTATCCATGGCTTAAACCATACAATCCCCACAAGCTCGCGCCTACATCCAAGCCATGTATATTTCTTGGTTACGCCCTCACACAAAGCGCTTATCTTTGCTATGACATCTCTGAGTCCCGTATGCATATTTCCCGTGATGTTCGATTTGTGGAGGATATTTTTCCCTTTGCTAGCATCTCCTCTGACTCCTCCTTACCTCCGTTAACCGCACTCCTTCCCTCTCTGTCTTCTGAAACCGTGGCTGTCCCTATCTCTCCACCCCCCCCACGGCCCCTGCACCACCTGCAGGCATTTATGCGCCATCTACAAGCTCCTCCTCCTCCTCTTCTTCTTCCTCCCCCACCGCCGTCCCCTCTCCTTCCCCTTCGTCCCCCTCCCCGCCGCCTCCACCTCCCCCCCCCCCCCCCCCCCCGCCGCAACATCCCATGACCACTCGCTCTCAAAATCAAATCTACAAACCTCGTAAACTCTTTAACCTTCAAGCTCAACTGCACAACCGCTACCTAGATACGGAGCCCTCAACCCTTAAGCAGGCATTGCAGTGTCCGCAGTGGTGTGTTGCCATGTCTGATGAGTATAGTGCGCTTCTTCGCAATGACACGTGGTCGTTAGTTCCCCCTGCTGCTGGTTTAAATATAGTTGGTTGTAAGCGGGTCTTCCGAATTAAACGGAACCCGGATGGCTCGATTGATAAATACAAGGATCGGCTGGTTGCCAAAGGGTTTACGCAACGTCCTGGTTTGGATTACTTCGAAACTTTTAGTCCTGTTGTTAAACCTGTTACGATCCGTCTTGTTCTTAGTATTGCGGTTTCCTTTGGCCGGGTCTCTTCGCCAACTCGATGTCAATAACGCCTTCTTACGGGGGACACTAAATGAAGATGTGTATATGTCTCAACCACCTGGGTTTGAGGATGCAACGAAACCCACTTTTGTGTGCAAAATTCGCAAGGCGATTTATGGTCTTAAGCAGGCACCTCGGGCTTGGTACCATGAGCTTAAGTCTTTTGTTCTTACCGTGGGTTTTGTTAACTCTGCAGCTGATCCTTCTTTATTTGTTTATCGCACATCTACCAGCATTACTTTCATCTTGGTGTACGTCGATGACATTATTGTTACGGTAGCTCCGGTGAGCGAGGTTCGAGTGTAATTGATCGGTTAGGCTCTCGGTTCTCTATCAAGGACCTTGGGCCCCTTTCGTATTTTTTGGGAGTTGAGGTCACTCATTCGACCCTTGGTTTATTACTTACACGGACCGGTACACACGTGAGTCGCTTTCTCGGTTCATATGGAGGATTCTAAAGCGGTTTCCACGCCTATGCCAGCTGACGCCTTTTCGGGTGATCCTATTGTTTCTCCTCCTTATGCCGATCCGACTCGGTATCGTCGGGTTTTGGGTGCCTTACGGTACTTATGCTTTACGAGAGTGGATATTCGGTTCTTGTTAATAAGCTTTCCCGGTTTATGCATGCACCGACGAGTATCCTTGGATGCTTGTCAAACGTCTCTTGCGCTACTTATCGGCACTCCTACTATGGGTTTACGATTATATCGAGATTCTCCTTTGGCGTTACATGCTTTTTCGGATTCTCGACGGCGGGCGGAAACGGGGATGCTTGGATATCACGACCACCGTCTCTTTTGAGTATGTGCCGGGTTACACCTCTATCTCTCGCGTATATTGTCTTCTTGGGCAAAAACGCCATTTCATGGAGCTCCAAGAGGCAACACTTAGTCTCTCGTTCTTCCACCGAAGCTGAGTATAGGTGTGTTGCGGATACGGCTGCCGAAGTTGCCCGGCTGACTTATCTTCTTGCTGATCTTGGCTTTACAGTTACTTCCACGCCCGTAATTTTCTGTGACAATTTGGGAGCACTTCGTCTCAGTGCCAACCCGGTTTTCCACTCACGCATGAAGCACGTGGCCATTGATTATCATTTCATTCGTGAGCATGTGGAGTGTGGTCTCGTTCGTGTTGCTCGTGTTGCTGCTGCAGACCAGCTGGCAGATATTCTCACCAAGCCTTTGCCACGGTTATCATTTTCTACACTTGTTTCCAAGCTTGGACTTCGCTCCACTCCGTCCGCTCGAGGGAGCGTATTAGAATATATTGCTTTACATTATTTGTATTTTACGTTTATACCCTTGTGGTATCTCTATATAAACTCATTGTACACAACATTATTTCTTAATGACAATTATTTTGTTATTCATCTAAACCTAATATCTGATGCAGCACTTATAGAAGAAGAAGATGCAGGAGGATGAGTAAAGGGGAAGAGCAGTTTCAATAATTGGTAAATTTCTCATCTTGTATGCAATAATATATTGTTGTGTTTGTGTTTCCTTTTCTTTTATTTCGTTGTTCTAGTGTCTCTGTTTTTTTTTTTTCCAATTAATGTATTATCTTGTTTGTGTTTTATTTTTATTTTCACATCGTTTTTCCAATTAAAACTGTATCGGTAACCACTAAATAACTGGATCGACAAGGAAATACAAACAACATTTATTTCATCACACAAACACACATAATTTAAAGTGAACGCATATTACCAATGAAAAAAGAAAGTGAACACACAACTAAAATTAAAACCAAACAACCAACTGAATGTAAAACTAAACGCGCACTCCAAACTTCATTATTCAAGGATAATTCAAGTCATAATATATCCAATCGGTCTCGTTAGGCGACGGATATAGATTCCTAGCCGTGCTCGAATTCGTCAGAGGTGGTGGAGTTGGGCATGCATCGACCATTTCACGATCCATTATAACTTTCTGTTTCATTTCCCAATTTTTTTTCTTATTTGGGGTGAATATGTTTGGATTCACCTGCATCGTACGCATATCTTCGGCATATTTTCTATCAGCTTCAACACGTTGCAGAGCAACTACGGCACGTTGCTCAGCAGCTTCAACTAATGCCAACTCTTTTGCCCTATCAATTGCATGTTGAGCATCTCTAGCTTTTGCATAGACCATATATTCGTCCATTTTTTTTTTTTTGCACACTCCAAATTTTTTGGTGCTTTTTTTGATTTCGTTCCGATTGGCCTAGTTGATGAGCTAGGTCCGCTTTTAGGTGCAGGTGTGTCATCATCCTCAAGATTCACTGGACCTTCACTTTGTGGAGGATTTTGATATTTTGGCTCATGTTTCACTATAGCCCAACTATGAGATAGCTTAAAAGCATTACTAGTATCCGAGTGGAAATAGGAATCAGCTAAAAGTGCCTAAAATGAATATAATAATAATTAGTTAACCCACACAAAAAATTAAAATCAAAGCGTTAATCCTTTTTTCTTGAAACAACTACAATCAATTAAACTATGTTCCACCGAGGAAGTGCTACTCCATCTATAGTTATTCATATATATCAAAAATAAAGATCCAATCTTTTAAGAGGGAATGAGGGAGAATGACATAAATATTTCATCAATTGAGTAGAAGGACAATCTTTTGAAACTTTTGCAAAAATGACAAAACTATTTATTCACTGTCGAAATTCACTGTTTAAATTAACTGCCGAAATTCACTATCTAAATTAACTAATTTTCAAAATTCATTGTCGAAATTCACTGATTTTCGGGATTCATTGTCGAAATTCACTGATTTTGGGATTCACTGGGGAGATTCACTGATTTTCGGGATTCACTGTTTGTCCTTCTCACTATAAAAATTATGCAGTTATCATTTTCCATATAAAAATATGTAGTTGTCCTGTTACTTAAAAATATTTCAGATTGTGTCATTATCCCTAATTTTCCTATATTTCTATCATTTTATGACTAGGACACAAAAATTAATTTTTATTCATACGTTCAAGATATGATAGTTTCAACAATACATTATCCTAAAAATAATTAGCGTTAATTAATGGAAAAAATGATTACCGCATCCGTGTTGTTTCCTCCACTTGATCGAGCAAGTTCAGCCCTCCTAAAAGCGGCACCATAAGCCGTACACTCTTTGTTGATTTTTTTCCATCATGTAGAACAACTTTTTGTGTCAATGTAAATTCCCTCAGTCGACCGATTCAATTCGAATTGTTCTTGAATTTTAACCCATATTGTTGTCTCTTTTTGGTTAATCCCGAACTCGGGGTCGCCTGCGATCATTAACCTTGCAAGGCAAAGGGCCTCGTCTTCACCTACTTTCCAACCCTCGAGTCTTCGTTTTGGTGACATCTTGGAAGAGCTAAAGTAATTAAAATATAGAGAATTAAAATGATAAAAAAAAATAAAAAAAATATCAGAAAGTGAAGTGATGAAGAATTGTAGTATATGAAATGAATGAAATATGTGTTTATATAGACTCTGAAAATAATTCACTCTTGATTTTTTTATCATTTTTATTTTTTTCAATTATCTGTCCGGTGGAACATGGATTGAATTGGTCCTATCTTTGAAAATTTGCAAGAATATAATGTCAAATCCATGGAGACAACCCCATGTGCTATGCTGCTGCTACTTTTGGAAGGTAAAATACCACCACTCGCGCGCGTATGTTCAGATGAGGGGGTATTGGGTGTGGTCTCAAATTTGAGACCTCAACTGGTACCAGATCAAATTTTGATACCCTTCAATTTTTTCATTGAAGATGTTAATACCTTCAAATAGGTATCAAATTTTGATTTTGATTTTGATACCCACTATTGGACTTGCCCTTATTGAAATCATAATACTGTTTCAATTTATCCTTCGCAAAACAAAATGTACAAAGAAAAACATAAGGTTAAGAACTAATGTGATTACCATTCATACTTGATCACATGAAGTAACTGTAATAAAGCAATAATGCATACCATACTAATCATTTGAACTAATTTTTCATTGCATGTAATCATTGTACTATCATTTTTGTTTATGGTTTATTAGTATGACGCCACATTTATTTTCTTCCAGTGTGGAGAGCCTGAAACATTATTTATTGACAGACTAAATGTTTTTACTGTTTTATCCCGTGCATGGGGATTGACCAACTTCAATCTTTTCTCCGTATTCTTTCTTGGGAGTGAGGACCTGATGCCGGGGTGAAGTTATTGTGTGGTATAGAGATTTTGAGTTGATGTGACGGGTGAAACGATCAGAACCACACAGTTTAAATACAGAATGAAAACTGGTAGCTGCGATAGCACCACCAATGCTATCCGCACATAGGTCCGGTGTATGCAATAATCTCTCGATGCCGGGACCCTCCATAGTTGACTGTTCTTTTCATTTCCAGCACTTCACCATGAACCTTTCATTTTCTATTTTCATAATTTTCATTTTAATTAGTTATTATTTTTATTGTAAACAAACTGGGTAATAATAAAGAGTATGGGTCGAGCTTCGTCTTTTGATTAATGGGCCAAGCTTCGAAGAAATGCAAGCAGGCCGAACTTAGGCTTTAACTAGACCATGCCGAATAATGTATTGATGGACCTAACAAATCTTAATGGACCAATTCCTTAAACGGATCCATTTCCATGAAAAACGTGTGCAGCACTTTAATTGTATATTACCTGCAATATTGATAACACAAAAACCTTTTTTTTTTTTTTCTTTTTTTTTTGAAGAAACACTAAAACTCTTAACAATATAAATAATAATGCCATATGATACATCATTTCATAAGTAATAATATAACAATGATATAATAATTTAAAATTACACAGCATAACAATTACTAAACAAGAACCCAACATGAAAGTGCATACATGGGTAATACTGTGAAGAATGCATCCCACATGAACAAGATTGATTATCTAAGCAATGGTAATCTTATACACAGCTCGAGTAATGAAAGCATACACACCCACATCCACATAGTTGCAGATAAAGCTCCATGAGCACACAATAAGTTGGACTTTTAGCTTAAATTCGGTTTTGGAATAAGTTGCGAACAATCCATTTCGAGCTCAATTTAGGCTACGGATTGAATTTCCAAGAGAGCTAAAAACGGTTTTGCAAACTATTAAGATAGTAGTTGAGTTAGGCTTTTGAATCACTCGATTCCAATTTTGAATGAATGATTAATTAATTATTAATACCCAAAAGCAGAGTAAAATATGTGGGTGTTAGTAAATAAAATGTGATTCATTTGTTCCAAATAGGAAAGATGTCTCAAGTTAGCTCTACATATAATTAAGCTCTACATAATAGGAAAGATGTCTCAAGAGAATTTTCTAGAGGAGGGAGGACTTAGATCTTTGATGGGTCAGAAACACGCACGCACCACCTGCCCACTGCCCGGCCAGCTCGGTTTGGTTCGGGCTTGGGCCTTGGGCTTGTCTATATTCTTTTAGGACAAACTCTAAATTTTATTTTTGTCCAAAAAACAATTATGAATCAATGCAACAGTATTTGAGCAAACTAATGCATCTGTTCGAATTCTAAACCGTCTGAACCGTTCAAATTCGCAACTGTCTGATACCAGAACAGAACATATATTGGCATCTGTTCAGATGAGAACTCCAAATTTCTCTCGCAAATTTCTCTACATATAGAAACTCGCATAAACCAATTTTTCCGGTAACTCGCTTATATATAACAGACATAAAATTATTTTGCGTACATATAGAAATGCTATTTTCTGCAATGTGTTGTGTTCGTTTTCTTCTATTCAATGAGAGGTTTCAATTATGTTCTTGCTACTTGGTATAATTAGATTTTCAACCTAGAACAAACTAGTAATTGTTTTCAACAACTATCGAACCTATCTTCATATAAGCGCGTAGTTTAAGAATTAGAAACAGATTCGCAGAAACAATTTTAGAAAACTATATATACTGTTAAATATATTGTGCGGACCCGGAATAAGCATGAACACACAATATTTATGCAATAATCCATCCCTCGAACCTATCTTCATATAAGCTCATAGCTTAAAAACACCGCAGAAACAATTTTAGAAAACCATATACCGCGGACCCCGAATAAACAATTTTAGAAAACTGCATATACTGTTAAAATATATTTTCTACATACACATAATAGACCCAAAAGAGGATTCAAAGGTCGGCATACATTGTGGCGACATACACCGGCACCGCGATGTCCCTCTTTGACTTTATGTCCAACAATTTCACGACATAGGTTGGTTTAAGGTTGAATTTAATAGGTGAACATTGTAAAAGGTTTATTATAAATGATAAATTGTGAAAAACATTCAAAGGAAATTTAGAATTATACAATTCTAACTCGAGTTAAATTCCGAATAAATCGAGTGTCAATCGATTCCGGAAGCTTTCCAAAAAAAAAATGGACTACACATAAAATAATCGGTAGAAAAGATGAAATTTATCCGACATATTTTATTAAAGTAAAAGTAAAAACAGGATAAGACAATATAGGGGGCAGAATCAAAAATGGGTCACAACTCACAAGAAAGATCTTTGAATGCTTGCTCGTGCTTTTCTTTTTCTTATGACAGTCATGGTATATAATTTAATTTTTGTCCATGCCTCTGCATATTGATTCGATTAAATTATAAATAAATTATAGAAAATTGAGAGGTTTCTAAATATAAAAAAAAAAGACACAAATTTGCCGCAAGTATCATATGGACTTAAATTTTTTAATTTTATTTTGGGGGAAAAAAGGTACATCATTGGACTTTTGGAAAAATACTAAAATTGTTAGAGCACTTGCATTAGAATCTGTAAAAAGTGGTAAATCTGTATATACAGTTCCAGATCCAACTAAAATGTCTTTGCGTCGAATCAGTATACATGATCTCTATTCAACAGATTCTGGATAAAATTGACATCATACTCTATATCTACCGCAATCGATTTTTTTGATTTCAAGTTTTTTTATTTCTAACATTATATATATATATATATATATATATATATTTCGAGTCGCAAAAAATCTTTCTACAAATATTTCATTAATAAGATCTTCTATACATATTTTGAATATCCATACAAGGTAATATTTATCACTATAATAATAGACAATAAATTATTTATATGTGTATTTGTTTTTGAAAATATGTCATAATTTTTTTGATTTACAGTTACTTTATTATTGTGGTACGGTAGAGATTCAGTACAATTGATTATGTGTAGAGATTAGTAAATGATGTGTAAAGTAGAGACATTTCGAGAATACATCGATGCGAAGTCTTCTTATGCGTGAAAGGTGTAGTAGTAGTAGTAGGTGCATTGAAGTTGGGGTTCTTGGCCTAGTTGGCTGTGACTTCGACACACACAGTATGGTACAATTAATATTTTTTACTACTTATTAAATAAACATTTGAGTCCCAAAGTCCCAACTCATTGTCCGGCTGTTTTTCGGCATTTGGTCCGATATGATCTGTTGTAATTTGTTGTTGTATTTTAACGAAAATCTTTCGTTTTTTATATAAAAAAAAATGAGGATTAAAATATGGAGTATAGACAATACAAATACAGAACTATTTTTAGTTTTTAACGCAAATAAAAAAATCAATTTTCAACAAAAAAAAAAATGGATGGGTTGTATTTTAAGTATTAACTTTATCTCATAATAAATGCTCGTTTTGAAATATGAAGGAGCATATAGAGGTATGTTTGAATAAAAAAACGCCAATGAGACATTGGTCCAGTGTTAATCACTCTGACCCCTTAACTTGGAATAATATCTGGAAGACAAAAATGTGTGTGTCCGGATAATCCATTTTTGAAAAACAAATATTAAAGGATATATTATTTTTTAAATGTACACTTTTTTACGAGATAATTAATTTTTAGGTTAAAGGTTGTAAATGACTGTTTTTTATCTAAAATAAGGAAAAAAGACAAGAAAAAAAAGATAGTGGTTGAGAAGACAAAACACGTCTGTTACTACGTGTTACTACACGTTGCTATGTAGTAACAGACACGTTTTTGTCCTTCTCATCCATTATTTTTTTTTCTTGTCATTTTTTTTCCATTTTATATCTTATTTTGTCCTTCTGACCTCTGGCCCCTTATTTTTTCTAAAAATAAAACATTTTTTATGAGACGGATGAAATTGAATTAAAAATATTTTCAAGCAATACAGCTTTCCTAGTGTAGCAAGCTTGTACCCTCGACCTCGTGAAGGGCAAGGCATGTCTGTCGTCAACGCACTTGCAAACCACTAATAATGCAATCATATAATTTTATTTTATTTTTTGGTACATCTTTGACTACATAATAATACCAATAATCATAATAATATACCTCTTATGAATTTATGATTGAAACTGGATACATAGTCACTATAATTTTATACTTTTTAAATCAACACATCAAAATTAAGGGAATGTGGTCCCTATTTTACAGGCCGACCAAATTGATTAATAAATACTACTACTACTAGTGGCTGCAACGTGCTTTGCACGTTTTGACCCTCGATTTTTTCCGATGATACGTGTAGTATAGTAGAAACACAAAACGTCGTTTAATAGTGTAATACATGCATTGGAAATAGTAATATAAATTGGTACAAACTACGAGTGGCTTTTTCCCTTTGATACGCCTTTGTTCGTTCCAATGGTGTATTTTCCAAAGGCCTTCTGCCAGGTGATTGTATCAAATGCAACCAAGGGGGGACTGACTAAAAAGTCCTACAGCATTTCCTGATTTCATACATTATAGAAGAGATAGAAACAAGATCTTTGTTAAGGGCAGACCCTCCAAGACTCTTCTTTATGGTGTCCAAAAGCTCGGTGTAATATAAAAGTAGCTGAGTCAAAGTTGCTCTTAAGATCTCCATACCACACAAAAAATTACCGAAGGATGTGATCGAACGTTGTGCATTACCTCTATCGCACCTTTCCATCTACTTGCAATTCAAACTCTTCCCTCTTCTTCACTTCTTCTCTTTACAATAGTAGTGGTATCACCGATCCCTTTTCGATTCATTCTTCTTTTGCGTGACCCTTATCTCTGTTATTATTTTCTGGGTTCTCAACCACGCATGTGTGTCGTGCAGGACCTTTGTCGTAGCCTTGAATTTGAAATTTACAATATTGTTAGTAGGTAAGCAAATCGTATCATATTGCATACAATGGAACAAAGAAGAGTCTATGCTACCTGCCTATTCTTCACATCCATCTTGTTCCCGCAAAGTACGACATGGATATTTTCAACAAAAATAAGAACCATATTCCAAAATTCAAAAACGAACATGTAATAGCTTAAGAGCATGAAAATCAAGACAAAAACATGAACAAAACAGAGAGTGAAACAAACGTTACTTGCTTCAGACTTGATATGCCATATCCACCATATGAAGATGAAAGGAGAAACTGAACAATCAACCATTTCTCTTTATCCAAGGCAATAGCCAAAGGCTCCAAGTACTTGCAAAATCAAGAAGATGTCTATTTACAGAGGGACCAAACTCCACACCTTTTCCGACTATAAGCTCCAAGTATCTGCAAAATTATTGGATGGCTAAAGTTGATGATTGTGGAGAAGGTGTGAATCTATAGGGGTGATGTATTATTCTTGAAAGAAATAGATTGTTTTGGCAATAGAGGCATATGGAGTAGTAAAAAATCCATATGATTGTCCAGCAATAAAAAACACTTGCTGATTATAATATCAAGTTTTAAATGCAACTGCACAACACCTTACTATATCAAATTTCAAGAAAAAAGAAAAATAAAAAAGACAAAATTCTTAGAAAAATAAGACCCCCCAAAAAACGAAGTGACCTGAATAGGCTTACGACCGTAGTTGAATACGACACCGTTTATTTGATTTCTCCTATTGAGTGGGCAGTCACCAGAATCACAATCGGATTTGGCGTGAGAGAGGGAGTGGGAGGATGTAGTAGACGCAGTTACTGTATCGAAACGGACAATGCTGGGGAAGGTGAAGCTTAACCTGAGGCTTTCCATTTGCATTCTGGCAAGCTCCTTCTACTTTTCTTTAACTTTGAATAACTTGATCATTTTTTTTCTACAGGAAGAGGAAAATAAAATTATCAGCTAGAATAAAAACATGAAAAATTAAAATCCGAGGGATGGAGAACTGCTTCACTACTCCATTCAACATTCTCCCCACCCACAACCCGACAAGCAACCTAAAAAATCATTATTAACATGTAAGGCAAGAACATCTATAGCAAGATTGAAAACCCAATCATATACACAACAACAGAACACACAACATGAAACCAACAACCTGAATACATAATAAACAGAGAAACATCAATAAAGAAGCATGTAAAAAGAACCTTTTTTTACTGAAGTTCAAGAAGTTAGAAATCAATACTCTGCCAAATAATCAACTAACAGCTGGAAATACATACATGCATAACTAATATTCAAATCCCTTAAAATCAACCGTAAACTAAAAACAAATCATGTACCCCAGATGATGAGAGCCTACCCAAACCGAATAGCAAAAAGCGTCATGCACAAACGAACAATCAAAAGACATGAAAGGGAAAAAAAAAAACCCACAAACAAACCACTGACCAGCAGAGAAATCTCCAAGCAGAAGGAATGAAGTGCAATTTGCTCTTTCTCTTCACAGCACTGCACACCAAAACCAAAAACAATATAGAGAACAAATCCCCTGCGAGAGATAGATACCAGTTAAGAGAAAAATCCACAATCAGAACCGAACATATCAATACACATAAGAATAAAGAAACCATCAGGAAAGACATACCCGAAGATCTCATATAGTCATAGAGAGAAGAAAGAAGCAACAATGGCGAGCACAATCGGGACGAGAGAAAAGACACGAAGAAGAGCGTTGATTGCGAATCCATACCTTCTTAACCCTAAAGATTCAAAGCGTACATGATCGGTCTCCGCCTCTCTCTTCTTCTCTCTCAAAGCAGTCCATCTCCACAGATCGTATGTAGAGAGAAAAGGACACATGCAATTATTATCAAAAATTAATTGAATCGATAATGCTTGTTGAAGCGGTGGTGCGGTGCTGGAGCTATGTTGGAGGTAACACGTGTGCTGAGAAAAGGACGCGTGTGAGGAAAGGGAAAGAAAAAAGAAAAGAAAAAAAAAAGAAGAAAAATATTTTATTTTCTAGTAGTTTTTGTAGCACCGTACCAAATCATACGATTTCGTTTTACTTAACCAAAAAATTCTGAAGATCGAAATGCATCTTCGTGCACAAAAAGTCAAACCAGAGTTTCAGTGAACCAATAGAAACTACATAAGTGAACTAATAGAAACTACATAATAACACAATTAAAATTTCCGAAACTCGAATCAGAGAATTAAATGCTTCAAATAAAAACCTTAGTGATAAACACGTTGATGTGATAACACCGTACCAAATCATACGACTTCGTTTTACATTAAAAAAAATTATAAAAAAAACATTTGATCAAAACGCCGTCGTTTTACTTTCCCCAAAAAAAAAAAAAACAAAAGGACAAACTTTAATAGGTATACCTATAGCGACGACCAAAACGTCGCTAAAGCCGGACGACCAAAAAAGTCGCAAAAAGCCGTACTACCAAAGATGCAAATTTAATAAGTATACTACTATATATGATATATAAGGCTGACCATGTGAATTGAATTGAATTACCATGTCATTTGAGGGGAAACTTTTGGGTTACAAGCGTATTTTTAGAGGAAATGACTTTTATGTTATTCGGATTTATACAATTTACATCAAGTATGTAAAATATGTTATTTCGATCAATCTACGGATCACTTAACTCCACGTACCCAAATACTTCTCAGTCATTTAAGGATGTAAGTAGTCCTTAAATGTAGGTAATGTGTTGAGCCAATATATAGGACTTATTACAGAGTTTTTAAAAGAAAAGTTGTAAACATAAGCAATACAATTAGTGTATATGGTTTATATGCAAATATCATAGTACTTAAAGCATTATGAGAGCTTAATAAATATTCTATAAATATCACGTAAATTCTCATGAGTTTACGTGAGAGTGGGGTTGTACCTAGCTTTATCAATATAAACAAGTTTGCGAACGTAATCGAACGTTTTTAAATAAACTCGTGTTCGTTTAACATTAGTAATTTATGTGAAGTTTCGTACTCGACAAGGTATAGAGCCACAACATGGACCAAAAAGCATTTTAATTACCATATAACGTGGCTAGATGAATATAATTATTACTGCATGTGAACATTTCTTTTTTTGCGCAAACGAAATTACCTCACTTAAATTCGGTTACGCAATTGTTTTGAGGAAAGAAAAAAACAAAAATTATGTTGTCGTTTATCCTATCTTTGAATGTGTTGGTTTCCGAGTGGCAGATTGCATCAAGAAACACAACATCGAATACCGACAGCCGTAGTGTGGGAGTTAGCTCTGAATTCAGAGTGACTCATTGTGGACACCGGGTCCTGGTCCTCCCACCTAAAAGGCTGTTGAGTCATCATAATTAATCTCCTCATCATTCTGTCGGGTCGAAATAAAAGATAACGTGGACGAGGAATATCGTCTTTTACACCAAGGAAAGGAGAATCAAAGATCATAACGAAGGAGAAGCTGTTCTCGAGCTAAACAAATCGATCATGGCATGCACTTTTTTTTTCCTTTTCCTTTTCCTTTTGGAGGGTTTATGATGACACTTTTATATATCACTTTGTCAATTGTACAGCGGTGGGATTGAGTATTGACCCTTGACTATTGAGAGGTGTTGGGCTATACTATTTGGTAGACATCCCCTCCAATACATATAATGATAGCACTTAGTAAAAGCACATGTTTTAGTAATCATCGTCCAATATAGGATTCCATGAGGCATAGACCCTCTTTGTTTATAGACAATTGTCATCATAGGTATCATAACAAAGTTATATCTTTTTAAAGAAAGCACGGTGTCACATGCATCGGTGTAAATTTGAACCGTTTTCTATACAAAGTGTTTGATAACGTTCTGAAAGAATTTCTCTACACCAAGTCTTCAAGCTTCAACTTCTACCCATTGTCTTCACACCTTGTCTTTGTTGGATCGGTAACTAACTTTTACCCGTTTTTCAACAAAAAAATGTTTGATAATGTTCTGAAAGAACTTTCTTTACACCACGTCTTCAAGCTTCAACTCCATCCCCTTGTCTTTACACATTGTCTTCGATGCATCAATCACTAATCTTATAATCTCAACTCATATATTTGACACCGTCCTTAAGCTGGGAGGATAGAGAAGACCAACATGAACTTCACACGTTGTCTTCATACATTAGTCTCATGCAGTCTTTGCTTTAGATGTAGAGCAATCATTTGTAATTGAAGAAGGTGGTGAAGATTTGATATGCCGATTTGACTAAGGAGTTTTTGAAAGAAGGGTGCATCAAGTGCATGTGTAAGTATGTCGTTTAGTTGGTCTTTAATGTTGACTGATATCAACTTTAGGATACATGACAATCTATTTCCATATGTTTGGTTCTTTTATGAAAAATATGGTTATTTGCCATATAAACGGCACTAACATTGTCATAAAATCGTAGGGCTGGAACATAAACTATAATTTGGAAATCTTTTAGCAAAAACAGTAGCCATTGTATTTCATATGTGGCTTTTGTCATTGCACGACATTCAACCTTTGAATGATTTCTGATGATGTCGAAATTATCATGGTGTAAATAGCAGTGGTTTGTGGTGGATATCTGGCTGTTAAAGTTAGTGTTTGCCGGTGGTGCACGGCGGCGATAATGCTTTCACGGTGGTCGGAAAATAAAGAGAGTGAGGGTGATAAACTTGACAGAGTTTGCATGTGTTTTTTATTATTGACCTTGTATATGAATTACATGGAGCCTCTATATATAGGCGAACTACTAATTAGAGTTAAGCTAATGACAATGAAACATAATTAAGTACAATTCGACGTTATTTAAACTAGCTGGCTGCTTGGCGGTCCGGAGTAAGGCGGACCCAATACACTTGGCCATTTGCTTGGTCCTCGTCTTGTCATCCTCTTGTAGTAGTTTGGTCAGCTGATGTTGTGGGCTCGGCCATGTGTCGGACTTGGCGGTCTAAGGGCCATGCATTCTGGCCCCCTGGCTTCGCTCCGCGCCGTGAAAGGCGATCCAAAGGCTCTATGGTGGGCTCGACCATGCCCGGCCTCGATCCGTCTTATTTAAACGCGGACACCACCGGCCGGGGTTCTATCCACTGTTGAGGTCATCAGACGGACTTGTATAAAGATCCGCGGGCTGATTTAGGGTTTAGGCATATCAATTTCTAGCTACAATAGTCTGTATCATTGATTTTCGAGAAATTGGGCCATTTCCTAGAAATATGAGGTAACATGAGACCGGTTTTCTGGATTATAGACATCCTGCCTAGTCAGAGTCAGTGCATCATTTAAAATGAAGTTGATTATGAGCTGGAAAAAACACCCCTTGACCTGTAGAGATTTTGAATTACCTTAAATTTGTCTGAGCAACTTTCATATGATCAACAACAGGGGTATCAATAAATTGACTCGGTTGTGGTACTGCAAATTCAATGTCTGGTCTTATGAATGATAGGTAAATATGCTTGCCAATGGGTGGTATATTGAGTATTCCGTGGCAAGATATTTGAATCACCATGTAGTAAAGCTTGTTTATACTGCATTAATGTGGCCACTGGCTTTGCACCTAAAAAAACAAACTCTTTCAAGAGATTAAGTACTTACTTTTTTGTGAAGTAGAAATACCTTTTTCATTCTTTGGTACTTCAATGCCTAGAAAATATTTAGGATTTCATAGATCTTTAAATTGAAAGACTTCATTCAAGTTGTTTTTTTAAAGAGAATAAATAACATGAAGATTAGGACCGACAACAATTATGTCATCTACGTAGACTAATAATACCATGAAGTCATTTTGAGAGCCTGATGAGAACAAGTTGTGGCAGCAACATAGATACTTCTCTCTTGGGGAGATCTTTTCTCTATTGGCATCATCTTCAAAGACCATTCAGAGCGTTTGTTGCTTGCTCTTTCAAGGCTCGTTGGCGAAGCTCTCGATGTTGACAATTTAGTTTTGTTGGCAATCTATCATGGCTTGAACAAGGCTATCAATCTAGTTTTTTTCTCGCTTATGCTTGAGTGATTCTTCGTTTTGCATTCAACGCGTTTATTTTCCTACGAATGATCTTTCTGTTTAATGATACCTAACATTTGACTATTTAAATTTTAAATCTTGTTTCATGTTATTTCTTTCGTAATCTTCTTTTGTTAAGCGTAACAGTAATTCTATGCTAAGTCACTATTATCTCCTTGCTCTTGTTTTAGTTGCTTCACATCTAATTTAATGAAATAACATGTCTATTTTCTTTAAATCAATACAAAAAGAGAGAAAATAACACTTGATTAAATGATGATGATATATGAGAGATGGGATTTGCGTTGCCCTTTTTCACTTTTTCAGAAAGACAGCGCAATATATCATAGGTGACCCCCTTTGCTTTTTTTAATCCACAATAGCAAAGGAGAATGGGCTCCAGCTTTTTATAACGGCCACATGATTGTTGTGCACTTGTCTATCTTTTTCTGAATTTCTATTTTGTTAAACATCTTTTCAATCTTTCTATGACACTTTGTGTTTGTCCCTTCTGGTAATATACCCCAATTTATGAACAACACAACAACAATTTCTTTGTACTGTAAAGAATTTTCTGAAGTATTACTATTACTCTTGTGAATTTCAAACTTTGAAGCCACAACAAAACGCCATTATCAGACAACCTGAGAAGTATCAGTAAACCCAACTCTCATTAGTCCCCACTTTCTTGTTTTTCATCATAAAGATTGGATTTTTGTTTGTTTTGTCTCTGTGACAAAAAAATTAAATTTAAAAAGAAAAAAGTCAAGAACATGGGGAAGCTTGTGATTCTGCTGCTAGCCTTTTGGTTTTTTAGTGTACATTTGTTTGCATTTCCTCTTGATGTAAGTTCACAGCCACCTATTCCTGACCCTGTTCTTCCTACTGAAAAAGAGCCCATTTTTCCATCTTCTTCTGTTTATCCAGCTCATTCTCCAGGTAAGATTCTTCAATGCTCTTTCTTTTGACTCTATAATGTTGATTTTCTTGTCAGTGTTCCTAAAATTGATTATAACATAATGTATAACGTGAATAAAATTGTATTATCTCAGCTTTTGATTATGTCATATTCATCATCTGATGGTAAGTCATAATTGAAGATCTCTTGTCCTACAGCTGAGGTGGATTCTTTTTATTCTGATTTTTTAAGGATGAAAGTTTGTGATGAACAGCTGTAATTTTGTTCTTCTGCAACAGTATGAATTTTTGTTCTAAATTTTTCATTTTTAATTTAGATTCAGGGATCAAAGTAGTGCACCACCAGGATTTGAACAAGAAAATCCTCATTGCATTGGTTCTTTCAGCAAGTCTTCTGGGCGGAATTTTGCTATTGCTATCTTGCATTTGGATCTACAGACTCAAAAAGAAGCAGAATTTCGGAACAAAAGGTCTTAAAAACTTAGGTATAATCTTGATTTTGTGGTGATTGTTTGAAGACTTGTCTCAATCTTTGCCATAATTTCTATGCTCATGTTACTTTATTTAGTTATTTAAGGCGTCTTTAATGACACCACACCAAATTTACTGCTGTTATATCACCCTTACAATCGATCTTTTGAAAGCCAATTCTAGACCATAAAATCGACATCTTGATAGTCAATTGTGAGGATAAGTCGATTTTATGCTCTAGAGTCGACTTTTTAAAAAGTATAATGTTTCGGGGTGTGGTTTCACGGTAAACGTTAGGTGGTCCCTTTATTTGGATGCGCAATTGATTAGAGTTGATTTTTTTTTTTTTTTTTTTTTTTTTTATAGATTCACTGGAAGGATTTTCATTGGGTTCATTGTTAGATAAGTTTCCATCTGTAAGAAGTACAGATGAGAGGGGCTCGATTGCTGTTATTGAATTCCCAATGCTAGTAGCTGCAACAAGAAACTTTCACGAAGAAAACGTTCTTGGCGAGGGCGGTTTAGGGCGCGTCTACAGAGCTAAATTCAGTGATAACGTTTACGCTGCTGTCAAAAGACTTAATGGAAGATGGAAGGATGTTGATAGAGAGTTAGAGGTCAATTTTGAGAATTCATTATTTGCAATTATGTTCAATTTGTTCTTATCTGCGTCTTATACGATGTTATATTGCAGAACGAGGTAGATTTGCTGAGCAGAATTAGGCATCAAAACATAGTTGCCCTTCTAGGCTATTGCTTTCACAACGAGACGCAGTTTTTAATTTATGAAATGATGCAGAATGGTTCTTTGGAGTCCCATTTGCATGGTAAATCATCCATGCCATGTTTCTTTATGGGCTTATATTAATACTTTGTCTTGAATTACTGTCTTTTCCAAAAGCTTAAGCTGTTGGAGGGTACGTAATTTACATATTAAACACAACACACTACAGTATATGTTTACGTATATTCATCAAATTGTGCTCATCATGACAATAATAGGACCATCACATGGATCAAAGTTGAGTTGGCATCTACGGATGAAAATCGCTCTAGATATTGCAAGGTGCTTTCTTTATGAAATTTTCTTGTTTTCTGCTACACTCTTGTCTGAATTTCTGTTTTCAAGTATTTCAATTTTATAAATGTTCTTGATGACGACAAATACAGAGGACTAGAGTATTTACATGAGAGACTCAACCCTCCAGTGATTCATAGAGATCTTAAATCATCAAACATTCTTTTGGATTCCAACTTCAATGCAAAGGTGAGAGAATGCCGATATAAGCATAATCAAGAACTGATAAACTGATATAATCGTCTAATTGATTGTGTTTTTTTGGGGTCTCAGATCTCGGATTTTGGCCTTGCGATTAGTGTTGGCCACTCAAACAGGAGCACTGTAAAGCTTTCTGGAACTTTGGGTTATGTAGCTCCAGAGTACTTATTGGATGGTATTATGCTAAAGACATTCTTGCCCTTATGTTTACATTCATTGATTAATTACACTTGCTAAACATGAAATATTCTTCTTTCTTGATAAAACATACTTCCTGCTACTCATTTATTGTTATTATTTTGTGTTTAGGTAAATTAACAGATAAAAGCGACGTGTATGCGTTTGGGGTGGTACTTTTGGAGCTTTTAATGGGAAGAAGACCGGTAGAGAAAATCGGTGAATCTCATTACCAGTCTATAGTGACTTGGGTTAGTTTTTCACTGTACTCTGATTAATTTAGGGAAACCCTTTAAAGGAACTAATCGTTTATACAATGAACAGGCAATGCCTCAGCTTACAGACAGGGAAAAGCTTCCTAACATTGTGGATCCGGTCATCAGAAACACGATGGACCCGAAACACTTATACCAAGTAAAATTTCTGAATGATCTTTTTATGTTTGATGGGTGGGTAGGGCTGTATTGTATTTGTAACTGGTGAACAAACTTGTGATTCGTTGAACGTGATCGATTCGTATTTTTAGGTTGCAGCTGTTGCTGTGCTATGTGTGCAACCAGAGCCAAGCTACAGGCCACTAATTACTGATGTTTTACACTCGTTTATCCCACTCGTACCTGTTGATCTTGGAGGATCACATAAAGTTGTATAGCCTATACACCAGACCGTTGTATGTGATAAGTTTGTAAGAAGATAAAATCCTTTTTTTTTTTTTTTTTTTTTGGCTTCTTACATATGTATCACACATCTGACGATCTGATGTAATGGAAGCTCGTTTGGCACCCGGAAGTTAGGGTAGATGATGGGATACGCGAAAGGGACAAGCTTAGGACAGAAATGAGATGTGTTTTGGTTATTGAAAATGTAGTTTGCTACTGCGAAAAGGTTGTGTCCAGAAAGCATTTGTATCATAGTGTGAGAGTGTAATTATACAGTTTAGGTAAAAATTCTCATGTTATTTGTCTGAGCTGTGGTGTCATAACTTATTGGCTATTCTGTTTCTTTGTTGCTACTGTAGATGCAGTCCTCTTACTTTAAAGTTATGGTGTCTCTTTCGTACAATACACGACGACATCGCGTTCTAGAAATCGAGTCATTTTTCAGAAACGAGTCCCTAAAATAACTTAACATTTTAGGGTCTCGTTTTTGAATCGTGTATTAAAAAAGGCCCGGTTGTAGAGATAGTATTATGAAACACGATATAGTAAAAAGATGCAGGGCCCAATCTCTAAAATTGGCTTAGTGTGCCTCGGATTTCATATGGCCGGGGTCATGTATTCTACTTGCTACGGTCATAAAATAACCATAGCTATACCGAATTTAAAATTTAACATTTAATACACACATATATATATATATATATATATATATATATATATATATATATATATTTCAGGGTATATAATTATTTATCGCATGAAAATATGATTTCCTCATCTACATATACCATTCATTTTATTATTAATCCTACCTTATATTTTGTTTGTTCAATCATTCGTTCGTTCATTTTATTCGTTTCATCCACAACTAGACCAATGATACCATGCATAATGATACCCATTAAGAAAGCTTCATACCTTCAAAAAAAAAAAAAAAAAAAAAAAGTGCAATCCGCGCCATAGCAGGTAGCGAAACACAACTCCCATCCCATATATCGATAACATTACGATATAAACAGTATCATACCAAAAAGCTAGTTGTGTGACCTAGTTTATTTACATACTTTTATCCAAGCAATTACTGATTTGATTGTGGCCTTGAGTTAACCTAAGTTTATACTACCAACAACAACCAAAAAAAAAAAAAATCATAAAAGCTTAAAACAAAATTTAATAAACATGAAGTTAATTGACAAAATTCTACATTCAGTATCTTGACGTGGAGACTTAAGAGTTAACAACCATTTTCCAAGCTCTCTTTTTTTGCATCTTCCATAGGCCTCCGGATTTTTAACATAGAACCACACTCCTTGCCCTCATCCACTGTCTCAACTCACCGGATGACGACATGTCTTCGCTTGTCTCAACTCACCGGATGACGCCTTTGCCTCTTGTTCTTTGTCCTTCGTAAAACGCACCGGCAATAGGCCAATTCATTATCTCGCCTAAATAGATTTGTCTGTAAGGTGTCTTGTTAATTGGATACTTCTCTCCCATCAATGTATTTGATGCCTATTTAGTCAATTTGGCGTAATAAAACGACCTTTAATCTTTAGAAATTTTTTAAAAAAAACCATACACCTAATATGCAATTCACTCTCTTCCTAACCCTAAAAATAATTAAATAACAAAATCACGAAAAGTTATTAGATGCATCCGTTATATACAGAGTATACACATGTGGCAAAATGGTGATTTATTATTATTATTAATATATAAAATAAACTAAATTCAAACTATCTGCTCAATATTTATTTATCTGTCAATTTAGTGTAAACGGATATACTACCCGATGTTCTACTTCACTGCTTTCATTCTTCTTTCGCTTCACCTCGTAGAACCACCGGTGCGGCCGGCTCCGACAGCGCAGCCGTCAGCCCATAGCTCTTTCCATTAGTAGAGGAGACCAAGTAAACCGACTCCGACACTAACTTCGTTTGCCGGCGAATCCTGATACGCCAAGCTCATGATGCCCCATTCTTGAATCTCCTCAAATGGTTCAATTGCTTGGTGAATGAGCTCCCGATTTGAAGAGGAGCCCCTCCATAACCGGTAACAATCCTTCACAAGCTGAGTTACAAAGGCTTTGTTTTCCTTTTTCCGAAGGGCAAATCGGTAAATGTAAGCTATTCTGTGTCACAGCTCCTCTCAATTCTCAAAAACCCCTTTCTCTCCCAACTAAACCCTTTTTCTCCCCTCCTCGGCCGTAGTCCGTCGGTCTTTCTTCCTTCTTCAGGTTCAAGGTGGAAACTCGGAATTACACCATTACCATTTGATTCTGTAAGTACATACGATGATATTTACTTTATTTTATTACTTTATTTGCCGTCTGATTGATTTATATCTCTTTATTGCTTCAACTTCGTATTGCTTCGCTTTTTTGCTTTAATTTTGCTGTTTTTGGGTTATGTTTCTTTATTCTACAAACATGTTAACCATTTTACTTTAAAAAGTGAATTTCGCAGCTTTATATTGATTCTACCAAATATCAGCAAGACCCATCTTATTTTGTTCTAATTCGCACAAAATATACTAAAATCTTGGGTTTGTCTCATCGATAAGTCAAAAGATTTTTGCCCTAGCACCAGGAAGAAGTTTTGCACAGGAGTGTTCATTGCATTAGACCATGAGACAAACGAGAGGATTGTGACAGAGATAGATTCCAGATATTGTGCCCTGATCGAGTGGTAGCTGCTATATCACAGCTTATCGAACTTTATCATGTTTGGATCATGTGAGTAAAGCCTTTGTCAAGTCCTTCCATTTGTCTGTAGCATAGATAGCAAAGTTGTAAAGGCGATACCTTAGCTCCTTAGGGATAGAAATGAGGAGGCAGTTGCCTTCCTTGCCTACCTCCTTCTATTGTTTTGCCTTTGTTCTTGTTCCTCTTTTTTTTTTTTTTTTTTTTTTTTTTTTTCTTTTAACGCCTGGCTGTTGAACTTGAAGCTGTTGCAACCAGAAGCTCTTGCTCTATGCTCTGTTCTTTTTTGTTGTTGTTGCCTGGCATGGCTGGGCACCGCGTCTCTTTCTATGAGCCTATGATAGATCCTAGATACCCAAAACTTTCACCTAAAGGAATCTCTTGACTCTTGATCATAATTTTGACACATGATTCAGCCGTTATTCTTTGGTTGCTAATATTGAATTCCACAAAATCTGATCCCTTGCTTATATGTGGTAGTAAATGTATTTAGTGTAGTAACATGTTTGAATACAACATGTTTTTTTGTGTTTGTATGGTATGTCCATGCCCATGTCCAAGTCCAAGTCCAAGTCCATGCTTCGTAGGTCTGGTTAGCTGCCATGATTAATGTGAGGCATGATAAGTACAGAGTCAAGCTTACTATTGTCAATAAAGACCACAACTGCTTGGGAAATTGGTTATCCTTTTACCTGTTCTTAAGAGATAGGAGGCTCTCGTGGCTAAACATTTTACATTTGGCTGCTGTAGCATTATCAAGAGGGCATGCCAAATACTGTGCTAGTTTTAGGTTCTGTTTTAATGGTTACAGACTTACAGTAAGCGCCATGTTCCTAGAAAGAGTTGTTGCGGTCACGGTCAGAGGGGGCTAGTTATACGTTCATGGTGAACTGCAACTACGTGCTTAAAAGAAGGTGGGTGTCATCTGAAATTACTTCACAATTTGGCAAGACTGATTTGGGGTTGTGAAGTATTCAAATAATGCATGGGAGGGAGAATTACATTCTTTTCAGTTTTCATATTCTTAGAAAGCTTAGTTGTCTTGGGATAAGTACTGTCAAAATGTTTATAGTTGATTGTTTTTATTTGTTCTAAAATGGTCGTAACTTGGAAAATCATATGATGATGTGAACTCGAGTTTGGAATTATGGACTAACTCGCCGTTTTCATATTGTTTTCTGTCAAATGGGTGATTTTGCTTTTCAAATTATGCGTTCAAGAACCTCTCTCTCTCTCCAACACGCCATTTTGTTTTTGTGTTTCCCATGTAGATTGTTGTTTCCTATAGTATTGTCAAGGTTTTTGTGTTGCAGGTTTCACCTTTGGAGCCTGAGACCTTTCTTTTTCCCCTTCAGGCGTCAGGGGCTTGAGACATGTGATTGACCATCCTAGCAAATTTCACACAGATTCATATGGAGGTTGACTTACATACTTTTGACCCACATCTCGCATATTCTGGACCTAAAAGAAGAAGGATATCTATGCCTCGCGGAGTTGATTCGTTTCCATGTCAATCTACAAGTATTGATGGAGCTCTTTTACCGTTACTGCAATCATCTGATTATTTTACAGTTCCTTGCTTGAGCGAACTGGCTGCTCGAGAGGCTATTGATCCAGGTTATTGTAGCAGAGTTCCAAGTTTTACTGTTGGAAGGTATGGGTTCGGATCTGTCAAATTTCTTGGGGATACTGACGTAAGATGTTTAGATTTGGATAAAATCTTCAAATTGAGGAGGAATGAGGTGGTTGTTTATGAAGATGAGAAATCCAAACCTGCAGTTGGCCAGGGACTTAACAAAGCAGCGGTAGTTACTTTACTGGTTCAAACAAATATGTCAAGAGAACGGTGCAACGCTCATTACAAAAGGGTGACAGAGAAGTTACGGGTTTTGACAGAGAGACAGGGTGCACGATTTCTGTCATTTAACTCAGCTAGTGGTGAATGGAAGTTTCTTGTTCAACATTTTAGCAAATTCGGGTTGGATGAAAATGATGAAGAAGACATAATGATGGATGATGCGTCTCCAGTTGTTCAAGACCCTGTAGAGATGAATGGTGGGGACATCTCCGATTTTGATTATGTAAATGATTCAGTGGAGCCAACTTTGTTATCACATTCTCTTCCTGCTCACCTCAGGCTTGATCCTGTCAAGATGAGCGAAATGAAGGCGATGATGTTATCTGCCGAAGAAGACGAGGAAGAGGATTTTAAAGGCAAGTTTTTACATCAGAAGCAAGCATTTGGTAAAGAATCTTCTATATCTCCTTTACAGCGTTCTTCTCAGCTGACAATTCGCAAAGAATCTCCCCCTGTGATTCGTAAGACTCCGCTAGCTTTACTTGAATACAATCCTGGTAATTTTAGTTCGAACTCTCCCGGCTCCATTTTACTAGCCAGACAAGAAAAAGGCATCGTTCCTAGGACATCACAAGCTGAAGGTTTCAGGCTAGATCTCAAGCAAGACACCCCCGTTAGTAATAGCTATTCGCGTAACATTGTTGATGCTGGCTTATTCATGGGCAGATCATTTCGAGTAGGTTGGGGACCCAATGGTGTCCTTGTACATTCTGGCATGCCTGTTGGCAGTAACAGCCCTGGAAGTTTCTTATCATCAGTGGTTAATTTAGAAAAGGTTGCAATAGATAATGTTGTAAGAGATGAAAATAACAAAGTAAGCGAGGGGCTTGTGGATTTATGTTTCGACGCTCCACTCAACCTTCACAAAGAAATGGATCATGAATCAACAGATATTGAAGTTGGAAACTTCAAATTGAAGCTTCAAAAAGCTGTCTGCAGCAGATTGACCCTCTCGGAGATTTGTAGGAGTTATTTGGAAATTATAGAGAAACAACTGCAAGTTGCTCAGTTATTTCCTGCCTCTCGAGTTTTGTTGATGCATCAAGTAATGGTTTGGGAGTTGATAAAGGTTCTTTTTTCGGAGAGGCATTTTCCTAGGCAATTGAAACTTGTAGGAGATGACGATGAGGAAGATATGATCACTGATGGGAGGGAAACATCTGCTGATGTTGACCTTGAGGCTCTTCAGCTAATTCGTAGAGCAGAGTTCAGTTACTGGTTGGAAGAAAGTGTTTGTCATCGTGTTCAAAATGACGTTGGTTCTTTAGACGAGTCGAGCTATCTAGAACACATCTTTTTGCTCCTAACTGGTCGGCAGTTGGCTTCTGCTGTGGAGTTGGCTGCATCTAGAGGAGATGTGAGACTAGCTTGCCTTTTGAGCCAAGCTGGTGGTTCCACTGTCAATCGATCTGATATCGCTCAGCAACTTGAAATTTGGAGAGTCAATGGGATGGACTTCAATTTTATCGAGGAAAACAGGATTAGGCTTCTTCAAGTACTGTCTGGAGACATCCTAGGAAGCTTACAAGATGTGGAAATCGACTGGAAGAGGTTCTTGGGATTGTTAATGTGGTACCAACTCTCACCTGACACCTCATTACCCGTCATTTTCCGCACATATCAAGAGCTCCTCATTGCTGGAAAAGCTCCTTATCCAGTTCCAGTCTACATTGATGAAGGCCCACAAGAAGTGCCTATGAATCATCAACACGTGAAGCAACGTTATGATCTTACGTATTACCTCATGCTCCTCCATTCTAATGAGGAATTGAAATTCGATGCCCTGAAGACCATGTTTTCTTCCTTTGCTTCCACAAATGATCCTCTCGATTGCCATGCCATTTGGCATCAGCGTGCAGTTTTAGAGGCTATTGGGACGTTCTCTGCAAGCGATCTTCATGTTCTTGACATGGGATTTGTTTCTCAATTGCTTTGTCTTGGTCAGTGTCACTGGGCAATATACGTGGTGCTCCATATCCCGTATCGTGAAGATTATCCGTACTTACACGCTACTGTCATACGGGAAATCCTTTTCCAGTACTGTGAGGTTTGGAGTAGTAAGGACTCACAGCAGAAATTTATCGAGGATTTGGGTATTCCTTCTGCATGGTTGCATGAAGCCCTGGTAAGTTTCTTTTTATTTTCTTTTTGTAACTATGAATTTGTTTCTTTCTTCAATGGTATGTTTGTGTTTTATATCTTGTTTGTCGTTGTGATTTGGTAGACTGCAGAATTTTTCGTTCATCTAATGTGATTTAGGTTATCTTGAACTTTGGGCTTTCCAAAATTGATTGGCGTTTAGAACTTGGCATGACTAATCATACAGCTGTTATCTGTGACAAGACATTACTGTTTTACTTTCCTATTTGAGAATTTTAGTTTTTATTTTTTTGCTGAAATTTGATCTTTGTGTAGGCAACATATTTCAATTACTATGGGGAGTTTGCAAAGGCCATGGATCACTTCCTTGAATGTGGGAACTGGCAAAAAGCACATTCGATTTTTGTGACTTCAGTTGCTCATTCTCTTTTCTTGTCAGGTATTTTTTTTGTTCTGCTTTTTCTGATTGTCTTGTACTGTTTTTGTTAATTATATTATTCTAGTCAATTAACTGGTTCTCTGTTGGTCTTACGACCATGTTGTTCGATGCTTTATGAGGATCTCGATACCAACAATTTATACAAAAGCATTCCTTTTGGACAAAATAAAACATACACTGAAATACAAATTCATTTCAGGTGAACACCAAAAAATATGGCAGCTTGCTGTTTCAATGGAAGATCACAAATCTGAAATTGAAGATTGGGACCTCGGAGCTGGAATATATATCTCATTTTATTTGTTAGAGAGTTCCTTGCAGCGAGACGGTGATGCTAATAATGAAGTGGTAGGAATCCCACCCTCCCATCCTCCTCTACTGTAGAAGTACTGCTACTTTTTAAACCTCCGGTCTTTTCAGCTTCTCTTGAATGTGTACATGTACAGAGCTGAGGAAGTAAAAGTAAAAAAGGAATATAATATGGTAGCCTACTTATTTTGTTTATTAATTATTAATAATATTTGCAGGATACACTTGAAGGGAAAAAGAATGCATGTTTAGACTTCATTGGTCATCTGAACAAGTCTTTGGCGGTTTGGGGCACCAAATTGGTGGTTGAAGCCAGGTAGGGTTGTAACCCATTTTGCTCTCTTGTACATAGTATATGAACCATGTAGCCATTGTTTGCACATTAAAATTCCTCGTTTTCGGATACATCAAATTATGCTTATGCAACTTTGTACTGGTGCCTACCTCCTAAATTGATACGGTTTTCCGTGCATGATGTATCAGGATGGTGTATTCAAAAATGGCAGAGGAGATATGTAATCTGCTGCTGTGTGACAGTGGTGAGGATTCGACGCGTGAGGTACAGTTGAGTTGTTTCGAAACAGTATTCAGAGCACCCATACCACAAGAACTTCAGTCATGTCATCTCCAGGATGCTGTATCTCTCTTCACCTCTTATATGTCTGAGATTGTCTGAGACACAATAACTTCATTTACCTTCTTAACCCCCCTTGTACCTTTGACTTGTATGGAGTATGATTTTGATTTTTCTTTTTCTTTTTCTTTTTAAAGGGAAGGAGAGTATGATTGAAGTGCTCTTTTTTCCACTTTTCCTTTTGGGTGAAGAGAAGAGTGTTCACGGTTGACTGTTCGCATGAATTGTTGTATTTTTGTCTGTATTTATTTTCTATTTTTATTTTGAAAGTATGGCTCCATTAAGTGTATTGTTGCCTACCATTTTCCGAGCTGTGATTCATACATTTTACACTGGAAATTCAAATTTTTTTTTAAAGGATGTCGAAAATAAGAAATGTAAGGGCACTCCCAGTGGAGTCCTTAAATTTTATCCCTAAAATAATATATATCCCTATTTTACAACATCTCAATTCAAAAACATCTACAACAGCATCCCTATCTTTATCCCTATAACATTTCAAATAATATTAAATAATACATATTTTACCTCACAACCTTATTTATACACATTAAATATTTATTATTTCACTCCAACAGCATCCATATCCCTATCCCTATAATTTTTAACAATTAAATATGTTTAGGGCAGTGAATCCCTATAATTTTTAACAATTAAATATGTTTAGGGCGATGAATATCGTCCCCACAAGTAGGGATGCGTTCGTTCATATCCCTAAAAATAAATAGGGATAAGTTCTCTATTGTAGAAATATTTGAGGCAAAACTCTATTTTTTATCTTTATTTTAAGGATAGAAGACGCGTATGAAACACTTTTGGAGTCGCCCAAGTAAGTTCCTACACACACACACAAAAACACTTAGGGCATTCACGCCAGAATCTCTATTTTTTATCGCTAAAATAATACATATCCTTATTTTACAACATCTCAATTCAAGACACGCTACAACAACATCCATATCTTTTATCTTTATACCATTTGTACTATTAAAATAGAGATATTGCTTTAGGGCATTCGTAGCAGAAGACCTATATGGTGCTCTATCCCTAAAATAAACATAAAAAATAGAGTTTATCCTAAATAGCTTCCACAATAGAGATTCTATCCCTATTTATTTTTAGGGGTATGAACAGTGCATCCCTACATTTGCGGATGCACTATTCACATCCCTAAACATATTTAATTATAAAAAATTACAGGGATAAGGATAGGGATGATGCTGGAACTATCCCTATTTATTTAGATGGATATGAACAGCGCATCCCTACATTTGAGGATGCACTATTCACGTCTCTAAACATATTTAATTATAAAAAATTACAGGGATAAGGATAAGGATGCTGCTGGAGTAAAATAATAAATATTTAATGTGTATAAATAGAGTTGTGAGGTATAATATATATTATTTAAAAGTGTTGAAATATTATAGGGATAAGGATAGAGATGCTGTTGTGGAGTATTTTGAATTGAGATGTTGCAAAATAGGGATATGTATTATTTTATATTATTTTAGGGATAAAAAATGGTACACCTGCTGTGAATGCCCTTAAAATAGGGATAATCTCCACAAATGGGGATACACTGTTCTTTGACTCTAAAATAGGGATAGAGATGATGCTTCTTCTGTGAAGGTATTTGAAGAAAATTCCAATTTTTATCTTTATTTTAGGGATAGATCATTGTATAGGGTTTCTGCTACAAATGCTCTTACTTTATCTACACACATATATTATTGAGCATTATTTATAAGTTTACCAATATTACAAGTATTTTTAGAGAAGAAACTTGTAATTATCGTCTCCTTTAAACAATGTTCTTAGAACTATACAAAGTGTAAATTTGGTACTTGCCGAGAATGGGGCCTTTTTAATCGCACCTTACTTTTTCTGTCCGGGACAACACAACATTATGAAAAATAGACGATTATCAATGCACCATACATTATTATTTTTAGGGACAATTATTGAAAATGACACATATTGGACTTAATCAGGTAAAAAGGACACTCAAAACAAACACTTAGTTATAAGGACAAAAATTAGGTAGATAGACCCAAATACCCTTAATGAAGAAAGAAAAAAAAACATGCGGAAATGCTATGACCGGATGTTTATTTATTTATTTTATTTACTTTTGAAAGTAACGCTGTTATGGTTTGTGTTTGATTTTTTTTTTCCCTGGGCGCTGAATGTGTGTGTGTCTGTTTTTTTTTTTTTTTTTTTGGCACGTTGAAAGTTTTTTTTTTTTGGGACAATGAAAGTTTTTTTTTTATTGACCACCGTGATGCAGAGACACCACGATGTAGAGACCATCGGGATGCAGTGATCACCTGGATGCAGTGATATTTGATGAAGCAACACCGTAATGATATTTGATATTTTTCTGACTTAATTTCATAAAATCGATTTCTTTTCTTCATAAAATCGACTTCAAATGGTTATATCTTTTGATATAAAACAACGATCAACATAAATCTTTCACCTTAATTCATATTTTTATGCAGTGACATCGGCAATCATATATGCAGTGATATCAACATTTTATGCAGTGACATCGGCAATCATATATGCATGACATCAACAATTTATGCAGTGACATCGGCAATCAGATATGCAGTGACATCGGCAATCATATATGCATGACATCAACAATTTATGCAGTGACATCGGCAATCGGATATGCGCAGACATCAACATTTTATGCAGTGACATCAGCAATCATATATGAATGATATCAACAATTTATGTAGTGCCATCGGCAATCATATATGCAGAGACACCGCGATGAAGTGGCCACCCCCGATGCAAGGACACCGCGATGCAGAGGCCATCGGGATGTAGTGATCACCGGGGTGCGGTGACATTTGATGAAGCAACACCGTGATGACATTTGTTATTTTTCCGACTTAACTTCATAAAATCGATTTCTTTTCTTCATAAAGTCGACTTCAAATGGCTATATCTTTTGATATAAAACTACGATCAACATAAAATTTTCACCTTAATTCATATTTTTATGCAGTGACATCGGCAATCATATATGCGTGACATCAACAATTTATGCAGTGACATCGGCAATCAGATATGCAGTGACATCAACATTTTATGCAGTGACATCGGCAATTTATGCAGTGACATCGGCATTTTATACAGTGACATCAACAATTTATACAGTGACAACGGCAATTTATGCAGTGACATCGGCATTTTATGCAGTGACATCGACAATATATATGCGTGACATCAACAATTTATGCAGTGACATCGGCCAAAAGTTCGGTCACTATGAATGTGGTTTTTAAGCCATTATGCATCGTATGACAAGAAATTCTACTGATTGCATGATGCCGTTGAATTTCAAGAATGTATACTCTATAAAGTGATTATACCTAAAGAAATGACAACTAAAGACAAAGGCTTCAATGTAATAAGCAACAACGCTAAGAAAAAAAAATGATGCAGTAATGGAATCACGGTGGCATAGCAAACAATAAACAAAATGAAATCAGCCCTTAAAAAAATGAAATCAAATCTTTGTTTGTAAAATGAAATCAACAATGAAACCAAAGCTCTGTTTCTGGAAACAAACAGACAATAAAATGAGATCAGCCCTTCATAAAGAAAGAAAGAAAAAAAGGAAAAAAAAAGAAATCGATTCTAGTCTCGTTGATGTCGACTCTCGGGATCGGTTTGCGTAACTCGTTCTTGATTGAGGCCGCGATATCCAAAGATCGACCATTTCGAATCGCATTAGCATCGACCTTTTCGTCACACCAATTATTCACGGGGGCGTAAAGAAAAATCAAAGTCGCTCGTAAATACAACTCAAATAGTTGAAGAATCTATAGAATGTGAAACTCATGAACCCGTAATCACGAGAAGCTGCAGCCTATGTTGATAGCATAGTCACCACAAATAATTGGTACGGGATGAGAGAAAATATATTCCATATCTTCACCTAATACCCCCGAAAATTCAATTTCACAACGAAACAACAAAAAAGTAATATAATCGCAACACGGTTCAACTGATTCCTCCTTGACTAAGTCAGAAAATAGTGAACTCAATTTTGTAATAAAAATAAAAAAAACTGCTTGAATTCTAAGCAAAGATATTGCGGATATTATTATTATTAATTACTATTTATTACGTCCAGTTTGTCATTAAGGGCAATTAGGGTAATATAAGAGAAGTAGGGCTACAACTTGTGATGTATAAATATGTGATGAGTTGATTATTGAAATAAGAGAATTTATTTTTACACTACTAAATTTTAACATGGTATCGGAGACATTGGTTTAACCTCTTGAAAAAAAAAAAAAAAAAAAAAAAACAAGAAAGAAGAAGACGGAAACCCTATCCTGGCGTGAAACAAACAGTGGCACCATGGCTGAAGAAAAAGGGACGGAAAAGAAACTAGATGCTTTCTACTTGAGCATCAACGATAATCCCGGAAATTTAATCACACCTACGCAGCTTGAGAGGTGAGAATTACGACGAGTGGGCGAGAGCTATACGAACAAATTAAGATCTAAAAGAAAGTTTGGATTTTTAGAAGGGAAAATTGAGAAACCGGAAGATGAGGAGAAACTAGAGGATTGGTATACTAACCATTCCATGCTACTGTCTTGGTTGATGAATACAATCGAGCCTTCGATTCGATCGACATTATCGTACTTCGAAGACGCCCGTGAGTTATGGTTGGCGTTGAAGGGGAGGTTCGGCGTGGTCAACGGGACAAGGATTTGCCACCGAAATCTTCATTGGCCGAGTGCAAACAAGGGAAGTCGGAGTCAATTGCTTCCTATTTTGGACGAATTAGCAAAATTTGGGATGAGTTGGGGACATATGTGAAAGTTCCCGTATGTACACGTGCAGTTGTAAGTGTGGCGGATGCAAGTGTGCACTTGCCGAGCGCTTCGAATTTGGCTCTCAAGATCGTCTTCACTGGTTTTTGGTGGGTCTAGATCCGGCTTACGCAGCGGTGAGGTCCCAGCTTTTGAATCAAGATCCCCTCCCTTCATTGGATCGGGCATACCAAAATCTCGCACACGAAGAAAGACTCCGGGGAGGTGCTGTTGTTCAGACGAGGGATGACAGAGATGGTATGATGGCATTCAAACTTCAATCTGAAGCTAGGATGAAGGCCAAAGCTGAGAACGCTGAAAAATATTGCAATCATTGTGGACGAAACGGACACGACGAGACGACCTGTTTTCTTCTTCACGGCTACCCCGATTGGTGGGGTGACCGGCCAAGGGGAGGACGAGGCACCGGCGGTGGAAATCGGGGTGGTGGACGATCGGGAACAACTCGGTGGACGCGGTAGAGGAGCTGGAAACGCAGCAGCTGTGGGACGACCTGAAAATTCTAGTGTACGGGCAAATAAAGCAATGGTGAATTCGTCCACCTCCACCTCCGGCACTCAAAAATTGGCGGCAACCGCGGAGCAGGCTTGTTTGACAAATCTGACCCCTTCTCAATGGCAGAGTATAGTTGATTTGTTGAATTTAGCAAAGCCGAGAGATAGATTAACGGGTGAGTTTTCGTGGATTGTTGACACCGGAGCCACGAATCATGTAACCGGTGTTTTAAACGGTTTGAGGGACGTGAAGGAAATTAAAAAATGTCCGGTTGGTCTTCCAGATGGTCGAACTTCTCATGCTACACACGAGGGGAGCATTACGTTGCCCGGAGGATTAATTATTAAAAATGTTTTATTTGTGCCAAATTTGTCGTGCAATTTAATATCCGTAACACAATTGATGGATGATCTAGATTGTCGAATACAACTCACCTCTACATTATGTGTTGTGCAGGACCGAACGACGAGGAGGCTGATTGGAGTGGGTGAGCGCGAAGATGGACTTTTCTTTTTCCGGGGTGTTCCACACGTGAAAGTTATGGCGGTTGATGGAAGAAATTCTATGGATCTCTGGCATAAGCGCCTGGGTCATCCTTCGGAAAAAGTTCTTAAGCAACTTCCGTTTGTGAGTGAGTCGAGAAATTTTAATAAAGATGGTTGTGATGTTTGTTTTCGGGCTAAGCAACCTAGGGACAGTTTTCCACTTAGTGATAGTAGAGCTAGTAGAATTTGTGAACTTATTCATTGTGATTTGTGGGGACCGTATGACACTCCTTCTACATGTGGTGCCTCTTATTTTCTCACGATTGTTGATGACTATTCTAGGTCTGTATGGGTTTATTTGCTTTATAATAAAACGGAAGTTGAGACTATTTTCTTAGATTTTATGGCCTTAATTGATCGTCAGTTTAATGTGAAAATTCGTCGTGTCCGGAGTGACAATGGCACGGAATTTAAACGGTTACTTCCACACTTTAGAAAGGAAGGGATTATTTTTGAGACCTCGTGTGTGGGTACTCCACAACAAAATGGTCGAGTAGAACGAAAACATAAACATATTTTGAATGTGGCTGAGCGTTACGATTTGAGGGACATCTCCCACTTAAATTTTGGGGTGAATGTGTGATGACGGCGTGCTACTTAATTAATCGTACTCCTTCTAGTGTCCTTGATTATAAGACGCCCTACGAGTGCTTATTTGGGAAACCACCGAGTTTTGAGGCGATCCGTGTATTTGGTTGTTTGTGTTATGCACATAATCAAAAACATAAACATGATAAGTTTGCAAGTCGAAGTAGGAAGTGTGTTTTTCTTGGCTACCCGTTTGGGAAGAAGGGATGGACCCTCTTTGATTTAGAAACCGATGAGATTTTTGTTTCAAGGGATGTGAAATTTTTGGAGAATATTTTTCCCATGGCGGATCCTTACCCGCTTCAAGCTTCTACTTACTCAAACCTTGAGATGTTCGAAGAGGATACTGGGCCGCATATGGTCCAGCCGGAGGTTGAAAATGGTGACATTGGTACTAATGTGGTTGAGTCGGGTGAGGTCGGTAATGTGGATGATGGGTTACCCGAGGATATTGGAGAGGAGCCCGACCCATCCGCACCGGAAATTGAAGAATTGGGTCGTGGAAAACGAACAAAGTTGCCTAACTCAAAATATAAGGAGTTTGTGACGCACACTGTGGTGGATCAGAAAAGTCCGTCGACGTCATCATCCGATCCATCCGCCTCCTCAGGTATACTCTATCCTCTTACACATTTTGTGAATTATTCCTGTTTTTCTGACACGCACCGGAGGTATCTAGCCGCTGTGACTGCAGGCAATCCACCCCGTGTTTTTAAAGAAGCGGTGAAATATGAAGGTTGGCGAAAGGCCATGGCTGAAGAGATCCGTGCTTTGGAAGATCAGGGTACGTGGACATTACAAGAACTGCCCCCAGGAAAGAAAGCTCTTGGTAGTAAATGGGTGTTTACCGAGAAATATGATGAACATGGAAATTTACAACGCTTGAAGGCACGGTTAGTCGCTTTTGGGAATCATCAAATTGAGGGAATTGACTATAACGAGACTTTCGCTCCTGTGGCTAAGATGGTGACGGTACGGGCTTTTCTAGCCGTGGCAAGAAAGGTCAAACAAAGGGGGAAATTCATCAGATGGATGTACATAATGCGTTTTTGCATGGCGATTTGGATGAAGAAATCTATATGAAGGTACCTCCTGGTTTTACTCAAACTCGGCCAAATATTGTGTGTCGAATGCGAAAATCATTGTATGGATTGAAACAGGCACCACGATGTTGGTTTGCCAAATTGGCTTCCGCCCTCAAGACTTATGGTTTTCGACAATCTTACTCGGACTACTCACTATTTACGTTTGTTCGCGATGCAATCCGTATAAACGTTTTGGTGTACGTAGATGACATGATTATTGCGGGGAACGACTCAACCGCCTTGCAGGTCTTCAAGAATTATTTGGGGGGTTGTTTTAAAATGAAGGATTTAGGCCGTTTGAAGTACTTCCTCGGATTAGAAGTTGCGCGCAATTCTACTGGCATCTTCTTGTCACAACGGAAGTATACGTTGGATATAATTGAGGAGGCGGGCCTATTGGGGGCACGCCCTGCGGACTTTCCTATGGAACAAAATCATCAACTTGCTGGTACACAAAGTCCTTTACTTGATGATCCGGGAAAATATCGTCGTTTGGTTGGACGCCTTATTTACCTTGGAGTTACGCGGCGTACTTGGCATACTCGTCCATATTCTATCTCGCTTATGCAGCACCGAGGGTTGATCATTGGAACGCCGCCGTGCGGGTTGTGCGGTATTTGAAGAAAAGCCCGTGTCAAGGGATTCTTTTACGAGCCGATAGCCCCTTGCGGTTGGAAGGTTGGTGTGACTCGGATCGGGCAAGTTGCCCCGTTACTCGCCGGTCCTTAAGTGGCCGGTTTGTCTTATTAGTACTTCCCCCGTATCGTGGAAGACGAAGAAGCAAGTTACGGTATCTCGCTCCTCGGCTGAAGCAGAATATCGCTCGATGGCGTCGATCACTTGTGAGTTGAAATGGCTTCGCCAGCTTCTCTCCGATTTGGGAGTAATTATTCCTACCGGGATTCCTCTTCATTGTGATAGTCGGCCGGCTCGTACATTGCTCGAACCCCGTGTTTCATGAGAGGACGAAACACATCGAAGCTGACTGCCACTTTGTTCGTGATGCGATTACTGATGGCCTTATTGCTCCGACATACGTCCCTACACGGTCTCAATTAGCGGATATTTTTACCAAAGCTTTGGGGAAACAACAATTTGATTTTCTTCTGCGCAAGTTGGGCGTTCGAGATCTTCACGCTCCCACTTGAGGGGGGGTATTGCGGATATTATTATTATTAATTACTATTTATTACGTCCAGTTTGTCATTAAGGGCAATTAGGGTAATATAAGAGAAGTAGGGCTACAACTTGTGATGTATAAATATGTGATGAGTTGATTATTGAAATAAGAGAATTTATTTTTTACACTAGATGAAGATAAAAGAACATCTAGCCTTCCTGATTCCCCATAAATGGCAAAGGATACGCGATATTCGCCTCATCTCTGTGTAGAAGAAATTAATAAAAGAAATCCAAACTGTTGAGAACCTTTAAATTTTGCCAGAACAATCCATCCTGAGTCGTTCTATATACCCACCTCAACCGCAACATGAAAATCGAACAGAAAATGCCTAATTGATTCCTTTTTGCTGTTAGAAACAGAGAGATTTTCCGGTATTTTCTCAAATCCGGTCACCTCTGCATCTTATCAGTTTGAACAGTAGCTCCGGTGACCTCAAGGGCAAAATTGGGAACACAAATGAATTGTGTCCTTATAACTAATGATCTTTTAAATGTGTCCTAAGTGTCTAATTAAGTCCCAAAACACGTCCTTATAAACAAATAACACTTATTTTTATTTCTTTTGTAAGGCACACATTATTTTTGCAAATAATAAATCTACCCATCACACCATACCAACAATTTTTCACACCTGAAATTGATTTTTTTAAAGGTTGATCGTAAAATTAACCATCCTGAAGTTGATTATAAACGACTTTTAGATGATCGATTTTAGGATCAACTATTGAAAAGTCGATCTTCACATGAGGATGAAATAGTCATCATATGTGGTGCTATAAGTATATGTGAAAGGTAAATCAATCGTGATAAGTGCGGCGTCCCTTTGTTTTGTGTCCCAGTAGATTTGCTAGTGTTCCGCTAAACGAACCCATATTTTACGAACAATTTTTGGCTTTGACGTGGAAGTATTTTAACAACACTATATATCATTTTTGACTTGAATCATAATATGATAGTTCTATTTTCTACTTAATAATATAAGAATCTATTAAACATAGAGCATCTTATACCCAATTAGTCCCCAGGACATAACCCATAACTTAAGAAGTAGCGGGCGTGGGTGCGTAATTGCGGCTAGCGGGAGGTTAGAGGTTCGATTCTCACAAGGGCGAATTATTCCCTCCTATTAAAGGTAAGTCCGACTGACTTCGAAATACCGTGATCGATTTACATCTCCACTCATCCCGTGAGACAGGAGAAGTGGGGACCCTCGGGGGTAGGGTTTACCCTTTTTTTTTTCCTTATACCCAATTATACATAACCTCCATTTAAAATGATGTTCTATCTTATCTATTACGTTCATATTTTATTTTTACCTACTTAGCACATTCCTGTAATTGTCTTGTTTATTTTGTCATTAAATCACAATTATAATCAGATATTCATGGGTACAATATTATGGTGAAACCCAACATGGAAGCCATGGTACAACTTGCGTAATATGATTAGTCAACAGCTCACGTGATGCCTTAAATCACGGTATTCATATAATACATTGGACTACAATATGGGTAATAAAAATGTGGGAAATTATGGATAAAGACACAATCTGGAATATTTTTAAGTAACAAGACAACTACATATTTTTTATAGGGAGAATGACAACTGCATAATTTTTATAGCGAGAAGGACAAACAATGAATCCCGAAAATCAGTGAATCTCCCCAGTGAATCCCGAAATCAGTGAATTTCGACAGTGAATCCCGAAAATCAATGAATTTCGACAATGAATTTTGAAAATTACAAAATTTCGATAGTGGATAAATAGTTTTGTCCTTTATGCAAAAGTTTCAAAAGACTGTCCTTCTACTCAATTGATGAAATATTTATGTCCTTCTCCCTCATTCCCCCATAAAACTATTCATACATCCAATTCGATACTTAGATCGCAATATTTTTATAATATGTTGCGGGTAGGTAACTACATCTCACCAAGACTATCGGGAAGAATATAAAGCACATAAGAGCACGTAAGGTACATAAATTCATGTTCAATCCATATCTAGCTTATGTGATCATACAAAGGTCCATAGCAACACCATAATACCAATTTGTCTCCACTACACGCAACAATATACATAAAACGATTTGCAAAAATTACCAGAAAACAATACAGGAGCTTGAAAATACTACATAACGACACATAACTTTCAAAAAAATTAGATCTTGGAGGTCAACCAAGTCGCTTCCCCCACGGGATAAGCCGGGGAGTCAATATGCTTCAAGCCCCCATGTCTGTTTTCTACGTTACAACTACGCGACAACCATTCTACACATATAATTATGCTCAGTTTCGGCCATTTACCAGAAACACGGTAGATGCATACTTTAAAACCAAAATCTCTAAAATAAAATCAAGTTCATACCTCGAAGCCTGATGATTCTAAGAAACAAGACATCATTATCACAACGATCTACGTATGTCCTACGTTGGAAAACAAGTTGTTACGTCGAAACTACAAAGAACACATCATGATCCACGGATCCTAAAATGGATCGAATTCAAAAAGATAAAGGATTGGATTGTTACCTTTCCGATTACGAGATGGATGATGGATTTTTTTTCCCGAAAGTACGAAAGTTTTTATTAAACGCCAAACAAAACCGGTAAAAGACAGATACAAAGCTGGACCAAGCCGAAACTAACCGGACAAACTATTACAAAAGAAACTGCAAACTACAATTTTGTGTAAACCGTAATAATGAATTAAAGAGACAAACTTTAAACTTAAATCTTTCTTCTTTTTTTTTGGTTGGATCACATGTTCTACAATTTTGTATAAACCGTAATGAATTAAAGAGACAAACTTTAAACTTAAATCTTTCTTTTTTTTTGGTTGGATCACATACATGTTAACCCTTTTTTAAAGAATAAATTATTGATTATTGGTATTTATTCAGTTTCAATCAAATCTAATCTTACGAATTCAATAATTTATTCATACTTATTATCTCTTTAAAAAAATTCTAAATTGATAAAGTCCTAATCCAAACAAGTCGGTCTGCGAGAGGTTTTATTTCTCGATAACCACGCTTCCTCTTGATGTACTTGATGCTTGTTCAATTGATATACGAAAACACAATAAAACTCTTAGACGAAAACAATTAATTTAGAGAGATAATAATTTCGTAAACTAGTGTGCGTCTCCAAATTCTAATATCCTATCAGTAGTGGGAAAAAAAAATACTACCAATTAGTAGACGACTATATATTTATACCCACAGGTATATAAATATAGTTACTACTACATACTTACCCCAAACGTCATACTTATATGACAATTCGACTCGCCGTAGAAAATCCGTCCTCCAATCCAATTTTTCAAGCTTTACGACTGACGGGCGGCTTTCGTTTGCTCGGAGAGAGTAGATTGAATTGTTGCAAAACGTTTGCTTTGATCGACTGTTTGATTGATACTGAAGATGCCTCGAAATTCGTCGAAAAAAGGTGCCACCAATTCTTCTACGTCAACCCCTTCCGATCTCTTCCGCTCAGGTTAGTGTTTTGGTCTTGTTTGAATTCTTGATAGTTTAATTTGTTTCTTGATAATATTTTTCTGCACAATTCACCTCTTTTTTTTCTTTTTTTTATTTAAATTCCTTCCTTCCTCTTTGCTTTTTTTATTCGGGATATTGATTTAGTGTCGGTTATAGTTGCTTTGATTTCTTTTGATGATTAGTGTTATGCTTTAAGCTTTTGATTGGCTGGTTAAACTGTCGGTTGAATTTGTAGAAATCTGATTGTACATCATGTTTGTGTGTCTCCGTCTCGTAAAAAGCTCTACTTGGTGGGGGTCGTTGGATCGTTTATTCTTGTGGTAGCTGTGTTTATTTCTGCTTTTACTCTTTATGGGCAACTTGGGTATTTTTACAGTTTACAACTTGATCCAATGGTGGTGGGACTGTACAAAGCATGGGGAGCTGAATATCTCCCCAAAAGACGGACAGAGGATTACAGTCATCTGCTGTCTCTCCATTAGGTACATAGAGACAAAGAACGAGGGTGGTGCAAAACTAAGGGGCATAAGGCGACCGGGTTTTTGAAAAAAAGCATATACGATCCTGTCCAACCCATCAAGTCATCTAACCAGACTCACCTAGACATTCAAACACAGTCCACCAGCCAAAGCCTAGTATAAATTTCTGGCTCCGTCTTTGTATTGAGAGATGTATATATCAAGCCATGAGTAACACCGAACACTAGAGAGGCATAAGCCGTAGCTTCTAGGATGAAGATATGATGGGTGGGCGAAAGGTGGTTTATAGCTGCTGCGTGGGTCGCTAACACTTTCCTGTACTTATTATAGTTAATGATGCAATTGTGACTTCTTTGAGGGTAGCATGGTCTGTGGGCTGATTTCGTTAGTGATGTCTTCATAGTTAAGTTATGACTACTTGCATTGATACCAACTAACAAAAATGTTAAACCTTGTTGAACGAACCTCCCTTGTAGTGACTTATCCAAGATTAGTATTAGGGGTCCAGTTTTCTTAAGGGCAAAAAAAAAAAGGGAAAAGTCTACTGAACAATATCAACTGCGCAAAATCATGTAATTCATTATGATTATTAGGTACATCTAGTTGGGACATGCTGTACCTTGTTCCGTAAATCCATAACTGTAAAAAAAAGCCTAAACTAGCACAATCTATTTTTTCCCCAAAAAATTGGTGTGAGGAGGAGAGGGAAGGGGGGTGTTTATACCCCAAACATCTTGTTAGATATGTCCCTGCTCCCTTTCTTCCACAAATCCTCACAATTAACCTCTGGAATGTCCAATGAACCATCTGTTGCACATTAAATATACTAGAAATTCAGTTTTCTAAAACTAATTGCCAGTTTTGAACAGCAACAGAGAATGGCTTAATGCACTGTTGGGATTGGGGAAAGTCTTGTCGTATACTGAGACCCAAAAATCACGCCAGTTTCTGCTTTGGTTATCTGTGATTTCTCTTTTTTATTATTTATATTTCTTTTTGCGAGAATGGGAAAGATGGTTTTATCAGGGGAATGGGGTGGTGGGAATCTGAACTTTAGACATACCAGGAATTACAATGGCCTTTACCACTAGGCCCAATTTGAACCCCATCTGCAAATTTTATTCATTTGTATGTGCTGATGAATAATAGCAGCAGTATTGGATGCATAAAGGCATAAGTATGTAATGATTTATGATGCATTCCAGAGAGTCAAAGGAAGAACTTTTATGTGGAAATTTGTTGCTTTTTTAGTGTATTCTTCATCAACATTCTGCTGCTCCCCTTCAGTTAGTATGCAGTATAGTCTATTGTCTTGCATTTACCTTCAAATGTATTGATTCTTCAAATTGCATCCTTCAGCTACAGGTAAAGCAGCCAATAAAGAACAAGAGCGGATCGATCAATTGTTTAATTCTTATGCCAATAAACAATCTGGATTAATCGAGTATGTATATCCTTTAATTTTCGTTAAATTTTTTATATCGGATGCTATTGATTCATGATTATTGTTTCCTTTCCAATTTCTCGGGCTTACAAACTTGAAGAACATGTCTGGGTTGAATTGTCCAGTCCAAAACTTCTTTTATTGTCCAGTCCAAAACTTTTCTATGTTATGAAGTTTGAATAACGAGGATTCGCGAATGGCAGGTTACTATTTGAAAGAATTGAATTGTCGTGATCTTTGATTCTCACATGCATTATACATTGCAATAATTCTTTTCTGTTAATCTTTCACCTATTTAAATATTACTATACTATTAATTGTGTGGATGGCGTGCATCTTAGTTTTTCCTAATGTGTCATGCTTCAAGAAAAAAAAAAAAACAATTGAAATTTTGGTTTCGTACTGAGGGAAAATGTATGGCAGAAAAATTGATTAATTTCCTAATCATGTTACATTTATCTCTCTTGAGCAGTCCCGAAGGAATCGAGAATCTGTGTTCTGATTTGGAGGTGGACCATACTGATGTCCAGATCCTAATGCTTGCATGGTACTTTCCATATGGTTCATACCTGTTTAAATTTCTGCTCCTTTAAATGGATTGTGACTGTGTTTTTGTTTTTTTCTAGGAAAATGCAAGCTGAAAAACAAGGATACTTCACTCTGGTGAGCATTATTTACCTGCTCCCGTGTATATTCTCTACATGTTTAACGAAACTACCATGTTCCACTTTAACTGAATCCTTACAATTTATCCTTTATCAGGACGAATGGCGCAAGGGCCTAAAAGCGTTACGAGCAGACTCAATACCTAAATTAAAGAAAGCACTACCAGAGCTAGAGAAAGAGGTACCATTTTTTAATGCCAGTTTACAAGTATGTTGTGCTATTTAGTCATTGCTCGTAGTTAACAGGAGTTTGGAGGTGTTTTTCTTCAGTTATAAACGATTTTTCTTATTTACTAGGTTAAAAGGCCATCAACCTTCCCGGATTTCTATTCCTTTGCATTCCAGTATTGTTTGACAGGTTTGTTACAACTGAAACGTGTACATGTTATCAGATTTGCCTGGTTAAATTGACCTTTTTTTTGGGTTTTATTTCTCCATAGAGGATAAGCAGAAAAGCATCGACATTGAGAGCATCTGCATACTTTTGGAACTTGTCTTAGGGTCTATGTACCACATTCAAGTTGACTATCTCATCCAGTATCTAAAGGTAAGTGTCATACGCTTTTTGGACGACCCCTCAAGCTGGAATTTTATATTGTTGAGGATAATCGTTACATGCACTTTTGTTGTTATCATTAAAATGATCATAGTTTTGTTGTGCTAATGTAATCCTATCTTGGATATTTGATGCAGGTACAAAGTGACTACAAGGTTATAAACAAGGATCAGTGGATGGGGTTCTATCGTTTCTGCAACGAGGTAAGTTTCTTGCACGTCATTTTCTTTTCCTGTACCTAGACTGCTGCTAGCAGAGGTGGGATCCTGAAAACGTTGTTTAGTGTGCCTTGGATCACAAGGTTTTGAACTGTAAAATTAACCATGTCCACCTGACAAGCTTTTGCAGCATCTGTTGTTACATGGTTGTGTGTTTTCATGACAGATAAGCTTCCCAGATCTTAGCAACTACGATTCAGATCTCGCGTGGCCCTGGATCCTAGATAATTTTGTTGATTGGCTGAGAGCAAAGCTGGGATAAGTGTTGGTTGAGGTTGAGGGCACTGCAGTCCTTCTTTTATATACTTATTATTATAAGGGGACGTTGACAGACCGACGTATGCTTGGCACGGGTGGTGGGGATCTGGACAAAGGTTCTTGATTCAGATATTGTCTATTGTGCTTAGCATTCTTCTTCAGTTAACGGTGTTACAATCTCCTGCAGAATCCCTATTTCTTGCGTCTCTTCATAATCTATCTGCAACTCTGTCATTGGAAATGTTATTATATTGTTTTTTTATTTTACAGTATTTTTTTTGGAATTTCGAACAATAGTTTATTTTCTTTTGCTATTGTTCTTTTACCCTATTGTAGTTCATCCTCCGTAAAGGGAATGATTCAACTTGATTTATAATTATAGTTTTGATGCCCTGTGTTTTTTGTTTTTTTCTGTTTTTTTTTTTTTTTGAGGGGAATGCCCTGTTTTTTTTTTTATTTATTTTTTTTTTTTTTTTTTTGTGGGGGAATGCCCTGTGTTTTTACTCAGATATATCCACATAACTTGACTCGTTAAATACTTGAGGTAAAATCAAAAAAGTAACTCGACTCGTTGAATACTCGACACAACTCGACTCGTTGAATACTCGATATAACTTGACTCGTTGAATATTTGATATAACTTGATTTGTAAGCCAATTTTATTGTTTTAAGAATTCGTTTCATTGTTATAAAACATGGCAAGATCGACCTTGACTTGTTCGAAACTTGACTTGATTAAGAATTAATTATGTCTATAATATTTTATTTAATAATAAAATTTATTACATAATAATATTTTTTTTTTTGATCGAATAATAATAATTTAATATAGGTTGGTTTACTAGCGAGCTACTCTATTACTATAATTTGAAGATCGAGATTGGCTCGTTTAATTATTCGAGTAGCTCGGCTCGAATTCAAACTTGAAAATCTGAATTGAGTTAAACTCCTTTCTGAGTCAAGTACGAGTAGCTCAAATAAATTACAATCATATGCATAATCACAATTGCTTCAATTATTGAAAGTTTATATCAAAGTGGAGAGATATGATACATCTAACTCACCTCTACACACATTTATTGTGTGAAATATGATAAGTTGAATGTATCACATTCCTTCAATTTTTACATCTCCCCTAATAATCGTTGCATCGTAATTTCTCTCTAGTGTCCGGGTGTTGGTGTGTGGATTTTTACCATTGTTAGATAAGGAGGTTTCTTGGTTATAATAAGACGCATACAAGTACAATTGGATTCACGGAAATATGGAAAAATTCTTAGGTGCTAACTTCAATCGTGGAGTTACCTGATGTGTATCAATCTAAATCATAATTTTAACCAATAATGAAACCATGTGTTTAGATTGATCCATGTAAACTACTTCACAAATAGAGTTAGCATCCAAGACTTACCTATAAAGATGAGCATCATATCAATACAGGGGTACGTGAAAGAGCCCAATTATATATAATCAATAAAGTCTTTATTTACATCATCGTGATTTTATTGATGTACTAATCAAACTGACAGTCGGAAAGTTAATTTTTAAGTCAAAAATCAATCTTTCAAATGTCGATCGTGAGGATCGATTTTTTCTTGACTCAAAAATCGATTTTCTGAATATCGGTTCGGTATGGTCCACACGTACTATGATGTATCGGTAAGTTAGATGTGGTGTGTAAAAAAAAATTCTCCACAATGAATAAGATTGCTTGATACATATTAATGGACCCCTTGATCACTTTTTTTTTAAAGGAACCCTGGATCACTTTGATGATACATTGAATGTTGCTGGTTGGTAATCAATACTAGTGATTATGATTATATGTATGTTTGAGTCAACAAAATGAGTTAAAGTTTGTGATTGGATCAAAGTGTATGAGAATATTTTTTTTTTTTGGTTTTAGGGGCCAATGACAATGATAGTAACACTCGCTTTAGAGGCGAATCTTAAAAATCCAAAAACCAATCATATTTCAACACCATCCACACAACGAAATCGAAACCTACAATTGAATTCCAAAGTTTGGGATGAACAAGATAATGAAAGAGTCATCTCTTACTCATTTTAATTCATCAATGAATCATCTATTTCAAAAAATATCAATAATGAACTAATCGTTACATTATTGAATATCATTTATAAATCTCAAAATCCATTTGACAAAATAATTTTGAGTATGGTCAAGGAAGAAAGAGGAATGCGTTTGTTCCATAAGTAAGCGAGAGATAAATTAAAGATAAATTAACTTTTACACATTTCAAACGGAAAAAAACGTGATATAGTTTTGACTTTATTTAGTTAGAACATATTCGTCATTTTATTTTCTCCAAAACACCAACTCATATTTTGATTATCTCAACAATGTTATCGTCCAACATAATCTAATTATACGCAAATAAAAGACAAACTTATATAAAACTAATGTTTATAAATACATTCACATAATTCAAATATTGGTGCTTTGAGGAAGTAGAAAGAGAAGAAAGAGTTAGCGGTGGTGAGTTGTGAACCGATACGTACTCGAGAATCTCTTAAATGATTGGAAATTAAAGACAAGTCTGAGAAATGATCAACAAAATATGAATCATATGAGATTAGTAATTGATCATTAATGCATTACAATTACAAAGTTTAAACAAGTTGAGTTGGACCGAAAAAAGCACATTGATGTTTTATAGTATTAATAGATGTAGGTATGTGTGTGTGTGTGCGTGTGTGTGTATATGTATGTATGTATACATATAAAATCCAGTTTGGTCCGGTTTTAAACGGTTTTCATTTTTTTAAATTGGAACCAAATTGTTTTTTACGGTTTGGTTTCTTACAATACAAAAACCGACCAAAAAACCACGGTTTATACCTTTCCGGTTTGGTTCGATTTGGTTCGGCCGGTTGGTTTGGTTTATGGTTTTTTTGTTCACCCCTAGTAGAGAGTCTCAAAAAAATCTTATCTACTTTCCTATCATTATTTTGTATTTGCCTAAATAAATGTTCTATTATGACAAAAGAGACTAAAGGTTACTAATCAAACCCCCCCCCCCCCCCCCCCCATCAAATCAACCCCCCATCACGTCAATAATTCATTTTTTTTTCATATCTAGTTTAGTAGTAGTTAGTAGTAGTTTAATGCTAATAACTTCTTATAAATATGTTTATTTTATTATAAATAATATATTTTTAAAATCTACTCAATGAAGCTTTTAAAATGAGCCCAATATTGAATATAAAATGTATAACGAAAATATTAATTTTGTGATTAATTTAAAAATTTATCCACATATTCAGATTTTCTCTTATCCACCTATCCTTAATTTTACATACATATTCAGATTTTCTCTTATCTACATATCTTCAGTTTTATCCACATATTTAGATTTTCTCTTATCCTCTCTTATCTTCAATCCTCTTATATATATATGTATTATATCATAACTTTGACCACATCTTCTAACTTTGAAAAAAAAAGCATCTTCAAGAGGAATTTTCGTATTTCATAATAGAAAATCATGGATCACTACAATTTCTCATTTTTGGGTAGTTGGGTATTTGGAAACGATTTTACGAATGATGTTCCTAGTGGGGAGAACGTCCAGTACCATGAGCGTCCTAGCGGGGAGAGCGTCCAGTACGATGAGCGTGATTACACAGCCGAATTTACGACTGACCAGGTTAGTTATTGTTGTTGTTATTGTCCATATTCGTTACTTGTTTTGATTTTTGGTTGTATAATATTGTGTTTATACATACTAATCTATTTTTGTAGATATTTGAAAGTAGAGATGCTATGTTAGATAGGGTATAGAGTGTTGGTATGAAAAATGGTTTTGTGATTATTATAGATAAATCTTATAAAATGATTGGCGGAAAAATGCCAAGATGCGTTCTTATTTGTGAAAGGGGAGGATTGTACAAACCTCCACCCGAAGGGCATACAATGCAAATGGATACTGGAACGAAAAAATGTAATTGTCCATTTAAACTTCGTGGTGTAGCACAACCCCCAGACGGTGTGATGTGGGGTTTGAAGGTTGTTAATGGTTCTCATAACCATGAACCAGCCGAGTGTTTTGAAGGACATGAGTATCCTTCAAGGTTGACTGCAACCCAGTAGCAATTAGTGCGTGACATGGCCAATAGCACTGCTCCTCGAGAAATACTTAGTGTTATGAAACAACAAGACCCGTCAATTACTACGGGAATCAAAAGTATTTACAATGTGAAGGCAATGTACAAGAAAGAGCAGTTAGGGAGTTTATCTGAAGTTGGATACGCCTTAAAAGAATTAAATGATAAAAATTACGCGTACGATTATTTGAAAAATGAACACACCAATGAGATCACAGATATTATTTGGGTTCATCCTACAAGCCTAGAGTTATCTGTCAATTTTTCATCGGTGTTAATTATGGACGCCACGTACAAGATTAATAAGTATGGGTTACAGCTCTTAGAGATTGTGGGTATCACATCCACAATGCTAACCTTTTCTATTATGTTTGCATATTCGAGTAATGAGAAACAAGAGCGAATGACATGGGTATTGGATACGTTAAAGAGATGGATGGTAAAAAAAGGAGCTGTGTTGCCATCAGTGATTGTTTCAGATAGGGATCTAGCGCTTATTGATGCCATTGAAGAATGCTTTCCCTCCGCACATCACATTCTTTGTATTTGGCATATAAATCAGTGTGTAATGAAGAATTGCAAGTCTATGCTTGGTACGAGATGGGAAGAATTTTACAATGCATGGCAATCGATTATTCATTCATCGACACCGGAGACTTTGAATTTGAGGTGGAATGCCATGCTCAATGATTTTTCAAAATATGATCGTGCCATAAAGTACCTTTGGAATACATGGTTACGTCCTTATAAGGAGCGATTTGTTAATGCATATGTAAACAATGTTATGCATCTCGATAGTCATTGAAGTCAAAGGTAACTTCCATATAACCTCTATTTATTCACTATACTACGCTAAATAATATTGTATGTCCCTTCCCTATTTAACACATTGTATTATTAAATTACAGGGTGGAGTCTGCACATGCGAGACTCAAAGGATATTTCGGGGATACTTCGGCATCACTTTCAACGTCTTTTCAGAAAATAGAAAAGATGTTGGACAATCAATTTAGGAGTATTAAAAAGTCGTTCCAGAAATCTCTCAACATTCCACGACATAAACATCTACACGATGACCTTTATAGTGAAATCAGAGGTCGCATTTCATTAAATGCAATGCAATTAATTGGTAAGCAGATAGAACGTGCTGAAAAACTTCCACCATACAAAGGAGAGAATTGCAATTGTAAGATCAAATTGACACACGGATTGCCATGTGCTCACGATATTGTACTGTATCGTTTTATGGGCAAGCCAATTCCACAAAATGCTATCCACGTGCGCTGGAGTAAGTTGTCCACGCAAGTCCCTAAGTGTACTGACGATGGAGTACAACCCGACAAGGCAGCTCATCTTTTTGAAAGATTAAATGAAATGGATCCTTCTAGTCGTGATGTTATGATTGATAGGTTTATCGACATGTCAGATCCATCTCGTTGCACAGTTTGACCCCCATCATACAACACAGAACAAAAGGGTCGGCCTAGAAGAAAAGATGAGCAGAACAACGACCGGAGACCTTTCTTCTCATTCTCCACTACTGAAACAGGGGTTTCACATATTCCAAAATCACAAGGGGGAAATATGAGGGATCCCCTCATTCAAAAATTTCCTCAGCGGTATCAGCGTTATATTTCCCACTGTGTAGATGTCAAAGCCGATGGTCATTGTGGATTCAGAGTGATAGCTGCGCTACTCCATGGTTCTGAAGACCAATGGGCTCAGGTACGACTGGACCTTATGCAAGAGATGTTGCAAAACTGGGACATGTATGATAATCTTTATTTTCATGAAGATTAGGCATCAAGGATACTAAGAAGACTTGAATATTTCGAACCATCAGCACCAGAGTTATTCTGGTACGATGCTGCACCAATGGGGGTTGTTTTAGCTTCAGCGTACAATGTTGTAGTGCACACATTCGATTGGGAAGTTGCGGCTTGTCATACTCAATTGTCGTTGAGGTCCCAGCCAGTTCCAGTTACCCAACGACAACATATAGCTATCGGTCGTATTAATAGAAATCACTTTGTACAAGTTTTCTTGTACCCTAATTGTTAGGTGTAGTGCCCGAAAGACAATTATCTAATTGTTTTAGGACAGAATTAATAATTCATCTTATTATATGCATTTATGTTTATAATTAAGACACTACTAAAAACCCTAAGTACCTCGTTTATGTAATCACATAACTCAGTGTATGGCTATACACAAGAAGATTGAGTTAGTGAGATGTACTTAAAATTAACTTAGTCCGTAGCGTTTATTAATCTGAGTACAAGTCTCATGATTAATTTGCTATTAATGCGCCCAAAACACTTTAGGTGTAACAGCCTTATCCGGACTGTCGGTAATAGGGTACCTAGTGGGGCATTTATATATGATGATAATCATATAGGGCTGGAACGATTTGATTTGAGTTCTCGATATAATTCCGTGATCGAGAAGTCTTATCGAATCACAAGATGATCATATATGGATTAATCTCAATCCCGAGGTGATCACGAGTAACTCTTAGACTATGGTAGAGTTTGATGTGTTAGTAAGGATCACTTCGAAGTATGTGGTCCAACACTTCTCGTTGGCTCTATTATGGGATGAGTGAGTAGTCGTGCTATCACGAATATGGAATCCATTCCTTCCCTCGGGAAGTAGAGAGACATTCCCCTTATTTGTTAGCCCTGAGAAAATGATCGATCGGCCGAGTTCATATTTAGACTAATTAGCTACTAGTCAGATATTTGAACTAATTGATCACTGGGGGGTTAATGGTAAATAAGGATAAGATATTCTGAGTCGGGTTCACGGAGACTTCCCACTCAGAATGGACAGTTTATGGAGGATTTATCCGTATGTAATGATTATATCAGTGGACACCTTATCAACTCATAGTTGAGAATAAGTTTTCTATATTCGGCAGAGTTCAGTTTCGGGTTTATGGTGGTGTAATCCCGGAATTAATATATTGAATATTATTGTTCGGTCTGACGGATAATATTATTTAATTTATTGTAGCTACTGAATATGGGTCCATGGTCCCCGACGTGGCTCCTAACATGCATATGTTTTCTCGTCGTTTCACCTCAATTAATTAATATTAAATAGTTGGATTGGACTGTTTAATAGATATGTGGATTAATTGTTTAGTTGGACTAGATAATTAAATACATGGAAAAGAAATTTTTCGTGGACTCGGCCCAAGTGTGTGAAATGCGTGGATGACCTAATATATTAGGGCATGGGGCGCATCTTTTGTTATTTAATTGTCAAGAAATTAGTTTTCTTGGATAATTATTTTACATGTGATTAAATTATTTATTTGTTAAATATTTGATTAAGGAAAATATTGGATTGATCCTTAAATATTCTAGATTGGTTCTAGATTATTCTAGGAGTATCTTTTATTTAATAGGATTATTATAATTAATTTTGTATTAATTATTAAATCCTTGGAGGACAAGGATTACTCTCCTGTATAAAGAGAGTTCTCCAAGTATAAAACACACACATAAATTTCGAATTTTTGGGTAGTGTTGGAAGCTTAGAATTTTCGGCTTCAACACTAAGGGTTTCGAGTTGGGATAATCCTCGGGATTATTCGAGAGGAGGTCAAGCGGGAATCAATCCTTGGTGTTGCTTGAGATATCGAGTTGGGATAATCCTCGGGATTATTCCGGTATATATCGAGGAGGTCAAGCGGCTTGAATCACCATCCACTTGGTGTTGCTTGGAGATACACGCCGGAAGACGGTGGCTTCTCAATTCTTGGATCTTGGATCTCGGATTGTTCTAGACGTTTATTCACAATAAACCGGTAAGCAATCTAAACCCCCTCGTAGGTTTAGATCTATTGTTTTATATATTTTGGTTGACTAGATCTAGATCTTGTACTTTCCGCTGCGTAATCGGGTGGATCTTGATTCATCCGACGATATTACATACTACACTAATTACCCTGTACCACCCATCATGAAATGGAAATTATCAGGTCAATCAGACGGATAGGTTCATTATTATCAAGCACGTATTCAACTGTGGTACGATGTAATGCAGATGGATCCACCGGGACAACATTTCGGAAGAAATTTAGATTAATTATGTGTTTGTTTGTGTTTATTTCTATAAATGAGGTTTGATTTTTTAGTGTTCATTGAAGCATATAGTTGGATTCGATAAAATTATTATATTCGGTCCGTTGAAATTTAAACGGATTCAACTAAATAATATAAATAAATAAAATATTATATTAGATCCGTTATATTAATTTTTTAATACATTATTACATATTCAATATTAGGCTTGTTTGATAGGTATTGTTTAATAGATTTAAAAAATATAGATTTTATTATAAAATAAAAGTTATCATCATAATAAAAATTTACATACAAAATTAAATTAAAAAAAAAGATTGGGGAGGGGTGATTTGATGGTGGGGGGGGGGGAGATTAACAATAACAACTCTCTTGCTTTATTGCTTTTCTGAGGTATTAGCTGACCAGAATAATAGAATGATTGATTTAAACAATGAAAAAGTACCGTCAATTATTGGAAAAAAGTACCATGTATTTTGCTTTTGGTGACATAATTTGACGAATCTGGTCTATTTTACTCAGCCTTCGGCATTATATAACCTTTCCTTCCGGAAGGGAAGTTTTTGCGTAGTGTGTACCTACGTAGGTACACACTATATGACACACTTCTATCCAAACGATTTCATTCTACACTTAAACCGTGTGTTTCTGATCGTGTCACCTCACATGTACTTACGTAGATACGTACTACCCAAAAATTTTCCCTTCCGGAAACATAAGTTATTGTATGATTTTCATATCGATTATAAAAGTGGATTAGTATCGTAAATCTTAAGGACAAAAGTTTGAGTATCATATAATTGTCATTCATTCATTCAAGTGTGATGGTCAAATGCTCTCTTAAGTGTCACTGTTGTTAAATATTTTTAACAAAACGACGTTGTTTGAAAAGAAAAAAAAATCAACAGGTCACCACACCAAAAGAACAAAAAAAGGTTTTATGGTACAATCAACTAGAAAATTTCTTGTCAGAGATCGTATCCTTCAATTTATATCATCTTTCATTATATGCGTGCCTCCGTTCTATGTGAAAGATGATAAAAATATAAGTATATGATAATATCATTTAATACGACACTTCCACAACTGTTGTAATATAAAATTTGTCGCATAAGAAGGAAAAACTAGAAAGAATCAGAAGCATTAATATTACAACGGGGAAGATGGTGGTTGCGGCCTTCTTCTGGTTCGACCACCTCCACCCTGCCTGGTTCGACTTCGACCCCGCCTAGTGGTGGTGGTGGTTGACTCCTCCGACGGGGAAGAATTAGACGGCGGAGTAAATGTAACAGAGGTGATGGTCCTGAGTTTCTCTACCTGAGCACATGGCTTGCTTTCTTCAATGGCCATATGATGACCAACTCTTGTTGAGTTTAAGTTTGCAGGAACAATGCATTTGCACACAAAACCTGAAATATATATATCTATAACCCATGTGGCATGATAATAAAATTAACATTAATGCGATAATACTAGCATTCGGTTTTTTATAAGACGATTAAGCGGTATCAGTGACTCTCAAATGTAGAATATAGCTAGTGTGGGTATCAATGGTTCATTTATTACACTTGCCATAAAACCTTTGTTGCATCGAGGCTGTAAACGAGTTAAACTATTCATTAATAGTTTGAGGTCGATTTGAGCTAAAACTCGATTTGACTCGACTTAAATAAGCTCGAACCAACTGGAAATTGACTCAACCCAACTTTGAATAGGACAGTGAAATGAAAAAAATATATAAAGTGAAATATTAATAGTAGAGGGCATAGGCCATATTATTTGTACCACAATCATTTTACTTATGCACCATTCTATCTATGCATAACAATAGGATTGACCTTATGAAATTCGTTTTTAGAGCCAAGAACCGAACCAACTTCTTGGTGGTGCATTGTGATAACCTACTTCGAGAAAATTGATCCTTGCTCCCAACAACTACGAAAAGTCGGTTATTGATTTTCGAAACGACTTTCAGAAGGTTAGATGTTAATATCAAGTGCCCACAATTGTACTAAAACCAATTGACCATTGTGAGAACCTACTTCGAGAAAATTGATCCTTGCTCCCAACAACTACGAAAAGTCGGTTATTGATTTTCGAAACGACTTTCAGAAGGTTAGATGTTAATATCAAGTGCTCACCATTGTACTAAAACCAATTGGCCGATTGGTATTATTAAAGGTACTACTTTATTTCCTTATCATTTAAGAGTATGGGCAATCTGTCCCAACACCCCCCAAGTCAAGTGTTGACAATCTGTCCAACACCCCCTCAAGTGTGGGAAATCTGTCCCAACACTTGCACACTTATTTTTTTAAATAATGCTTCAACCAGGGTTCGAAACCATGACATCTGGCTCCGATACCATGTTAAGGATCAAACACTTATCGTTTTATTAAAACCAATTGATATTAATAAATATACTATTTTATTTCATTATCATTTAAGAGTATGGACAATCAGTTCCAACATCACATCTACCTAACAAAAGAAAATGCTTTTATTATCAAAATGCTTACATAAAGATATTAACTAGAGCATTTATATTGAAAAGACTATTCTACCTTATTAGTAAAATACATATATATTCTACTAATAGGTAAAACGGTGCACGAATACGACATGTATGATGTAAATAAATGTCCCGTACCTATTTTGGCGAGTCGATTAACCCAACTTGGAATACGATTACCAGTGAGCTTTAAACAAGCATCATTGCAGAAATGGTTGCAGTTCTTCGTGATCAAATTATACGAATTTCCTTTGTAAAATTCAGATAATTCCTCCATAACTCTTCTTACCTGCACATTCGACATCTCCGTCCACCCCATCAATATCGATTTCCTCAACACAAATCCATCGCACTGTCTGGGCTCGCCTTCGAAAATCCCGGTCGTTGGATATTCATGAGCTCCATATGCATATTCGATTCCATGAACTTCAAGTCCGGAATGGTAAACTCCGAGACCAAACCAATACGCGTAGCCATTAATGGAGGTTAGATCGTAGACATTCAGATACACGGGTACTGATCCGCATCCGCTTATAATTGCTGTGTTTTTTCTGCACAGCATTTTCAATTAAGAAGAGAAAAGACTTTGAATCCCTAATAATTTGGGGTGAATTTGAATGGGAAATGAGAGGATGATGTTATCGGCGGCATGAAAATGCGAGTGTGAGAGTATGCAACTAATGGGGCCTGAATTTAGGGAAAAAGAAAGGAAAAAAAAAAATAATGATACGGATACAAGTACAACAGTCCGTAATACAATGAGTGACATAATGTATATCTACATCGTAAATTTCTAATGTAAACTCATCGGTTAATATTATATTTATAATGGCAAGCGATATAGATACACGTTATGATACTAGTTATAACATAATGGTTGTGTCTGTATCATTCGTCAAACGGTCTGATTGGTTGGAATCTGAGCCGTGTGATCTAATTTGTTAAAACTTTTGAAAATTCGTATCGGAGAAAGTAACGTATACTATTTTCTTTTCTTTTCTTTTTTTTGGTCTACAACGTATACTAATTATTTTTTGAGGTAATTAATGGAAGTGATGTACTCTTATTATTATTTAATCACTCCATGGAATATGTAACTACTACTATCACTTTATCTTAGGAAGAGGAATAATCTTTTACTCATGATCCCACTCATGATTATTGCATTTATATGACTTTTTTAGGGAGCGATTTAAAATGACAAAAAAGATGAGAAAAATAAGAATCATGACAGTAGAAATATAAATTAGGTGATAAGTACAAACCACTATTCATAACCTTAAATCAACTGTTTGATGTAATGAAACTAACATCAAATACAATTACATTATTCTATTATTTATGCGTTTTTACAAAAATGACATCGAAAATAATGTTGAAAAAAATATCAAATGAGATGTCTAAATAAAGATAACGAAAAAAGGAAAAATGTGATGAAAGAATTATAATCTTTCGACAATCGAATCAAAAGATATATATTTGTTTTTGTAGTTAAATACGAATTAATTTAAATCATAGTGAAATAAGAACATGTCATTTTTATTCAAAAAAATATTTCACTGTCCTCTTTACATATTTCTATGTTCAAATTGTCATTTTAACCATAAACCTTATTTTTATTAATGATACGACGACCCTAGAAGTGTTACCTCGGGGGCCTCTCGATTTAATGTGCAAATTCTTATTGAACGGAAAAATAATCGACTTTGTTATTCATATTATTTGTGATTTGCGATAAGAAAACGTTTGATTTGTGATATTTATTTAAAGTGATATTGTAACACACATGTCCTGGATACCGTCATTATTCAAATGTGATCATTCGGCACGTGACATTTGAAGAAAACTTTATATTTCGTGTAAGCCTCATCATATCAAAGTAATTAAAGGCACGAAACAAACAAACGAACAAACAAAAGACTCGGGAAAATACGTCTTCGAGGTCTTCAAACAACCAACTCAACCATCTAATACAAATGTTGTCAAACTATACCATAAATAAATGAACATAAATACTATCATTTATTACAACAAGCATGTCTAGAAAGAAGGGACAATCACGACTACCAACAACAATGCATTATTTATAAAAGAAAACTATAACATTGGGAACTTCATTGCTTTACTCCTAAACTATCACTCCAAGCTTGTCATCAATCTCATCTTCAACCTGCACATCTTCTTATTCCAAATAAAGGAGTAAACTCATGCATAAGCCTAGTAAGTAGATAGAAGATCAGAAAGAAGATTCATGTTTGTCAATTGTACTTTATCAGAAAGAAGACACAACATGAATATACTTTATCCACTTTCACAAATACTTTAAAGACAATAAATGAACCATTAAGAAACGTATGTCAAAGCACAGCTTGAAACATAAGGGAAAATCACTTGAAGTCACGTTTGAACAATGTATAGAAAACGTGTCTATTAACTACGTTCAAATCATCATGCACACTCTTGTTCGTTACATTTTAACTTGTTGATCAAACTTACGTAAGCTATCTATTAACCTATATTGTACTTGTTTACTAACTATAACATGTACGTGCCTTGTCTATCATGTACATATATCCTACTTACTTAACATAGTCATGTTCTTGTCTTGTCTTTTGTATTCATGTCATGTTCAAGGTGCAAATTTGGGTAATAAGACTGGCACATCCCCACGTGATACGTAGGGTTACGGTACGCTTGTAATACATCCTCTTGGGAATGACAATTGTGATAACCAACCGTACATCCAAATACGACCCGTGGGTCGATCGTAGTGCTATTGTAACACATTGAGGTTATGTATAGAAAGCAAGTAAAGCACATACAAGCACGTAATATCATGTCTGAAACCATGTCTAACCTACGGAAACATGAGAAGGCCATATCAACACCATACTACCATCTCATCTTCGCTACTCCTAACCAAAAGCAAAAAAATAGATTACAAAAGAGTATCCAGAAAACATTACTTGAGGATACGACTTTTAAGCATAGAATAACACGCAGACAAAAACTGAGGCTGATCCTAAGCACTGCATTCCGTGGCGGGGGTTAAGGCCGATGAAGCATGCCCGGAAATGTTCCATATCAACTTTTGAACCTGTATATCCCAGCATATGCATACATATAAACCCTAACTATTGCTTTATGCAACTTTTCAAAACACGAATAAAACTATAACCTTTAACATGAAATATAACATTTTGACATGAACTCCTTACCTGACAAGCCGATCTACGATCCGAAATACGATACAAAAGCAACGTGGTTAGAACATCATGTCGGACATCGAGGTCGCGCCGCATCGGGGGTGGCTCGCGCTGAGGCAGGGGTCTTGACCTTTTAGAACACAAAACAAGATCAAAGACGGAGGCAGAACAAGATAGAAACCCTAGTTTGCTTCGGCAAATCATTACCTTGAAACCCGAAAGCATGAAAAAGAGAAAATCAAGACCTTAAAGTGCCTTAGAGCCTTTTTATAGGCATTTAAGCCTCCAAGGCTGGTTTCCTTCAACTTGGGGGGGGGGGGGGGGGGGGAAAGAAAACCTACAAAGAAAAGAAAAAAGAAAAACAAATTTCATACAGAAAAAAATACTCATACAAAGAGGTGAGAGGTTTTACATATATATTTTCCATGGATTGATGATATAATTAGTACTATTTTTTTTAAAACTTTAGGGTTAAGTGGATTAAATTTACAAGATATCCAGCAGTATTGGAAGAATACCGTGATGCAAATTGGATATCTAAGTGTAAGGATTAAAATTCCACTAGTGGATATGTATTCATTGTTGGTGGTGGTGTAGTGTCCTGGTAGTCCACAAGACAGACATGCATAGCTCATTTCACGATGAAATCTAAGTTTATAGCATTGGATTAGCATGGAAAAGAAGCTGAATGGCTTAGAAATATCCTTGAGGATATTCCATGTTGGCCTAAGTAGTGACTGATATATATTAACATACACTATGATAATTAGTGGCTATAGGAAGGGCACAAAGTTGTATGTAGTAGTGGGGCCGCTTCTGTGAGAATTTGAGGGCTGAATTCTCTAACACACTTTCTGAAACCAAGGTGTTCCATGGCCAAAATGGACACAACCATGAGAACGTCGAGAATGTTAGGAGATTTGTTGTGTAGGTATCATTGTCTAGGCATGCACCAAAGCCTGAGCAGTTCAAGATCTAGTTCACTGCTTAGCCGAGTATGTCCGATGGTACTCTACTACGGAAGGTTCAAGGCAGCAAACCACCTCGCCCGATACAACAGATTTCCGCATGTGATCTCTTTAGAGTCTGCATTGCATTTGCATTAATTTTCATTCATGTGGGGGATTGTTGGAGAATTTGAATTAAAATTAATTATAAAATTAATGGAGGGTCGCAACGGTTCGGTGAAAGGTTATGATCCCGTAAGAGGTTGTATCCTTTCGGTAGTAGAGTACCTAAGCATAAACAAGTCAAGATTGGGCCTAAAACAATTGACTCTATATTTATTGGATATGCAAATAACAGTAGTGCCTATCGGTTTTTGGTGCACAAGTCAGACATTCCTAATATACATAAAAATGTGATCATTGAGTCAAGAATGCAGTATTCTATGAAGATATATTTCCTTGCAATGACAAGGAGAGAGAAGGTTCTGGTTCCAACAAACGAACATATGATGTTGCTGAAAGAAACCCTCAAGATACCGAGGAGTTAAGACGCAGTAAAAGAACTAGGACAGAACTTGGTCAATTTCGAGGGCTTGATCAACAGATGCTTCCGCAAACAAGAGGAGGTCGTCCGCAAAGAATAAGTCAACATAGGTACTTTACTATGTAGGTACTACATCCTTTGGACCATATTTCCTCACCTACATGGTAGAGGATGATCCGAGGACATATGTTGAGGCTATGTCCAGTCCAGAAGCTCCGTTCTGGAAGGAAGCTATAAACAGTGAAATAGAATCCATCATGCAAAATCACACTTGGGAGTTGGTTGATCTTCCACCTGGAGATAAACCACTCGGTTGTAAGTGGATTTTTAAGAAAAAAATTAAAGGCGGATGGATCTATTGACAAGTATAAGGCTAGGTTGGTAGCTAAGGGCTATCAACAGAAAGAAGGCTTTGACTATTTTGACACCTACTCACTAGTTACAAGAATCACTTCTATAAGGGTCCTTGTTGCAATTGCTGCATTGTATAATCTAGAAATCCATCAAATGGATGTAAAAACCGCCTTCTTAAATGGTGAGTTAGAGGAAGAAATTTACATGGAACAACCAGAAGGGTTTGTGGTTCATGGCCAGGAAAAGAAGGTGTGTAAACTCGTTAAGTCCTTGTATGGATTGAAACAAGTGCCAAAACAGTGGCACTTGAAGTTTGACAAAGTAATGATGTCAAATGGTTTTAAAATTAACGAGTGTGATAAGTGTGTTTATATTAAGAACACACCCGATGCATACGTGATGGTATGTCTATATGTGGATGACATGCTGATCATGGGTAGTAATCATGATATAATCATGAGAACTAAAAGAATGTTGACAAAACATTTTGATATGAAAGATATGGGAGTGGCAGATGTCATACTGGGATTAAAATCTCTAGAACATCTGATGGAGTTATATTATCACAGTCTCACTGTTAACGGTGATTTTTACGATATATATGATATTATTCCGTAGCGATTTCCTTCGTATTTTAGTAATTTTTATAGAAAATTACATGTTAAATGGATTTATTGAAAGAATGACGTTTGAAGATGTCTAAGTGCAAACTCGAGCTTATTATGTGTTTTTATCGATGATTTTCTATCTATATATATGGTTCTACATTTTGCACGTTTCTATGGCTTTGTAGGTACATTTGCATGTCGTGAAAGGAGAGTAAATGGAAGCTAAAAAGATGTTTAACTGAAGATTAAGTAGAGGGAGGAAGATGCAAGATTTGAATTGAAGTTGAAGTGCAGATTTCATGAAGAACTGAAGTGAACGAGCGTTTGGAGTCCCGTCCATCTGGACGGGCGTTTGAAGGTCCGGACGGGCGTCCGGAGAAGCTATTCGATTCAGCAAGTTGAGATTTTCTCTGGACTGGCGTCTGAAGATATGGACGAGCATCCAGGAGAGGAAATTTGATTAAGAGTTTTGAAGATTTTGGTGAACGAGCGTCCAAAGATACATAGGACGGGCGTCTGATCCAGCTCGGCCCGACTCAAAGATTTTATGAAGGCTGGACTGGCGTCCAGAATCCCTAGACGGGCGTCCACGGCACCGCCTCAGTGAAACCGACCTAAAAATCTATATAAGGACGCGTTTTTCCAACCCTAAACAACCACAATTCGATCCCTGGCCGCCCCAGGCCCCTTGGGGGCGCCCTAGCTGCGTTTTCCCACCATCATAAACATCTTTTTATCTTCCTTTTTATTTATATGATTTGTATTCCAACGATGAATAGAGGCTAAGCAATTTGAACAAGCCTTGTGAAGCCGATCGTGCAGCGTTTTGATTTCGAATCTTGGATTGTTTTGTGAGTTTTAATTTAAAGTTTGTATCTTTATTATGTTCTTATTGATTATGCAATTTAAATCGATGGATGTGTTGCTTATTGATGTTTAACGTTTGATCACCGTAGTAAAGATTGGACTTTTAACCTAAAAATAACGAGAGTTGATTAGGTTGAATTTCTAGGTTGCTAGATTGAGAAATCTTATGCCTTGTTATGGAAGCGTTAATCTTTAAGATCGAAAGATAGAAGATTAATAGGCGAATTATCTACGAGAGTAGAAATTCATACCTTTGATAGGTGAACCACATCTTTATTAAATCTTCACTAAACGATCTAGGGTAGAAATTGAGAGTTGCGAGATAGGTGGATCATTGCTTGTTCTTCGTTAAGATTAATTGAAATTATCTTTGTGCCTTGTTCTTCGTTGTTATCTCAGAAGTTTATTTTCGTTTTAGTTTATAGAATAGCATTAGTTATTTTAGGTTCGTAATCATATTTCCTGGCTTTGGATTGACAACCCTCTGTCCAGTTTATCTTTCTGTTTTTGTTTTTGTTTAGAGTTAGAAGAATTAATATGAACTAGATACCTCGATTCCCTGAGATCGACTCCGGTATTAATCGCTATACTACGATCCTTACACTTGGGGAATACCGGATTTATAAATTTTATTACTTGTTTGTTTTCCGTTGATAAAATCCGTGACACTCACTATGTGGAGTCTGTTCTTAAAAGATTTGTTGTGTTTGATAAAAGTCCTCTGAAAACTCCACTTGACTTAAGTACACACTTAGTCAAGAACAAAGGTGAACCGATACGTCAATTGAATTATTCACAGGTTATAGGGAGTCTAATGTACATTACTAATTGTACTCGACCAGACTTGGCATGTGCTGTGAATAAATTGAGTAGATTCACGAGTAATCCAAGTGAAGATCATTGGAAAGCTCTTGATAGAGTGTTAAGATACTTGAAATACACAATGAATTTTGGATTGCATTATACGAGATATCCAACAGTACTAGAGGGATACTGTGATGCAAATTGGATATCAGATTCAAAAGACTCAAAGTCCACTAGTGGTTATATGTTCATTATTGGTGGTGCTGCTGTGTCCTGGAAATCCTCAAAGCAGACATGCATAGCTCGATCCATCATGGAATCTGAGTTTATAGCATTGGATAAAGCTGGAGAGGAAGCAGAATGGCTTCGTAATTTCTTAGAGGATATTCCTTGTTGGCAAAATCCAGTCGCTGCTATTAGCATACACTGCGTAGTCAGTCAACGATAGGGCGGGCAAAAAGTAGTATACGGCGGAGACATATATAATACCATAAAACAATTGATCTCTAATGGAGTGATTTCCATTGATTATTTAAAGTCGATGGATAATCTTGCGGATCCGCTTACAAAAGGTCTAGCTAGAGATCGGATGTCAATATTGACAAATGGAATGGGACTGAAGCCTATTATATATGCTCCCTTGTGATGGTAACCCAACCATGCTGACTGGAGATCCCAAGATCATGGTTCAAAAGGGACAACTAAGTTATGAGGGACAGTGAGTACTTACCCATTCTATTAATAACAAAAGTGTTTTCTGTGATTATGTTAGGTTAAGCCAAAGCTTTTAATGACTCCTATACTTTGGCTAAGCCAAGTGGGGTATTGCAGAGTACTCTTTATGGGAGGTCACTTGTGTAAGTGTGAAGTGGGGCCGCTTCTATGAGAATTTAAAGGTTTGAATTCTCTTAGACACTAATTGTCCCTCATAACTTAGTTGTCCCTTTTGAACCATGATCTTGGGATCTCCAGTCACTATGGTTGGGTTGCCATTATAAGGGAACATGCATAATAGGCTTAATCCCATTCCGTTTGTCAAAAATTGACACCCGATCTCTTGCTAAACCTTTTTTTTATAAGCGGATCTACAAAATTCTCCTTCCACTTTATACAATCGAGGAAATCAAACCATTATAGATCAATTATTTAATGGTATTATGTCTACGATGTATATGTCTAGACTTACCATTATATATACAACTTTGTGCACGTCCTATAGCCGACATACTATAACAAAGTATGCAAATAAAAGGAATTCGCTTTGGCCTACAAGGAATATCCTTTAAGAAATTCCTAAGTCATTCTGCCTATTCTCCAGCTTATCCAATGCAATAAACCCGGATTCCATAGTGGATCAAGCTATGCATGTTCGCTTTGAATATTTCCAGGACACTGCACCACCACCAATAGTGAATACATATCCACTAGTGGATTTTGAATCCTTACAGTCAAATATACAGTTTTCATCACAATATCCTTCCAATACTGCTGGATATCTTGTCTAGTATATTTCGAGATTCATTGTAAACTTCAAATACATTAACAAGCGGTCAAGGGCTATAGATTGAACTTGAACCTTCGTTCTCCTTGTCCTTTCAAGGAAATATCTCCTTAGTAAATCCCCCACATGAATGAAAATTAATGCAAATGCAATGCAGACTCTGAAGAGATCACAGGCGGAAATCTGTTGCATCGGGTGATATGGTTTGTTGCCTTGAACCTTCCGTAGTAGAGTACCATCAGACATACTCGGCTAAGCAGTGAACTAGGTATTGAACTGCTAAGGCTTTGGTGCATGCATGCCTAGACAATGATACCTACACAACAGATCTCTTAACATTCTCGAGTTTTTCATGGTTGTGTCCATTTTGGCCCTGTAACACCTTGGTTTCAAAAAGTGTGTTAGAGAATTCAGCCCACAAATTCTCACAGAAGCGGCCCCACTTCCACTTACATAGGTGACCTCCTATAAAGAGTACTCTGCAATACCCCACTTGGATTTACCAAGATATAAGAATAATCAAAAGCTTTATGCTTCACCTGAACCTTTCATTAGACAACACTTTTGTTTTAACAGAATTGGTAAGTACTAACTGTCCCTCATAACTTAGTTGTCCCTTTTGAACCATGATCTTGGGATCTCAGACACTATGGTTGGGTTGCCATTATAAGGGAACATGCATAATAGGCTTAAGTCCCATTCTGTTTGTCAAAAATTGACACCCGATCTCTAGCTAAACCCTTTTTTTAATAAGCGGATCCGCAAAATTCTCCTTCGACTTTATACAATCGAGGAAATCAAACCATTAGAGATCAATTATTTAATGGTATTATGTCTACGATGTATATGTCTAGACTTACCATTATATATACAACTTTGTGCACGTCCTATAGCCGACATACTATAACAAAGTATGCCAATAAAAGAAATTCGCTTTGGCCAACAAGGAATATCCTCTAAGAAATTCCTAAGCCATTCTACCTATTCTCCAGCTTATCCAATGCAATAAACACATATTCCATAGTGGATCGAGCTATGCATGTTCGCTTTGAAGATTTCCAGGACACTGACCACCACCAATAGTGAATACATATCCATTAGTGGATTTTGAATCCTTACAGTCAGATATCCAGTTTTCATCACAATATCCTTCCAATACAGCTGGATATCTTGTCTAGAATATTCCGAGATTCATTGTAAACTTCAAATACCTTAACAACCGGTCAAGGGCTATAGATTGAACTTGAACATTCGTTCTCCTTGTCCTTTCAAGGAAATATCTCCTTAGTAAATACAACATCCCTTTATTCAATGATCACATTTTAATGTACATCAGGAATGTTAGACTTGTACACCAGAAACCAAAAGACACTATTGTTATTACACATCCAAAGAATGTGCAATCTTTTGTTTCAGTCCCTTATCTTGAGTTACTTTGCCTTAGGTATTTCAACCCTTTCCAAGCACCCCCACACTGTTCAGAAATATGCAAATAGGCTAGTAGCCTTTCCACTATTCCATGGTGGCATTCCGTTGAGAATAACAATTGTTGAGAGAATTGTATCCCCCACAGTTCTGGATAAATCCGAACTAATCAACATGACACTCGTCATTTCTTTTAGTGTTTTTGCATTTAAGCAACACCACCACTCGATAAAGGTGTGTATCGTGCAATGGTTTAATGAATGATGTTGGTACCAGAACAAAACTCATTAAACCGTCTCCACCTCGAACATTACGAATTGACTTAACTCGTTTGTCAAATTGATTCTCAACTTCAAAGGCCTCGTCATTACTCTTCAGCCGATAAACATTGATGTGGGTAGTAATTACTCTTTACCACATCTGATTTGCACAACCTTTTATTCAAGTATATATTTCTATGGCTTAAATCCAAAAGTTTGGTAGTCCTTTCCATAGTTGAAAACGGTGACCGAGTCACTATGATAAAATTTACAAATGTGAAGACAAAGTCGACTCAATGTACCAAACAACATGGAAAACCAACACATATGTCTTATCCTCAACAAACTCCCATAACAACTTTGTTGACTTCAGCAAAGCTATGAAAAGATCTAGGGAGCACTAAATTTACCATGTTAAGCGTACAACATATCTGCTCATTAACATGCATGCGAAAACGGTGCTCAACAAATTTCTCAAATGCTGCATCTCAAGTTTAGGAAAAACTTAGCAACTTCTCCTCAACCGAAAAGCCATGGCCGGTCATACATGCAATGTGCCATTAATTTTAACTATTCAAATTTAAGTGTGTCGTTATCGTACCCCTTCGAATTGATAGTCTCTTCAATTAACAGTCATGTCCATAAATTTTTTATTTTTTTATTTTTATCAAATAGATATATTGAGATAACACCACTTCATTTTCAACCCCAAAAGTGAGTTTTCACACATACATAGCATCATAGCATTAGCACTTGAAAAATATAACCGAAAATCGTTACTATATATTTTATCTGCAATTAATCACCTTCTTTCTTAGGAAGAATCAGCTAACATCAACGCTTGAGAAATATGTTTGCAATGTCTTTTATAATGACAAATACATAAACCTTATTCAATATTCATATCAACTTACAAATGTAAACAAACATGTATGTGACCAATTAAACACGGGACTATCTTTTCACACAAATGTTGTTTAACACTTACCAAGAGCCGAGAGTGGACTTCGTTTGGATATTCCACACGCCTGCCATTCTGACCGTAAATGAGTCCGGAAAATGTATAATATTCGGCCAATTTATGGTCAATTCATTACAAATGCCATTCGACCCAATTTGAGTCGAATACGATCATTATACTTGATTTTATTCTAGTCGAATTTTGAATGTTTTTCATACTCAATACCGGTCGGAAAGACATTCGACTAAAATTGAGTACAAAAAACTTTTAATATTCTCATTCGAAATTCATCGGAATCAATAGTGGTCTTTCTTATATTGTTGTTGTTATCCGACCCAATTCTAGTCGAATGTGTAGAGTATTCCGACTCAATATTGGTCGAATGATGCTCGACTATGTATGAGTTTGGAAAACTTCAAACATTCTACCTAAAATATGGTCGAAATCAACCAGGTGTGACTCTCAACACGTATATTCGACAATGTTTCGATATGGATAATGTGTCATATTCTCGACCAAACTTTGGTCAGAATGAACGCGCGTAAAATAAAAAAAATAAGGGCGAAATTGGAAAAAAAAATCTGTGTGGTAAGATAAAAATTTGTGTGAAAAGATATTCACTTAAACAAACGTGTACGTAGGCCAAGAGCACAGTACGATGAACGAATTCGAACAGAAATCATCCGAATAATTGCCCAGGTCCTAGAAGCAATTATTATTATCACTTAAAAATAATTTTGTTTACTTCAATTTTCAGATTTACGAAAATGACTGAAAATAAATCTGTTTGATCAAAATTCTGATGCAACAACAAAGAGACAAAGAACTATATATATATATATTTTTCTAATCCAAATATTAAAATTCAAAGCAACAAACACAACTTCTTTTTCAGATCATAAGTGAATAGACACATACTTTATTTAACACATAACAGGGCCGACAACACTTGATTAATTGGAAAATTGGTAAATCAGGTCACTCTAACTTCTGACATTTTTTTTTCTACCTCAAAAATTTTCTGACATTTTTTTTTTGTTTTCAACAAAGCATATTAGCACGTATTGAAACAGCATGCATTGGAAAATTAAACGAAAAACGTCTTAAGTTTGTTAGCAAAACTATCAATCTAGCATGCTGTTTATCAGAAAATTCAAGCAAAAACGAAAACATAAAATAATATAGTAAACTTATTGACTGAGGCGAGTGTAGCATTTTGTTCTTAAGACGTTTTTGCCCCGATTATGCGCTCGGTAATGGCAATCGTCTCCCAAGATACAACAGTCATACCTCCTTCGGATTGTTTCACTTCAATGAGAAGAAGACGACGAACCGATCATGTTCTGTAAATCTTTTTTGACTCGAAAATAATGCAAAGTATTTATATCGATAGTTTAAAACAACTGGCCAGATTTTCATCTAAGGAAAATCATTTAAAATCTGCATCATTTTCCATTACAATGATGGGAATTTACAAGGAAAAGAAGTCTCATCATTCAACGGTTGCAACATTTAATCCGAAAAGTTATAACTTTTTACCGAAAGGATACAACCTCTTACGGGTCGTAACTTTTCACCGAACAATTGCGACCCTCCATTAATTTTATAATTAATTTTAATTTAAATTCTCCAACAAAAGTTAGACTGAATTGTATAAATAAGAGTCTCAACTGATATTTTTTATAAGAGGATGATAACTTTTGAGGGCCAAAATATCATATTTTTTCCGGGGACACAAGGTTGTTGCTTGGATTGACTCATGGCAAGGCCGACGGTGAGTGGTATACTATATATGTTCATTTTTACTTTTCTTAAAAACGGTTAAACCCTAACCGTAAATGCCCCATCACCCTCGATCCCACAGGAGTGCGAAGAGAGGTTAATCAGGGCCTAGCAGCTCCAGGAAGGGGCTTGCGTTATTATATCTTCTTACCGAAAGGAACCGGCCTTTTACGGGACTCGAACCCACACTCCGACTTTCAGACTCCGTTAGGCATTATGCCCAACCATTTAATTACCACTCGAACCCCCATTTTTACTTTCCTTACAGTGTGTGTGTGAAATATAATATAAATAACGTGCTTGATGTGTCTACTACAATTATACCTAAATACGTCAATGACATGCTTTGTAGTAAAATTGTATAGGGAATCTCGAAATATTGAACAACTCTCACAGCCTAAAATCATATCCATTTATGATATGTTTCTTTCATATTACAATATGACACACTTGGGAAATAAGCAAAATATCTCTTAAAAAAATACGGGCCGAATTTCATTAATTGTACTACAATACTACATTACTCGCAGACATCATTTCGGCTAGATAGCAGACATCATTTCGGCTACTCGCAATTCTAGATAGCCGACATGACATATGGTGTTTACGGTCCCATATTATCGACCTGGTGACTTGCTTACCCTGGCCGCTCATGAACAAGAATAGATCATCCCCGAACTCAAAGGGCGGTTATAACTTATTAATGGACATAATACCACGATTGATCTTCATTAATTATATATCATGATCCCATAATTGACTGCATCCCTTGATATTATCTTAATTGAGCCATGACTGTCCACAAAAATATCATAACTGCCCTCAATCACAAGCCATGAAATCACGAATTCACACATTAACCCCATGTGGGACTTCTGTATAAATGACCATTGTCCACACTTTCGAACTACGTTATTGATATAACTCAGCGGTAAAGTGTCACCTTGACATGGTGGAAGCCATCAGTTCGAGCCTGATTATCCTTAAACCCAATGTGAGTTTTTCTATTTGGCTTTGCTCCTCCGCCGTGATTCAATAAGAATGGATAAGAGGCTCGTGGGATTGACGTGAGGGGGTAGGGATGGCTATATTTCTCGGATCGAACTCCGGGCGAATATGAAGTGCGTGGATACAAGTTATGCCTTGGAATGAAAGACAATTCCAAATCCGCTTTGTCTACTAACAAGGAAGCTATAAGTAATGCAACTATGAATGTTATAAAGAGTTCGATACTGGCTCAGGATGAACGATGGCGGCATGCTTAACACATGCAAGTCGGACGGGAAGTGGTGTTTCCAGTGGCGGACGGGCGAGTAAGACGTAAGAACCTACATTTGGGAGTGGAACAACAGCTGCAAACGGCTGCTAATACCCCGTAGGTTGAGGAGCAAAAGGAGGAATCCGCCCGAAGAGGGAAGTAACTAGAAAGTTTGTTAGAATCACTCTCTTCAAGAGGGATCATCTAGAAATGTTAAGCAGTATGAGCTATTCAACAAAGAATCGTACATTTTAGAAAAATAGTTGTTACGACTACCATCAGTACATAATCTAATTCTTGTTTCTACCGGATATCATACATACTGTGTACGTAGACAGTCTAATCAACACAACTTTAATTCATCAACAAAACCACCACATTCTAGTTGAATTTATCCTAAAAAGATTCAATTACCCAAAATCATACTCGGACGATTTATAAACCTCTTTAAGACCTACACGACATCAACTAAAATAAAAAGAGAATGCAACTACATTGGTTTTTTTCTCCCTACAAAAACAATGCTAGATTGGAGAAATACCAAATTTAGCGTGAGAAAGAACTGAGATGGGGTCCATATGGAAATAATTTTAGATGTATATACGGTTTTTCAAGCATTTTCTTTCAAGTCTTTTGGGATGTGGTTCAAGTCGATGTCCAAAATGCAGTTAAAGATTTTTTCTCTGGCCGCCCTTTACCCCGAGCTGTGGGATCCACTTTCATTACCTTGATTCCTAAGACGGATGCGCCTACTAGGTTTGGGATTTCAGACCCATCTCTCTCTGCACAGTTATTAACAAAATCTTCACCAAAATTCTGATGCACAGACTGCAACCTCTGCTTGGTAAACTCATTTCTGATGAACAATCGGCTTTCGTCAAGGGTAAAGATATTGCGGATAATATTCTTTTCGTGCAAGAGATCATTCAGCATTTGCATAAAAAGGTTTGCGGCCACAATATGACTTTCAAACTGGATATTGTTAAAACTTTTGACAGAGTCTCCTGGCCGTTTTTATCGCAACTTCTCCATTATTTTGGGTTCAATCATACCTTCATTAACCTTATTATGAACAACCTGCGGGGATGTTGTTCCTCTATTTGCTTAATGGCGCTCCCACTGGCTTCTTCCAGTCTTCTTGAGGCATCATGCAGGGTGATCCTCTTTCCCCGTATCTTTTTATCTTGGTCAGTGAAGCCTTCACCCACGGTCTAAAAGCTCTTTTCCAAGATCCGGTCATGCATCACTACTCTCTTCCTCGGCATTTCCCACAAGTTACTTATTGCCTGTACGCGGATGATCTTATTATTTTTTGCAGGGGTTTAAACGTAACATAGACAAAATTATTGCTTTCATTCAGACTTATGAGAAGGGTACTGGTCAGAAAGTGAACCTTGATAAAAGTTTCTTTGTGGTTTCGAAGCATTGTCCTCCTGGATCGATACGAAGGCTCACGGCTATGACTAGTATTCGGGGGACAACTTGCCCTTTCACTTATTTGGGTTGCCCGATCTTTGTTGGCTGCCCAAAAAGGTCTCACTTTGACTATCTTATTGATAAAATTCAGAAAATACTGGAAGGCTGGCAATCGAAGCTGCTCACTATAGGTGGTCGCCTCATTCTCATTAAACATGTTTTATCCTCCATTCCTATACATATCATTGTTGCTTTGCAAGTTCCTCACTCGGTGCTTAATCAGATTCATCGCATTTTTGGAAAATTTTTGTGAGGCAATACTGAGCAAGTGAAGAGACGTATCTGGAGATCCTGGGAGAACATATGTGGTCCTACTGAAGAAAATGGACTGGGGGTTCGTAATATCAAAGATTTTCAACTCGCTTTGCTTGCAAGCTTTGGTGGAAAATCCGTAATCGAGTTGGCTTATGGGGTAAGAGTTTTTCCATGTTGCCTCATCTACGGATTCTGCACCCTTGGCGTATAATGCAAAAAGTTGAAACTATGGTGAATCTCCACTTGAGGCCGATTAAAACGACCACGGGCAAATTTACTATTGCTTCTGCCTACAACACTATTCGTAGAAGGAGAGATATTGTTGTTGAACTGAAAGAGATCTGGAAGCCAAATATACCTATTAAAATTTCGGTATTCATGTGGCGGTTCCTCAATAACATGCTTTCACTACCTTGTATGCTCATTGTTTTTGGGCAACACGGTCCCTTTAAATGCTCTTTCGGGCAAATTTCACTTTTTATAATTGTTCCTTCTCTCGAACTATTTGGAATTTTTTTGTAACATCCCGAATTTTTTTTTGACTTTCTAATCAATCGGTAAAGGATTCGGTCATCTTGGGAGATATTTGATTAGTAATTAAATGGAAGGATTAATTAATAATTAAAAAGGAATTTTATAATTCTTTATTCGTAAAATCCCTACCTTGGCAATTAAAAGGATTTTTATTTCCTTTTCCTTCCTTATTTCCCCAAAACACGAGAGATATTGTTGTTCGAAAGGCCATGGCCGAATAGATGATGTCGTTTCGGTTTGCCTTTTTAAGCCAAATATACTATAGATATAGATTCGAGCTATTAAAATTTCGGTATTCATGTGGCGGTTCCTCAATAACATGCTTTCACTACCTTGTATGCTTTGGAGTATTATTAAAATGTGTTTTTTGGGCAACACGGTCCATGTCTTTAAATGCTCTTTTGTGGACGGGCGTTCGCACAGGGCACATCTCGGACGGGCGTGCGGAAGATAGGTGCTAAAATAGATGTAACGATCATATTTTTTATAATTGTTCCTTCTCTCGAACTATTTGGAATTTTTGTTTGATGAGTCGGGGATATTGACATTTGAAGTTTGTAGACCCATAGTGGTCGGGCCGGATAGGGTAGCACCCAAAGCCGGGAACCCGGGAAGGTTTCCTTACCACTTCAATGACCTTAACGTTTCATCCTCTTTCCTTGCACCCCGGTACGCGATGGTCCATTTAACTAATGGTACCATTGGATGACCTTTAGATCCTTTTACCCTTTTGAGGGATGTGCACATTCGGGACCTTTAGGTATAGATGGAGTGTGGTGTTCTATCTTCTGGTCTTATCTTCGGTGTTTTTCATATACTAGATTTATTCTTACTCAACTTTATAGTTGGTACCCGGGAGCGGATCGGAATGGCTCGAATGTTGGATATTACTGCCACGACTGTGTGTCGTGAGGGTGGCACCACGGTGACCAATACCGGCGGCCGACGGGATTGGAAATCAGGGTGTTACATTTTTCCAGTTGCTTCTGCAATTTCATCCTCTTGCTGCGGATTTTGGTCTTATCTTCGGTGTTGGTGGTACCCGGATCGGAATGGCTCGATGAAGAAAATTTGCCAACTGGTTCCTTCTTTCATTCTTTGGGAAATCTGGAAATGCAGAAATCGGATCATTTTTTACGATTCCAGAACTTCTATTCAGAATGCAATCCGCAACATCAGACAAACCTTATATTATTCTCTGCTAAACAATAACCTTATCAGGGTGAATAATGATGATGACTGCTTTCTGGAGATCGTCTCATTGGTTCATTTTCCACGCGGATTGCTATGCACTCCATTTTGGTGAATTGGCAAAAACCGCCGGATCATTTGGTTAAATTGAATACGGTGGCTCTTCCTTAGGTAACCCTGGCCCTTCAGGTGGTGGTTATCTAATTCGCGACTCTCACGGTCAACTTCTTTATGCCGACAGTGAACCTTACGTTAATTGCACCAATCTCATTACGGAAACGAAGGCTCTTCTTGCAGGACTTACTTATTGTATGGAGCATCAATTGTTTTATGTCCTGGTGGAAACAGATTTTTTAGTCCTAACCAATATCGTCTCTGGGAATTGTGAGTCCCCTTGGCAGCTTGATGATGATATTCGGTCTATCAGAGATCTTCTCCGCACACACCCTATGCAGATTTCCCATATTTACCGTGAAGCTAACAAAGCTGCTGATTTTCTTGCCACTTCGGCATCCTCTAGCAGAAGGAGGGCAGCCTACATGTCTCAGAATACATCCCCTCGGCCCTCAAGCTTATTTTACATGGTGATCAGCTTGCCATCCCTTTCATTCGTCGAGTACGCGGGCCCGCATAATCATCTGGACGCATCCGTCAATTTATTGATGGGTGCAAACCAGGTTGTACCTATTCTTTTGGGTAGATTTAACATGTATGATTATTGTTTGAATTACTACATCGTTAATCACTTTGCAGGCAATTGCTTCATTTATGGTGTGAGGTATCTGATTCATTCTCAGCTGCTCGGAAGATGGAACAAATCTTGGAGTGGCATTTTGGAAGCACCCTTCAACACTCTGAAAGATGCAATTCGATACCATGTGCAACGAAATTGGAATACTCCTTCTAGCATGATCGAGGATAATTACTCACAGGAGTTTGGACGCACAAGACCCAAGAGACACGAAATGGAGGAACATAAAAACGTAGGTTTCTTTATTGAATTGGAGATGGGGAGATGATGATTATACCTGGATGAAACATGAAGCACATGGTGCTATTCAAGCTCTGAGTTACAAAGACATGCAGGATGCAACTCTAAACTCTTTTTACAATTCCATTTGTAATTTCTCCTTGGGGGCTTAACTTTTTTGGAAACGTGGGGTGTTGTACTCTTTTCTATGGTATGAATTTTCCTACACTGAGTTTGTCAGCCATAGGTTTTAAGGAGGTAGGATCATGTTTCGTCAACGTTTTTTGATATAAGAGGAGGGTCAGGATACGGCATGTACGAGCATTCCCATTTTTTAATATATAAAGGTTTCGTTTAAAAAATACGGAATGGAGGAGTGTATTTTTTTTTTAAATGAAAGAGTGAATAATATATAAAGGTTTCGTTTTAAAAAAGCCAATACGGAATGGCTGAGCCTACTGACTTACTGCGACGACACCACCGGAAAACCTTAAATGGAGAATAGTGACGATTGGTTAGCCCTAGACAAACTTCAACATTTCCTTTTGTGCTTTTTCCTCACAATTATCTTCTCCCTAATCGCTTCTCGCTCCCGCTACTGTATGATTCGCAATCGTAGCATATGGGTAGGATCAATTGTTTCCCTTCTCGCCGGAGCTGCAAAAGAGGTCGCTGATGAAATGGGCTACTTTATGTCTGCCGGTGGATCAGCTAAAGACGCTTTCTTTGACTTGCTTGGAACCGTTGTTGCTGCTCTTGCTTTATATCTCTTTAAAATGTACCATATTCACGCCGGAGATCGTTCCGATTCCTTAGATTTAGTCAAAGTTGCTGAGATGGTTTGATTGCTTTCGTGAGGGATGATATTTCAGACTGCGGCGTTGCAATCTGATTCTGGTAAGTGTTCATAAATGTTTGTCGATCGATTTAGAGGAAACGGAAAATGCTAGTATAATGAGCTGTAAAGGCTGGAACTTTAAGCTCTTTTCTTGACAATTTTGCCAGTATCATTCATTTTGGGGCTGTTGGTACTTGTATGAATTCAACATCATTCATCTTGTATGGATATTGACAATTTTGCCAATATCATTCATCTTATATAGATAAGAGGCTGGTACTTGCCAACATGGAGCTTCTTGTCCCATTTTATGAATCGAGATTGAAAAGTGTTTCGACACGGGTTTACCCCAAGAAGCTTGGATGTATAGTGAAGAGATAAATTCAACTTACTTTGTTGTGAAGAGCTTACTATTTCTTGTGTGTCTATGATATACACTATCCTACCTGTTCATGAGAGAAGCCCTGGTTTGGCCATGAACCTAGTTGTTATAACAATTTCTTTTGATTTGTTATTTTAATGTTTAATTGTTTATAGTAAGTGTACATTATATTTGCAATTGTTTCTCTTATGGTCTTTAGTTTACATGTTAAGTTAATTTTCTGATCTTGCAGTTATGAGAGACGTTTACTGTTTAGTAGAATGTTATTGAAAATTTTACCTTTACAAGTAGAAAGTGGACCAAAGTAAGTTCTCAAATTGATGACAATGAAAAGACAGACGTTTACATACACATTGTGATTGTAAACATATTGATGTTTCGATTTTGTATTAGATGTTTGTTGTATTCTTCTTCTTCTTCTTGTTCTTGATGGGAATTTGTATTTGTCTGTGTTAGCATGTGCGCCCAGTAGATCAATTGAAACACATGGCTAAGGGTGATGGCAATACGTAATCTGGTAGTATATGTTGTTAGAAGAGAAAGATGTCAATGAAAGCAGAAAAGAGATCGAAACTCCTACAGTAAAGGGTAATACTGTTCTGCACAAGAGGAAACTTAAGATTACCAGGTCTAAAGGAAGAAATGTTATATCGCTTGCGGCTTCATGGTGACCTCTGGTTTTTATCGTTTTATCCCCGTGTATATGCAGCATTTTTAGTAGCTATGGTATTTGAGTATATGCGAAGAAGAAAAAAAATGACCGTGGTAAGGCAGCTATCTATCGGGTTTGGTACCTAAAAGGAACGACTTGATCCCAACATGTTTGTATCAGGGAACTTATGTCAGTTGGTGTCACTCCTAGCATTCGGTAATCTGGATTAGATATCTTCCTAATAATTTGAAAACCTCTTATGACTTATATTAAAAGCATGAAAGCATTTCCTGATGCTGCAAGACATGTTGAAACACAAGGACGGACATCTTGATCTAATGAAGCCCGGAAGTCTGATGTGTGTTGTTTTCTCCTAGCAGAAAGAAACCCACAATAGAAAAATGAGGTTGATCAGAAGTCAGAGAATATGAAATGATTTGGGAAAGAGAAGGACAAAAGCAAAATGAGATTCTGTAAAAGCAATGCTATTAGTCACTCTGCTCGTGAATTCACCGGTCCCAGTCATTCTAACTGGCATAGAATAGGTTCTTGCTTATGGGGATGCCGTTAACCAACCTGAAAATGAAGAAATCAAGGAGGCCTTTGATCAGCGGTTTCATCAGCAACAATCAGGTGCCCTTTTTGCATATTGTTAGCTAGGACAACGATAAGATTATGCCCGTTATCAAGAATATCAGTTTTAGAACCATGTCTAGAAAATAAGAAATTTGAGAGGTTGTTTCGGTCCTTGTGAATTCCAGACAGTTGTGGTAACAAATATTTTGCTGATCGTCTGAATTTCAGGAAATTTTCTTTTGTAAGATATCCTTAGAAATGTAATAATATCACCTTCATTGTTCCTTGTCAAATTTTTTGCGGCTGTAGTTTGTGTTCACTGAAAAGCCAATTTCTCTGTTTTCCATTCTTTTGCTAACCTAGAAGCTTCAATCGCAGCTCGGACAATTTGTCTGCACAAGAAGCTTGTTTTTGTTCATTATCATTAGCTTTCTCCGGGAGCAGACAGGTTTAATTTGGCTATGGTTGAAATTATGAAATCCAGTGTCCACCATATTTAAGAAAAACTATGAAGTCCTATGATGGCCAAAATAGTGACAGTCCAACTTTAATCGGCAGTGTACCGAGTCGGATGCACTATAGTAGCGAGCAATGTCGTATCCCATGAGGAATTGATCGAATACCAAAGTTGTTTTCGGATTTAGTTTAGGTCAATCACGATATTTCAAGTTCAATTATACTAAAACGAAATATAAACTAAAGATGCTAAAGAGAGAAAGAGACATAGCCAAGTCATGATCCAATTGATTACTTTCGCCCCTCTAATCGATTAACTCGGGAATGGGATTAACCAACCTACCATCCTATGCTTATATCGACTCATTCATGGATGCAAACTCCTAAGCTAGTGTAGGACGCAATGCAACAATCGAACACCCTTCGCCCGGTTCAACAGTCCGCCTTTAAGAATTTAATTGACCGAAACAAGATTAACGCACTAGAGTTGCTCGATTTCACAACCGATTGAACCTCACTCCCTAATCAATCTAAACAACTCAGTTGATTATAAGGAATGATTTTAAAACCCCTTTTCTCACACCCCTTCGCAACATACATTTATAAAAGTGGTGTGTGGTCATGAACTAGGTGTACAGTCTAATTCAAACATTAAGAACAAGTTTTAAGACATGAATTCGTCGATACAACATCAATTAAGCACTACTCATTCCCAATTTCATCAATTAGAGGGTGATTTCTTCAATCTTCACATTATTTGACTATGAAATGTTTAGCTATTCATAATAAAACTAAAAACAACAATCAAAGATAAAATCAGAGCCATAAATGAAATAGAAACTGAAATTGATTACCAAAATCGTAGCAAAATTTGGGTTACATCAAGCTCCAACATCACCCAATGTTAATTGATGATGAAGAAGAACCAAAATGTCAAAATTCCAAGAATAGAGAAGAAGTTTGAGCTAGATTATGCTAATTGTATGTAATTACTGGTGTAAAAATGAATCTAAGAGTGAAGGGAGAGAATTTCAACCTAAGGGGTGAGAAGGGTATGAAGAAAAAATTCTAGGTAAGAATGGAGTATCAAAAAGTATATCCAACTCTGTGCAATCCTTCTATTTATATGTGCCCCAAAGTTGCTCTTGAATTTGTCCAATGCGTACACATTCCCCCCTCATGCGCACGCATTGTTCTGTGGATGTCTTGGAAGTCCTGATCCTGCTGAGGTGGATGCGTACGCATTGCCCTGCATGCGTACGCATTCAACGGTTTACCCAAAATCCTTAACATGCTGTTGCTTCTGGGATGCGTACGCATTACCCTTAATGCGTACGCATTGTTTCTGATTCTCCAAGGCTGAACATCTTGTATCAAGGATGCGTACGCATAGCTCAGAATGCGTACACATCGATTGCAGTCCTCCAAATCTTTGCATCCTGTACCAGGGATGCGTACACATAGCTTAGAATGCGTACGCATCGACTGCATTTCTTCAGCTTTTTCACTTTTCTTCAGCTTTACCCATCCCCAAACCTCGGTTTTGCCTTTATGAGCTCAATACCTTACTTTCCAGGCTTACAAGCGCCTATATCCTGTGTCATGACATCTAAACAGATACCGAGCATAATTTCGCAAGATAAATAGGACTCGAAAGGACTAAAAACATCGTCAAATGGCAAGGTTTGCCATCTATATGATGGTTTACCTCAAAGTGAGTGCGTTGTGTGTTTTCTCCCTTAACATGGCCTAGAATTTCCCGGAATGAGCCAAAAGTGCCGTAAACGGGGGTTGAAATATGCACCGGAGCAAAGTAAAGTTGACTCTCATCATCCTACACGTGAGATCATAGAAATGCCATACTTGCTCATGAAATTCTGAGGCGGGGGTCTGCAATGCATATAATTAGGGATTCTTTAAAAGCATTCCACTAAATCTACTTATCTATCATTGTCTTTAAGGACACCTTAGATTTAACTAGTTGCAAAGCCCCCCTATATTTGCGGTACTTGCAGAATACACATAGCACTCGTCTGTTTTTACGTGCCACGTCAAAATTTCCTTGACAGAAATTGTTGGGGTTAGGGCCACCAATTTCGGGCCTAACAAAAGTAGAAATATTTCAGTTAAACATCGATAAAGGAATACTCTCGTAACCGAATATAAATTTATTTAGCGAGACAATTTATTTATCGATGGACGAATAGATGTGTGAGTTGCTCTCTAGCGGCCAGCCTCCCTTGAGAAAGGTCTTTCCTTACTTCCCTGTCAGAACATGTTAATTATTTATCGATAAACAAAATATTATTATTTTAGAGAGAGTTTTTCAATATTGATGTGAAAACAACAACAATTGCAAGATTGCAAATTGTTTTCGGCAAGTTGGTGAATTAGATGAAGGTATCCAAGGATAAATGATGTCATCTCTAATTTATGCTATAGAAATGTGACGGATGTTGAACATCTCTTGAACCATCCGAGCGAGAATGATGCAGTTTTGGTATCACCTACCGATGACGAAATTATCCAACCAGTAATGAACATTAATAACGATGTGAATGATCATGTCCTAGATTATAGTACCGTCGTTCCAAAAATGTTGTCAAAAGATGCATTTCCAAGAATAGTCAACCAACACAACTAGTTGCTACAATTCGAGCAAAATATTCAGAAACTTAGGTATGCTCTAAAAAGCTTATGGATGTGGTTGTTTTGTTTGTTTTTTTTTTTTGTTTTTTTTTTTTTTTTTTTTTTTTTTTTTTTTTTTTTCTTAAAGCCCCTGGTATCCGGAACCAACTGGTCCTACTAATCCGGAGTTCCGGTCTGGATCATGCATGCATAGTCTGACTTTTACTCGGGGTAAAGCCTAGCTTATTGTCAAGAGATGTATTTCCAACAATAGTCACCCGACACAACTAATTGGGACAATTCGAGCAAAATATTCTGAAAGTTAGGTATGCTATACAAGAAGAAAAAAAAAAGACGTCGTTCATTTTTTTTTACTTAAAGCCCTCGTTTTCAAAAACAACTGGTCCGACTAATCCGGAGTTTTGCTTATATCCCCCGGTATCCGGAACCAACTGGTCCGACTAATCCGGAGTTTTGCTTATAGCCTTAGTATCCGGAACCAACTGGTCCGACTAATCCGGAGTTCGGCCCGGATCGTGCCTACAGAGTCTGACTCTTACTCAGGGGTAAGGCCTAGCCAAGAGCTCTTTAAACATGCCGCCTCAGAGGAGAATCGAACATGCGACCTTCCTAGGCATTCTCAAGTCACTTACCACTTAAGCCAAGCTATTTGATTAGTTATTTTGGTTTAGTTGGAAAGAAAAAACAATCAACTATAGATTCATGTTTTCAAAAAGAATAATTATGTACACGTATTGACGATTGATCAAAAGATTTTGGACTCTCTCTATATTTTAGGAGCCTTTAAAGACACCATACTAAATCTACTACCGTTCTTAAGGGCACCACAGTTTAGGTATATTTTTAAACATTTATGTGTGTCCCAAGTAAATTTAGTGTGGTGCCCTTAAAAACTATCATATATTTTTCTCAGTAAACCCAATAATTTTTACTCTATATTTTTAGGCGGTTTCTATCGGCACCACCGATTTACTATTGACACATTTATTTTATTATTTTTCATTTACTTTCCTACACCATCAAATCACTAACGGCACCACATTCATTTAATAACTTTCAAAAAATATACACTTTGGTCCCTCAGTTTTTATAAATTATAAAATAACACTTCTTAATAATTTAACACTCTTTAATTAATTTAACCAATTCATTTTAACTTAATACTAACTTTTTTTTTCATTTGAATAAAAAAATAATCGCCGGAGAAGACGATATTTTCGCTGGAATTTCGCTTGAGAAGACGATATTTCACCGGAATTTCACCGGAGAATATAAGTATATCGCCGGAAACCGCAATTGAAACATTGGTTTCAAGAATCAAGCTAAGAAGAACATAATATTGAACCAAATCACGTGTGTATCTTGTTGTTTAAGAAATTCGTTGGTAATTTGGTATAAATTTAGGGTTTTAATGGTTGGTTTTCGAATTTTTTCCGTTAGGAAAAAACCGTTATTGCATTTGCAATGAAGATGACTCGTAACGTCACCTGTACTGACGTTGATTTGGTGCTACAACGCCAGGACAACTGACGTTTTAAGCAATCTGAAAACCCAGGCAAACGTTGGAACGTTGATAGGCCTGACGTTGTAATATCAAGACAACGCCAATGTGGGTGACGTCGTAACGTCGATTACTCCGACGTTGTTATACATTTGGAACGTCAGTTTGGCTGACGTAAAAAATTGTTCCAACGTTGTTTATATATTTGTAACATCGACAATTTCGACGTTTATGCTTATATAAAACGTCTGTGTTGCTGACGTTTCTAGTATCAGAAACGGGATGCTCGAAAACGCAATAAAAACATGTTTTTTCTCCACAAATCATACTTTTACATGTTCTTAATGTTGAAATAAGTTAATCATTGACCTATTTCAAGTATTGAAATAAAAAACAAGATTTCTTTTTATAAAGCTTTTGATGTGATGAAGAATATGAAGATGTGTATAAAATATATGTATTTTGAGATGATGAAGGAGATGAAGATGTGTAGAAAAAATAGGAATGTGTGTAGATTATGAATGAATGGTGTGTAGAAAAAAGATGAAGAAAAGGGTTTGTGATTTTTTTTATCGGGTATGAAGAAATGAATTTGATGATGAAGATGAAGAAAGTTGTAGTAATTGGGTTAATGTTGATGATTTAGATGAAGATTAAATTTGTGGATTGTTATGGTGATGAAGAAGAAGGTTGTGTGTGGTGTTTATTAATGGAATTTTTGTTGAAGATGAAGACGAAAGAAAGATGATGATGATGATGATGAAGATGAAGAAGGATGATGAAGATGAGTGTTTTGGATTAAGATTAAGATTTTTAGAAGATATGAATTATTGGTTAATGTTAAGATTATATTATTAATGAATGACTAAAATATTCTATTAATTTAATAAAGGATTTGATTGTAATTTTATAAAATTATGGTATATGAATGAATTTTCATTTTTGGTAGTGCCTGAAATAAAAAAATAATAAAAATATTCAATATGGTGTCAATAGTGATTTATAGGATGCCATAAGTAATCGCGGTGTCGTGAGCAGTTTTATTGTATCAATAGAAGCCGTCTATTTTTATTGGGCCCTGCCCCTCATATCCCACCCACCACCCCAAAAGAAATTTATAAACAAAAATAGAAATAATAAATAAATAAAGAAGGAGAATGGGTCGTCTCCTTCAAACATGAAAGAGTAGAGATTTCTTAAACTGAGTGGGTCTCCTTCAAACATGAAAGAGTAGAGATTTCTTAAACTGAGTGGGCTTTGGAGCTGACAGCACTTTAAATTACAAAGAGCCCAGAGCCAATCTTTATCAAAGCCCAAGGGTATATGAGTCAATTCATGTTCTACGGCAAGGGCATTTGTAGCTCTCAAAGCATTAGGTTTAAGGAGGTATATATATTCGCCATTTCCTCACCTGCGATCTCCAATCCTCTCTGCATCCGGAAGAGGTACATACACCTCCTTGCAATAACCTTTAGCAAATCTATACCCAAGAGGACGAATCTGTAACGACTGTGAGAATGGCGACCGGTGGACGGCAACTCTCGACTAAGGAAGCTGACATTCAGCTTATGTTGGCTGCCGAAGTTCATCTCGGAACCAAGAACTGTGACTTTCAAATGGAGCGTTACGTTTTCAAACGCCGCAACGATGGTTTTTTCTCTTTAATATTATTTTTCTTTTTCCCTTGCATTGAATTTTGGAGATTTGCTTATTTATATATGCTGCGGAATTAGGATATTTGTTCCTGTGTAGCTCCCCCGTGTGTAGATTGCTCTGACGATTTTATATACTGTAAAAAAAGTGACTTTATTTCAGCATTTCTCGAGCTTTATTTTCTCGAATTATTCTGTTACACTGCACTTGGTTTCAATTATTGTATCACTGATCTTAGAGCTGACTGCTAACGCCTTTGTTGCTTTTCTTTTTCGTCGGCTGGATATTGCTTTGATGTTCTTTGTTTCTAAATACGTATTAACTTATTGTTTCTGTCTCAATTGATTTGTAAGATGACTTGAGTGAGGCATAATTTCTGTTGATTTAATCGTATACCAGGATTAAGTAATTGTAAAGGTGACATTATATTAGATGAAAGAATTTAGATCCTGTTTCTGTTTTTGTAATGGTCAAATGAGTCTTTTAGTTGCAATTTACAATTTACTTCTACAATTGCTTATTTGGTCATTTTCTTGATACAGTGCCTTGCTTTTCTTGATACAATTTGGTCATTTTCTTATTTGGTCAATTGCTTATAGTTTGGTACATTTTTCTATTGCTTATTTGGTCATTTTCTATGGCGTTTGGTATTATTTATCATTTATCATGTCAAATGAGTATTTTTGCATACAAGTACAGTGCTTTGCTTTTGGTGATACAATTTGCATCTACCATTGCTTATTTGGACATTTTCAATGGTGTTCGGCATTTTTTGTCACTCTCCCTTTATTAATCGTTGGTTTAAATCAGGCATTCACATCATTCATGTGGGTAAGACATGGGAGAAGCTTCTGATGGCTGCTAGGGCCATTGTTGCCATTGAGAATCCTCAGGACATCATAGTCCAGTCAGCAAGACCATATGGTCAGAGGGCAGTTCTGAAATTTGCCCATTACACTGGCACTCGACCACTTGCTGGAAGGCATACTCCAGGAACATTCACTAATCAACTTCAGACTGCCACCTTTAGTGAGCCTCGTCTTCTCATCCTTACAGACCCAAGGACCGATCACCAGGTTTATCTATTGTTCTTATTGAATTTGAATGTTCAAATAAAAAAAGAAGGTGTTCACAGTATATGAATTGTACAAATTTGTTTTGGACTCTGTGCAGCCTATTAAGGAAGCAGCTCTTTCCAACATTCCCACAATTGCTTTCTGTGACACAGACTCCCCAATGCGCTATGTTGATATTGGCATTCCTGCCAATAACAAGGGAAAACACAGCATTGGATGTCTCTTTTGGCTTTTATCAAGAATGGTTCTGCAGATGCGCGGTGTGATTGCACCTGGTCACAAATGGGATGTCATGGTAAATGCCATGCCTAAAGCTTTGTATTTTGTTTATTTGGCCTGGCGAATTTTATTTATTTTGATTACTGATATGCAAATATGATATTATATTTGAAGGTTGATCTCTTCTTCTATCGGGAGCCAGAAGAAACCAAGGAACAACAGGAAGAGGAGGCCCCAGTAATGCCAGACTATGGAGAATACTCGGCTGCTGCAGCCCTTGGAGCTGGTGATAGCTGGGGAACTACTACCAACATTCCTGAGGGCGACTGGGCCGCTGCTGCACCACCTTCCATTCCGATTGCTGCAAGTGGATGGGCTGGTGAAGTTGGTGAGCATCTTTCTCTTTAAGAAATCATGTTTTATCCGTGTTTGCATTTAAATTACTTTTTCCAGTGTTGCTATGCAATCATCCAATTGAAATCTTTTGCAAGTATAAATGGAGGTTGCTTTTCGGGAATTTAAACCGTGTGCATATTGGTTGTCATATGCAGGTGATGTAGCTGGTGACGGTTGGGAGGCGACTCCACCACCATTTGTACCTCCTGTGGATGCTCTACCTCCACCAGCTGGTGGTGCTACTGGCTGGTAGTAGGCATTTATTTTTCCCCTTTGAAGTATGTGTTTTTTGTTCTGTTTTTTTTTTTGGAGCTGGATAACTTGTTGGAGTTATTGAGACAATTTTGCAAGTAATTTAGTACATGCTTTGAACCAGTGTTACAGTTTAAAGAATTTTAGTGGGTGATTGCAGTAGACTACTACGTGATATCTTGGTCTTTATGAATTTTGCGTTTTACATCTTTTATGGGAAACAGCAAGTCTCCATTTTTCTTTACTTAAATGATGTGTTTGATTTGCACTTGATTCTTCCACCCGTGTGCCCTGTGGGATTCATGAGAGTTACCACATGTTGCTCGTTTTGGATCACGGTTTAGACTGTCCGGTTGATGATACTTTGGTTGATTTAAGATAAAGAAATCAAAGAAAATTGCACTGTTTTGTTAATAAGTAAAAGTTCATGGTGATGTTGCTTACACAGCCGTGTCGCTTCAAAGTTAATGATATTCTACACATTGTCACTCTCCAAGTTGATTGATTCCTAGCCATCAACAATCTTTAGGCTATTGGAATTAACCTTCTAGTGTACAATATGGGGAGTGTAGATTGTTTTCCTTCTTAATATGCTCTCCAATGGAACCTTTGGTTCAGACTCTCAAGGTGGACCTGACCATGGTTCATGAACCGCTGAATCCGATTCATGACCCATCTATTAGTGATGAAAAAGTTACTGAGAACCACTGGTTCACGGCTTGGCACATGGTTTGTCCAGTTCATGAATTATAGGTTAACTTTGGTCGGTGGTGTTTGTTCACTGTGGTGGGTCAAGGTTAATTGATGTTCATGAACCGGACAAACCAATAAACATAATATATCCATCATGAATATAATAATACAATATACGGCAAAACAAACTAAAGATGTCAGTCACTAAAAATGTATTTGATAATTGTTCAGATTTAGTTACAAAAGTTGAACATTCTTGACGTTTACTCAAACTAAAGTTTAATAATTGTTCTCACGTCAATTGATAATTATTATGTTTTGTGGCCTTTTCCTTTAGTAGCACTACATATTTTCCAGTGGGACACTCAAATTGAGTTACACATCTACATATGCAGAACTACCCCACCGAATATATCTTGTATTCAACTCTTTTAATAAACCATTGACTTAAACAATATTATTAGTTTGTGATTGTTCAATATTATTAGTTTGTGATTGTTCGTCTCTTTAGCTTACCAAACTAAACTTGAACAATATTATTAGCTTGTTTCTTAAATGAACGATCACGAATTTACTCGCAAACGTTCGATTATTTCGCAAACTTGCTTATACATATAAACCAATTTATAAGCTATCTATTAATTTAATAGATAAGTAGTTTTATAGAATATTTATTGAATTGTACTGATGTTTTTGTTACTACAATGTTTGAATATTATTTTGTATTTTGTTATTTATTTATTTGGATTTAAATTTTATATACATCTAACAAGTCAAACTCGAGCTTTAAGAGACGAAAATACGTGTAGTTAGCCCAAATTCGGACACGTGTCCGAACAATTTTTCTTTATAAATGAGTTGAGTTTGAATATAAATTTTTTTTCGTTTATTAATCAAACATTCACGAACAAGTTTGTGACTTTGATGAATCAAGCTTGAGCACATTTTTTTTTCTCTCGTTTATTAAACGAACGAACATGGATAAACTCGTAACATAAACGAATAAAATTTGAACAACTGATACTCGATTTGGTTTGGCTCGACTCATTAACGGAACACTAATACATCCTGGTGATTCAAAGCATAATTCTGGATACAGGCAAATGTAAAACACAAGCAAAAATTCAGAGCTACTTGTCGACTCAAAGGGTAACATCTGCGTTTTTACATCACAAATGTGAGATACATAGCCATGGCTGAGTAGGGATAATACTCCAATCGTACACAAAGCTCCCTGCAGAAAACCAACGGAAATTTGATAGGTGGAATAAACTTGGTGCCTATTTTCGATGATCAGAACGCCCGGAAATGACTGTTCCCTTCTCCTAGGCATTTAATGCATGCATATACATTGGTGGTGTGTTTTTGTGTATCCCAATAAAATGTTTTAACCCTAGAAAACAATACTCCAAGCGGCAGCTGGCAGCGTCCCTTTCACGTTTGGCTGTTGCTATTGTCAAATTTGAAGCACTTCTTTCGGCCATGGCTTCCTCTGCCATGGAAACTGACGGCGGTACAGGCCTGTCACCGGAAGAAGCTGACATTCTCCTCCAGAGCAATGATATACGGGAAGACACTGATAATCGGACTGAATTCTATGGTAGGTCAGTGTGGGAGAGACCAAGTGGTAGAGATATCTTCAACCATAATCCTCGAACCACTACGATGTTCTACGATGGAGACGGAGAAGACGAATCCGATATTGCAAACTTTATCCAAATTGCCGAGGCTTGGAGGGGAACAGAGGTAGCACCGAATGCCATCGAAATTCCGGTTGAAGAATTCATCCATCTTTGGCGGCCATGGAGAAGAGCGGTCATCATTAAGGTACTAGGCAAGAATGTGGCTTTCCAAGTTTTGCATCAGAATTTACATAGTATGTGGTGTACTTCTGGGGGATTAGATATTCTTGATCTGGAAATGGGTTACTATGTGGTTAGATTTGGGTGCCAGGAAGACTACGAGACGGCCCTAACAAAGGGCCGTGGCTGATGCAGGGTCATTATCTTGTGGTCTTTCAATGGAGGCCGTTTTTCCAACCATCAAAGCAGAAAATATTATCTACATTAATCTGGGTTCGTTTCCCTGGTATTCCACATGAGTTTTTAAATAAGGAAGACTTTCTGAGGAAATTGGCAAATTGTGTGGGAAAACTGGTTAGGATTGATACCTTTACTCAAGGTTCGGCTAGAGCAAGATATGCTCGGGCTTGTGTAGAAATCAATCTGCAGCAGGTACTTCGGGACTCAGTGGTATTAAACGGTAACAAATTTCACGTGGAATACGAAAATATACAGAACATCTGTTTTGAGTGTGGAAGATTTGGACACAAGACACAGGTGTGTCCTAACCTGCAAAATGACACAACTCAAGGTCAGATCTCGGCTGGGCAAGGATGTTCTGAAGGACTTGTTGGAGAGTATCTTCGTGAGACTGAGGAACTGAAAACCATTGCAGACATAGTTCAGGAGGCAGTGGAAGGTAGGAGTCAAGTTGTGGCTGAGCTATCTTACGAGAGCGATCTAAGAAATACAAATTCTGAACAGTTGCAAACGAAGTACAATGAGAAGAACATGTCGTCCCTGGATAGAATGCTTGAAGAGAAAGATCTGCTGCATCGTAATTTTTGTGAAGGTAAATCAATCATACTCAATTTCTCATCTGCCTAGTTCATATCATGTACAAAATGATGGATTAAGCCTAGGGAATACTATTTCTTTTTCTTTTTGTCTGAGATGATATTTAGTTTATCTTATTCAATCTTTGATATCAGAAACAAGCAAGTTACAGCGTCAGGAACGTGAGCATGTTCAGAGGGTTCTTTATGAACAAGAGATGTTGAATATGGAGTTAGAGAACAAAGGGAAGCTACTGGACTTGTGGAGCAGAGAACTGAACAAACGTGAAGCCTTAGCTAAACTTGAGACACAGAAACTTGAAGAGGAGAAGAAAAAGGTGATATTTTGTATACTCTATTTCAATATTTTATTCCATTCACTGGTTAATGCATTAAGTCAGCTTATAAGTATCTTCATTCTATTTCAGAATGACATGAGGAAATTGGCATCTGAGGTGCTGAGGAAAGCAAACCAGAATGTGTTGAGGCTTGTCGAGGAACAAAAGGTAATAATTAGTTGGTATAATACTTAAGTTCCTTGATTTACAGAGTGAAATATTTTATCTGCTTGAGCGTGCTTGTGAAAAAACTTAGGATTTAAGAACTTCCTTTTTTTTTTTCTGATTTTATCTGATATGCAGAGAGAGAAAGAGGAGGCTCTAAAGAAGGTACTAGATTTGGAAAGGGATCTGAATGTTAAGCAAAAATTGGAAATGGAGATGGTAGAATTGAGAGGAAATCTTGAAGTTATGAAGCATTTGGGAAATGATGAAGCTGTCCAATAGAAAATAAAAGAGATGAATGAGAATTTGAAAGAAAAAATCTAAGAAATGAATGACGTAGAGGAATAATATAGCACCCTCGTCACATGGGAGCGCCGAATCAATGATGAACTCCAAGATGCTAGGAAGAATTAGTAACGGTATGTAATTTTGTACTACTTCTTGTCATTATGAATTATTTTTACAAAAGCAAAAGAGTGGCATTATTCCGGTTTTTCAATATTCAATTTCAGGGCCTGGGTGAGTTGCTGAGTGGCTCTCGAACTCATATCGGGATCAAAAGAATGGGCGAAATTGACAAGAAGATTTTTGACACAGCATGCAAGCAGAAGTTCCCCAATGATAGTGCTGTCAAGGCAGAAGCCGCATGCTCACTATGGCAAGAAAAGTTGAAGGATGCTGATTGGTATCCGTTCAAAGTCGTCATGATTAGTGAGTCAAATCATGAGGTAATTTTCAGCATCATCTGTATCTGCTTTCCCATTTGTCAAATTTGGTGCTTTACGTTAATCTTACATATACGTGCAAGGAGAAGATTAGAGATTAAAGTTGTACTCTTTTATGTAGTTGTGTTTTAGATATACGTTATCTTGGTCACAATAGTTTTATTGCATCTTATAGAAACTGTTGGATGAGAATGATGAAGTCCTTCAAGAATTGAAGTCGGAATGGGGAAACGAAGTTTATGATGGCGTTACAGATGCCTTGAAAGACTTGTTAGAATACAACTTGAGCGGTAGATATCCAGTTCCAGAGTTGTGGAACTTTAAAGATAACAAAAGGCCACCTTGAAGGAAGTTATTAGTTTCATATTCAAGCAACTCAAGTCTCTCAAGCGTAAACGCTGATGAGTTTGAGGTCCACTTTTGCAGCTATTACTTTTTCGTAGAAGATGATATGAAGACGTCATTAAGTAGTGTGTTGTGCACTTTGTTGTGGTCATTATCACTACTCTTAAGTATTAATACTTTCTCTTAGCAGACTTTGATGAAAATATGCTGTATGCTGTGATATAGATGAGTGACACTGAGTGGAGAAACTTGATTTGGTAGGAGAGGTGTGAGTGTGAGTATGAATCAGACAGATTAATCTGGTAAATTGCTGTAAGATTTTGTGTTTTGGGGAACTCATATATTTGAGAATTCCAGTGGCTGAGCTTAAACAAAAGCCATTTAAAGAGATAAAAGCAGCACATGAAAAGAACACACAAGTTAATTAGACTGCAAAACATTAACACCAAAAGTTCAACTAAAGGCACAACCAAAAACTGAAATGAACCCAAATTGCGTCAAACACACAAACACAGAAGATGAAATACAAAAGTATTCGATACGTTCTCTTTCCCAAGGGACATGAACGAGGTCCTTATCTCACTTATTCTGAAAGTGTACTGCCCTGAATCTCCATCCCAGTTATGGTCAATAGTGTTGGCTAATACGATTATTAAGATCATTACGAAAGGTAATAGAAAACTGCTTTAAGAACATTCTTGGCAAGTTGGTTAGCACAACATAGAGCGCTTTCATTCCAAAACCAGGAGGAAATGCTACACGCCCAAGACCAGGAGGAAATGCTGGGAGGCATGTGCGTTGTTCACATTCAGGGCTAGTATACTGCGATGTGTGATTGTATCAAATAGAGTTGGACTCTCATGTCGATCGAAGGAATCATCCTTTCTACGGAGGTAAATCTTTGCCTGCTACGCCAGAGGATAGCAAGTTAAAAATTCTGTCTCGGTAACGCGTTGCGGAACGTTTTAGAAAACAATTGATATAGCACGATTCCTCAACTCAATCAGTAATACCCTTATCGTCCACTTCTTCCCCACACTACAAGTGACAGGGAAAATGTAAGGACTTCATTTATTTTCAATCCGACCCACTTAGCGCTTTTTTATCGGAATAGATAAGACTGCAAAGCAAAGTATTTTTTCGAACGGAAAGAGGCAAAACTAAAAGGGAACAATGGCCCTGCAGATGTTCGCTTTGAACCACCGTTCTCAACGTCCGCTCTCGGCCATTCCACACGCTGCCTAGTATGATTCACCCCCGAATTCGCTCTTGGGTGCTTAAAAAATTCCTCCGCTTAATGGATAAGCATAGAAAAAAGAACAAAGTAACTAGAAAGATTGTTAGAATCACTCTCTTCTAGAGGGATCATCTAGAAATTTCAATGTTCTAAAACTCGCTAGGCGAAGTCGGTACGCTACAGGGGCGCCTAGGGCCTAGGGCGCCCATGCGGCGCCTAGACGGGGCCTAGGCGCTTTTAGGGTTTTAAGGGGGTTTTAGGGTTTTTACGGGGGTTTTAAAGGGGGTTTTACGGGGATTTTTAGGGTTTTTACAGAGGGGTTTAGGGTTTATGGGGGATTTAAGGTTTTATGCCTCTTTCTTGTCTAAACACTTGGGAAAACATGGATGTTCGCCCAGATGGAACCCTAATTGCCTAGAAGGGCCCAGGAGCGCCCAGAAAATCGCCTAGCACACTTGTCGCCCAGATAAATCGCCTAGAGCCAAGTCGAGACGCCCGGGGGTCGTCCAGGGCCTAGGCGATCGCCCAGGCCGATTTTTAGAACACTGAGAAATTTAGAAATTTTTGGGTGGTCTACGAGTGACTTACCCCCCTTATTGTAATAATTGTAGAAACACTTTTTCTTGGATAAAGGAATCTTCGATTCAATAGGAGAGGATTTGAGAATCAATTTTTGAAATATCTCCGAGAGTTGACTTTTTTTTTATCTATTGATCAAGCTCAAGAAATGGATGTTGTGCTTCAAGAGTTTTGCAACTGATTATAATGCAAGAAACAAGAATCAAACATAAAACTGAAAAGAAAAGCTTGAATTAAGTACCGAAATGCAGAAAACTTTAAGTTGCATCAATCTTCATCCAAATCCATTGTCACTTGAGGAAGAAAACTTCAATACACCAACTAGAAAGAGAGAAATATATGCTAAATTGTGTTTAATCTAAGAGAAAGAGTGAAAATTGAGCTAATCTAATGTGGAAAAGAGATGAAAATCGGCTTAAGAGTGTCTAGGTATGTCTAAGTTTGAGTGGATATAAAATGAGGGTGAAAATCTGCTTTTTACATCAAAACCCGAGGCTAAAAATCTGTCAGAATTGATTTTGGCGTGCGCTAAAAGCTTCCGGTGGGCGCCAAAAGTTCTGAAACTTAACAGCACTGATACAGCTTCAGTAATCTGGCAATATCTTTTTGTGTAGAGCTACGATTTGAGTGATTCAAGTTGCTTTGTAAAGCTCATTTGATTATCTACAACTTTCATGAGGATTACAAGTCTAGAAAAAACTTGTATCGGGGATCAAATCGCAGATTAAGTGAACGTATGGTGAAAACACCAACTATTTTTGATCCGTTTCCGTTCTCGGCCTTCGGTTACACCACTCTAAGCACTATGACTTGTCTCCCGGGCTCATAAGTCACATATATCCTGCATCACAACATCCAAACACATACCGAGCATAGTTCTTCAAGAAATATAGGGCTCGAATAGGGTCAAAAACACCGTAAAATGCTAAGGTTTCCCATCTATGTGACAATTCACCTATAAGTGAGTGTGCGATGCGATTTTACCCTATATATGGTCTAAAGTACCCAAATGAGCCAAAAGTGTCGTAAACGGGGGGGGGGGGGGTGTGTGTTAAAACATGCACCATAGCATAGTAAAGTTGACTCTCATCATTAGGGGCAGTTAGTGTGGCTAAGTCGATCTTTTGCACTTGAAGGAATGTAATTACAAGTATTAAGAATTACATTGCTAATTGTTTGCAAATGCAACACTTTTCTAGCTTGAGAACATATCTAGGTGTCCGTTGATCCGGAGAAAGGTGAAGATTAATCATTTCTCAACCTTGGTAGACAAGACGAAAAGGAAGTTGGCTACGTGGGAAGCGAAAGTTCTCTCTCGTGCCGGAAAAAGCATATTGATTAAAACATCGCTTGCAACGCAAATGTATTACTTTATGAACACGATGAGACTACCTTTAGGGATCATAACTCAAATTGAGAAAAATTGTCGTTGTTTTTTTTGGTGTGATGATGAAGAGGGCAGGAAATGCATATGGTCGATTGACACAATATTTGTAAACCTAAACCGGGAAGGGGGACTCGGTTTAGGGTTCTTGAACCAAATGAATCTTGTTTTGCTTGATAAATTGATATAGGACCTACTTAGCAAGAAGAACACGTTGTGGGTCAATGTTAACCCATAATTATAAGAAGCAACCTTTACGACTAAAGCAGGATGCTTCTCAATTTGGAGGAGTATCTGCAAAGCGTATGATGTGCTATGTTGGTCAAATATCATTTTTTTAACGTGATTTTATCGGTAAATAATAGTCATTCTAAAGTGTGCCTCGAGTATATGCATAATTGCATATGCATATTTTTACAAATTTGTGTGGGCCAATAGTACAATTATCGAGGTGTCATCAAAGACTATAGTATATGTAAAATTATAAGATTGCTCCAAGTGTTGATTAGAATAAAAAAAATTACACTCATATGATATCAAGGAAATTTTAAAGAGAATGGGCCACAAGAAAAAAAAAAATAATAAATAGGTCTGCAAGGAGGACAAAAATAATATTTTCATGATTATAAAGGACAAAAATCACAATTATTACTTTAAAATTGTTCTTGGCGTGTTACGTTACTTTGTGTTTACAATTATTCTTTAAAATTATTACTTGGCGTGTTAATGTTATTTTGTGTTTTACAATTGTTACTTCATATTTATTTTATTCAACATTTGTTACTTCATAATTGTTATTTTTGTCCTTACTAAATTACAGTTTCCTTCTATCCCGTTTTTTTTTTTAAAACTTTGTCCGGACAAAAATCTAAATTTTAAATGGATATCCGAATAAAATGTTTTAACCCGTAAAGTTAAACATGTCCCTTCAACGGGAAATTCAGTCCACAGTCTGACTCTGCTGCCCGGACGCTGAAACAAAGAGTACGCTTTACAGCTTTTTTTTTCACGAGCAAACCACTGCACAAAATTAATTGTGATATCAATTTTGATTCCTAGGGTTTCTGACGGTCTAAAGCTTGTTTTCTTGCATTCCGTTTTCACTTCCGATCATTGTTTTTGGTGAAATTTCCCTGTTTCAGCTCTTGCTTTAGTGGCTGTTGATAGCTTTCTTCAACGCTCTCGTAAACTGTAATTTCCAAACTTTTAGGTGAAATTTTTTATTCTTATTTATTTATTTCTGGTTTCTTTTCATTCTGCGCCGGCATTGTGATTTTCCTTGTTTCACTTGCATTTTCTGTACATCTCAACGACGCGAGTGGGATTTGCTTTGCTACTGAGCTGGGCTTGAGCAGTGTTTTTCTTTCTTTCTTCATCATTTCCACAAATTTTCCATGTATAATTTAATGACTGCTTTGATGTTATTAGGAAAATGCTGTATTTTTTTTTAATCTCAAGTTCTCTGTTCCTTAGCTCAAAAAAAAAAGAATCCATTTTCTTGTATAGGAGAACGTGGGTTGATATCTGCCCTGTGATATATTGGGTTTACTCTTAGAAGGCTTTTTACAAAAAAAAAAATTCTGTGTGGATTTTCTACATTTTATTGTCATGGACTTTTCAGTGACACATTGAAGCATTGTCTCCTCCTGGATCAATTTAGGTAGCTTGGGTTTAAAGTGTGTCCTGTGTTGGCATCTTGATTCTTGTAAACTGATATTCAAGTGTAGTTGCAGATTGTCTGCATGGTTTATTGAACATTTGATGTATAATATGTATGTGTATCATTTGAAAACTAAAATTGTGATAAAATGTTTCCCATAAAAGCATTTTTTTTTTCCTTCTACCTTTTTAAAACTCGTCATCTTATCTTTAGTCATTTCTTTTTATCATTGCAAAACAGATGGGTAGCAGTTCAGAAGAAGAGTCTGATTTAAGTGACTCTGAAATTGATGAATACGCTGAGAAGCCGTATGATCAATTGAAGTCTGGAAAACTCAAAGTGAAGGGTCCTAATGGCACACTCCGCTGCCCATTTTGTGCTGGAAAGAAGAAGCAAGATTACCAGTACAAGGACCTTCTTCAACATGCTACTGGGGCAAGCAATCGTGCCTCAAGGGGAAATGCAAAACAAAAGGCGAACCATCTAGCATTAGCCAAATATTTGAAGGCTGACTTGACAGATGTGGCTGTGCCACAACCTGTACGTGTGACTGCTCCTCCAGCTATAAGTAAATCTGAGCAGGACGAGTTATATTGTTGGCCTTGGATGGGCATTATTGTGAACATCGTTGATAACTCGAAAGTGGAAAAGAATGTGCATAGCAGCAGTTACTGGTTAAAGGAGTTATCCAAGTACAAACCTCGGGAAGTCAAAATTTTTCAGGATAAGCAAGGTCAGAGATCACAAGCTGTAGTAAGATTTGACGAAGACTGGGCTGGCTTCAAACATGCTATGGAGTTTGAAAAGTTCTTTGAAGCTAGACAACGCAGTAAGAAGGAATGGAATACTGAGATTACTTCCCCTGGCCCTACAGTTTATGGTTGGTTTGCTCGTGATGATGATTATAGATCAAAAGGACTTGTTGGAGAGTATCTACGTGAGACTGGGGAACTGAAAACCATTGCAGACGTAGTTCAGGAGGCAGTTCAAGGCAGGAGTCAAGTTGTGGCAAAGCTATCTTACGAGATCGATCTAAGAAATGAAAATTTAGAACAGTTGCAAACGAAGTACAATGAGAAGACTATGTCCCTGGATAGAATGCTTGAAGAGAAAGATCTGCTGCACCGTAATTTTTGTGAAGGTAAATCAGTTATACTCAATTTCTCATCTGCCTAGTTCATATAGTGTATGAATTAATGGATTAAGCCTAGGGTATACTATCTCTTTTTCTTTTTCTTTTTGTCTGAGTTGATATTTAGTTTATCTAATTCAATCTTTGATATCAGAAACAAGAAAGTTACAGCGTCAGGCACGCGAGCATGTTCAGAGGGTTCTTTATGAACAAGAGATGTTGAATACGGAGTTAGAGAACAAAAGGAAGCAACTGGACTTGTGGAGCAGAGAACTGAACAAACGTGAAGCCTTAACTGAACGTGAGAAACAGAAACTTGAAGAGGAGAAGAAAAAGGTGATATTTTGTATACTGTATTTCAATATTTTAATCCATTCATTGGTTAATGCATTAAGTCAGCTTATAAATATCTTCGTCCTATTTCAGAATGACATGAGGAACAGTTCTCTTCAATTGGCATCGGAGGAGCAGAGGAAAGCAGACGAGAATGTGTTAAGGCTTGTCGAGGAACAAAAGGTAATTAGTTGATAGGTACTTAAGTTCCTTCTTTAACTTAGTGAAATGTTTATCTGCTTGAGCGTGCTTGTGAAAAAACTTAGGATTTAAGAACTTCCCTTTTTCCTCATTTTTTTAAATCTTATATGCAGAGAGAGAAAGAGGAAGCTCTAAAGAAGATACTGGATTTGGAAAGGGATCTGAATGCCAAGCAAAAGTTGGAAATGGAGATAGCAGAATTGAAAGGAAATCTTGAAGTTATGAAGCATTTGGGAAATGATGAAGCTGTCCAAAATAAGATAAAAGAGATGAATGAGAATTTGAAAGAAAAAATCGAAGAAATGAACGGCGTAGAGGAATTATACAGCACCCTCGTCACCAAAGAGCGCCAAAGCAATGATGAACTCCAAGATGCTAGGAAAGAATTAGTAACAGTATGTATTCTTCAGCACCTTGTTTTCATTATGAATTATTTTACAAAAGCAAAAGAGATATTATTCCGGTATTGCAATATTCAATTTCAGGGCCTGGGTGAGTTGCTGAGTAGCTCACGAGCTCATATCGGAATCAAAAGAATGGGTGAAATTGACAAGAAGATCTTTGACACAGCATGCAAGCAGAAGTTCCCCGACGATAGTGAGGTCAAGGCAGCAGTCGCATGCTCACTATGGCAAGAAAAATTGAAGGATGCTAATTGGTATCCATTTAAAGTCGTCATGATTAGTGAGTCAAATCATGAGGTAATTTCAGCATCATCTGTATCTGCTTTCCCATTTGTCTTTTTTGGTGCTTTATTAACTCTTACATTTTCGTGCAAGAAGAAAAAAAAAATTGAAGTTGTACCCTTTTATGTTGTTGTGTTTTAGACTTTTAGTTATACATTATCTTGGTCAGATTAGTTATATAATTAACTTACGCTGCATCTCGTAGAAACTATTGGATGAGAATGATGAATCCCTTCAAGAATTGAAGTCGGAATGGGGAGACGAAGTTTATGCTGGGGTTACAGAGGCCTTGAAGGACTTGGATGAATACAACTCGAGCGGTAGATATCCAGTTCCCGAGCTGTGGAACTTTAAAGATAACAGAAAGGCCACCTTGAAGGAAGTTATTAGTTTCATATTCAAGCAACTCAAGTCTCTCAAACGCAAACGCTAATGAGATTGAGGTGCACTTTCATTTATCATTGCTATATGTGATTCATCAAGGCTAGTGTTTGTGTCTTTTTCTGCTGGACCTGTTCCTTTGTCTATCCGTGTCATTTTCTATATCTGAAATGGAATTGTTAGAATTTTAGCTGGATATGAACTACTTGAAATTATTTGGAGACAGAGATGTGGGTTAGACTTTGTTGAGTAAAATGCAATTTATGTTTAATTTCGAGCTGCTTGTTTTTTTTAAATTTTAAAAACTGGTTTGTATCCAATGTATGCACTTAGTTTACTGATTTAGCTACATCTTTCTATTGTGCATTATATGGTGTTGCTATTGCTAGAGAAAATTGCTCTGGAAGTAGCGAAAATGCTTTAGCCATAGACATAGCAGGGTGATAATGATAAGCTACTGTAAAAGCCTATTCTGCTAATACCAAACCACCAAAGCAAATTCGCTTTGGGTTTAGCACTTTTGTTCTGGCAATAATGCTACCTGCTACATTATCCTTCATAATGCAGCGTCTGTTCTCTCTTTCTGGTTGTGGAATTTCAGCAATTGATGGCTATGATATTAGCCATATCTTCTCCCGGAAGTTTAGTTCATGACTATTGCCGATAATGACTTTTTCATTCGATTGAGAGGTTCTTAGGGTAGAGAGTATCTATAGAACAGTCCAATAGATGAGTGTCGTGTCTCTCTCTCTCTCTCTCTCTCTCTCTCTATATATATATATTGTCTTTTGCACACATAGTACTTAATTTACTATGACAGCTAAATTCATTGTCACCTGTCTATATATACACATGATGAGTATACACTTGTTACTCAACAATATATCCCATGTTCCGTTTGATCATATTCTGCAAAACTTGTTGTCTTGTCTGTAGAGCTGTCTGATAGGAAAAGCATAAGCACTAATGTTCTTTGTAGATTTATCTGCTTCTTGGTATGCTAGTAGATTTTAGCAGGAATTCGCTTGGTGACAAGTGTGCTTCATGGCTCAAGTATTATACTCAAGTTCACAGATTTGCAACCTTTTCATGTACAGCACGTTATGCACAAACACCGAAATGTCAATACAAAAGAAACTCGTATTCGAATTCCATTGCCAAATTCAATCAAAAGCTATCCAAAGAAAATAAAGCAGAAGTGATTTGGACGGCTAAATTAGCATTAAAGGATAAACTAAAGGGTATCTGGAGATAAAAGGCACAAGCATAAACTAAAATGAACCACCTTAACACCAAAATCGTGCCAAACACAAAGCTGGAATGCATAACAACTTATCGAGACACAATGCATCAAAATAACCTTCACCCCAAAAGGATCCTTAATAGAACATCATATGCCTGAATTGGTGACCCTAAACCTTGAAGGTGTCTTCAACAAGTATGCATAAGAACAAGATACCCAAAACCACAAGCAAACACCAGAACTTGTATGAACAAGAAATGGTGAAGAACAACATACTTTTACTTTCTGTAAGTAAATGGTATTGTACTAGGAAAAAAGGCAACGAAAAGAATTAGCAACCATCAAAACAGATATCTGGCAAGAAAAATGAGTTTCTTTTAAGTCACACTTCTCTTTTTAAGTGTTATGATGAAGAAAGTTTTAGCTTCAATGAAACTTTGAGCAACTATCTTTCATCAATCAAATGGAAGAGTTATATCCATTTATAGTGGTTACTTACTATACACTTATACAGCAGCAAAAAAGAAACCAGACCAAAAAAGGCCAGAACTGCATAAAATGCAAAGTGTAAGTTACAAAGATCATACATGACTTGATTCGATCGAGCCTAACACAATATGAAATCTTCATCTTAACTTTTACAACAAACTAAGCTTCTATTCATCCAGTTTTTCGTGTTTATTTTATTTTTTTTAGTCCATCCTTCTCAATGGATATTCTGTCCAATACCTTCAACACCTAAACCATACAACACTCCAGCATACTTCTCAAGTGAGCCACTGAAGAAGCTCTCTTTTAACTTCCTGAATGTACAAGCGGTGAGTAAGCTATCCGAACCTGCTTGATGACAAATCCCGACTCTTTCGACCTCCAAGAGTTCAGCTAGCTTGTTAAGTCCACCGTGAAGACTGTTGCAGAACCTCATTAAGTGCTTGATGTCGTAAATAACCGGGAAGTATATGTTGATCAAGTCGAAAAATGCGCTCTGTGTATCTGGCAGGTTATGGCAAGTCAATAACTTTAGCAAATACCCAAAATCATACCCACTGTGGAATGTAACCCAATAGACATTATCATTCAAAACGATCCCAGATGACATTAGAAGCTCTCCAAATTGTTTCGCATCAATACCCTTTTCGTTGTTCTTCTTGAAATCGATACCACTCTGTCTCAACAACTCAATGGAATCATTCGCGAAAACGTCTTCACTTGGGTTGAATTCACGGAAATTGAATTGCCAGATACAGTATTTATCCAATCCACACTTAGGAAGATTTCCCTCTTCATCTGTAAAAGTAAGACCTAATTGGATCAACTTCAACATGTCAACATTATCCTTCAAAGTCTGATAATGAAAGTCTGTATTCGACTTGAAATTTCCCACAGGCCTGAGAACGATGCCCGGAAACTCGGTATCCATAGCTATAAATGGATACTGATCAACAATCTCACGAATCAAAGCAAACTCTTCTTCAAGATTATCATTCCATACCTCTCGAATCAGAACAGAATCCTCTTTAGGTAAAATCGACATTTCTCATAAAAAGCCACAATTTTTTTCCAAGATAATAAACCTAAAAGGTGAAATTTCTTCAAATCTATCGAAACCCAGAACAGATCTAAACAAAGAGCTCACAAATCTTCAACAGACCTGAAAAAAATGTTAAAAAACATCAACAAAAACACCCAAATCCAATCGAAAACTACCAATCAAACCATAAAGATGGTTCATTTCCTGAATTTTTTATCCAAACAAAGCACTTAAAAAAGACCCAGGCAAAGAAAATACCTTTGAGCTCAGGCAAGGGTCAACACCACAAATTGGATACAATTTGTGGCATGGATTTACCAACAAAAAATGAAGAGAGCTGATAGATGGAGGCGGCGACAATAGAGATAAGGAAATGAATGATATGATTTAATAATACAAGCAGAGGGTAAGAGAAAGAAAAGATAATTTAGAATTCTTTATTTTGGGGTATTATTTATTATATTTAATTACTACAAGATGTTGATGAAGACAGGTTCGATGAATGGAGAAAAAAAGGAAGCTGTCGGTAGTGAATGAAAGAGAAGGATGGACGCGGCTGGTGGGCCGAACTTTCTTCAAGCCTTCACAGCAGAAAGAAACAATCATTCTGCTTTTAAAGCTAGTATTTTTTATTTTTTTATTTTTATTTTTTTTTTAAACAAAGTAATTTTTATCTTCATAAGTAAAAAATGTTTGCTGAAAATATTTAACGTCCACATTTCTTGTGATATGTTGTTTAGATACTGCGATAATTCTAAGCCATTTGTTAACATCAATTTCCAATAATTTAAGGGAAAAGAAAATCAAGAATCAACGATCGATTATTACTCTCTCAAAGATCACGAGGGTCGTTGGAAATCTGATGAATCGGAGTTGGGATCTTTTGTCTGTCAATTTCACGTGGATCTGTGTACTTGAAAGTATGTTATAACTAGTTCTTATTCGCCTGGATCGTTATGATAAGAATCTCGTTAACCTTATGGTCACAAGCTCCAGAAATCTACACACATTGCTCCCCAGAAAGCTCCTAGGCCGCCGGATGGTTTAAGTTTTATGTTTCTCCAAATACTTTGGATTCTATAGCTCCATGTATCTATGACAATTACAGCATCACACGTGCTCATACTTTGGGTATGCCCGAGAAGAAACTTTCTACTTTGGTAAAGTCAAACCAAATGTCTAAGTGTGATAGTATAAAAAATGAGGATTAACAGTACACATCAATTTTTGTACTACTAGAGTAATAAAACATGTCCAGACATGATCCTATTATCCCAAGGACTAGCAGCATACTAATGAGCCCAACTAGACTCGGCGTTTACTGTTTGATTAATCTAAAGTGCTTCAGACAAAACAACAAAAAGTGCTTCAGACATTCTCATATGATGAGAATCCAAGCACAAACAACTGTAAGAGTTGGTTCTTGGTGGGAGGAGGATGGAGCCATATCATAAGATTCCTGGTATAGTTTCGGATATCACAGCTCACGACGATGCCTTGCCTTCAGTCACTGGAAGGTAAACACCTTCTGCTGCCAGCCACACATTATCAGGGCGCTTCTCTCCAACTCCACACACCTGAATACAAATGCAAGTTTCAGGTCAAGACATTTGTGCACTAAACTATAGGCCTTTGGCACTATACAAAATCGACAGGAATTGTATTGAATAGTAGATGCTTCTTACCCCACTTCAGCCCCTCAATATCCGTTGCTTTTTCAAACAGTTATTTCCCATCTTACCCTTGAATTATTATCCGTTTATCAAACATTATCACTATTGCATTGATGATAGTGTTATGAACACGTTTTCTTAATTTGTGTGAAGACCTCAAAAACGACAGGAATGGAGGTAGTACAACCAAAGTAGCTCTTACCTCCTGTTGTCCCCCAGCAATACGGCTATACTTCTTATCATGACTGTGTAAGTATCCACCTGTATCCACATGCTGAAGCCTGACCCTTTGATCTTGCCTCCACGATTTTCCGCTTCCCTCAATTTCAAGCCTATGTACAGAAAAATAACCATAACCATCAATATATTGATGAACAAATTTAAAAAGATATTTCAAGATTTGTATCCTGGTGGTTACCTCCAATGGTCCCCAGTATCAGATTCTCCATCGCCACCAAAACAACTAACCTGCAAAATTTCGTTACATGATTAGCATAGCCTCAGTAAATTACCTAAAATTTATTGAATTCAGCGCTCATGTAAGCTTCCAAAGGCAACACAATTCCATTCCGTTTACTAATGTACCTCATTCTTTCAGGTGCTCATACATTGTGAAATTTCATTCAGTTTTCTAAGGCAATCTGAAGAACTATAATCCCTACAGCTTTGCGTCTACATCATATTCTAAACATTCAACATTCTTTTAATTATCACCACGCAATATTGGCATCCTTCAATTATAACTCTTCCAAATGGTATTCAAGGTGTCTATTTTGAAAAAAATAAAATAAAATAAATTACAGGACAAGAAACATGAAGGAAAAGAACGACTGCAGCTCAGACTGAAAGATGGAATGCTATGGTTAAATACCCCAAGAAGGCCCAAGGTATACAGAAATGGATACAAAAACTTTTTTTTTTTTTTTTTGGAGGAAACAGAAACACAGGACCTCCCAACAAACATGCTCTATCTTTAAAGGTAGAAAGAATTTCCAAAACGCCTATATCTTTGAATCTCTAGCCAAAAGAGCAACTAAATCAATATTTGGGAAGAAAGAAAAGAAAAAAAACAAGACACAACAAAGCATACAATAACTATGAGCTAAAAACAAGCTAAATAGGATGTACAACATTCTCCTGCATCAAGTTTTAACATTGTTTTAGCATTGTCGTTTTTACCTTTAGTTTATATTTTTCCCTGAAAACAAAATGAGATTTAAATGTATACATGCATTACTGATAAGTTTAAGCCTTTGATGGAGGTCAAAGATTGGGCTCTGCAACACAGAAATTGTCAAGAACCAGACACCCAAGATAAAGTATGGCACACATTCCGAATTCAAGATGCATAAATTTATGATAGAGGACAACTACTTGTGGAAATATAATCACATTTGGGTCGTATAGATTTGACATTTGAAGACAAAAAAAGTGTATAAAATGTACAAAAGAAAATTTTGCTGTATCTTGCACTATCATCTCAATAACTTGCTTTCAGTGTCTTCAAGTAAAAAAGTAAATAATTATTAGGTAAACAATCTAGATAAGTATTTGTAAACGTGCGTGAATAGATAAAGGAACTTTATACAAGACAACATTAGCAAATTGGAATTAAAGATCCGGGCATACTAACCTCCAAATTGCCCGTTATAGGGGAGGCATGCAAGTGGCTATGCAGCCACCGTCTGGTTCTCATATGCTGCAAACGAACAAGCTCCCCACTCTTAATTGTGTCACCTTGTTTGGCATCTGTCTCCAACGCAGGCCTAACAATCTACAAACACATCACATTACAACAGGTTTCAAGCAAACAAAGACTACTCATTCAAGAAAATGAATTAATGAAGTGGAAATAAAGGACCAAAGTGGGCATACCCAATAACTGTTAGCATCGTCTACATTCGGAAAACCGGTAACAGACTGCTGACCGCTACCAGATCCATAGGGCACATCATGTGAGTGCAGCCTAACCTTAGTTTTCTCATGCTTCAATTTGATCACAGACCCATAAGTGATCTGCACCCGCAAACAAAAAGCACAAAACCAACTAATCAGTTTGAGCCTATGTCGCCCTCCCTCAAACTGAAACCTTTGAATATCAGGTAAGAAGGAGCCAAACAACAATAATAACTTGAATTAACCATTTCCTGATGACAATAACAGCTTGCCCTGGAATTTAATAGCAATCAAAAGAAACAGTGAATGTAGGAATTTGAACACTTCTTTTCTGACAAAGCAACCACAAATCAGAAAATGAAAAAAGGCCAACACACACTCAAAGCAATTCAAATGATATGTCCAAGAGAAATTAACATACAAAAATCCTTCTGCGTCCATTTCTGATCAACAATACACTATTAAAGGGGAATGGTATTAATAAAAAGCAAGATATTGATTCAAAACAACCATTTTTCAGATAAAGAAAACCAAGCAGCTTCAAGACTTTATCCTGCATTTCACAACTCAATTCAAGTACTACAGTTATTTCAATTACATAATTAGGATCACTAAGAATATGTATAAATAAACAAAAATCAAATCTTCAGATAATATTACCTGGACGCCTTCGGAAGCAGCGGAGACGGGGGTAGAAGCGAAATCAGAATCAAGAGTTAAATACAGGAAAATTGCTAGACAGAAAAACGCAACAGCCATCACTAACAATAACCCTATAAACCAGGTGCTTTCCCAAAATGCTAACTTTGAACCGGGTCTGGACGGTGATCTTTGGAATACTATTCGGGTAGGGGTGGAGACTTGGGCAGGATTCGATGAGTTAGACAATGTTGACCTTCTTCTCGAGATATTGTGTTGCTGCTGCGGTTGCTCGCTGGAGGAAGCCACCGTGTAAATTTTATTATCGCCGGAGCTCCGATTAATGATGAAGATTATAACCACGGTGATGAAAAAACCGATATTCCAAATTTTATTTTTTTTGTTGAGAAACCTTATTCTTTAAAAAAGTTAAACATAAGCGATTCAATTTATTAAAACTGGTAAGTATTACACAATTGCTTTAAAAAAAATGATATTACACAGGGAAATAATTGTGTGGATAATGTATTTTGAGATAAAACACCGTTGAAACTATATAGTTTAAATACCCAATGAAATTATATGGTTTATAATGTTTTACATAATGTTTTTACTTTTCACACGTGTGAAAACACCACAGAATTATTTCCTATATCACACACCCCTAAAAAAAATTGATATTACACAAAGGAAAATGAAATGGATTTTATATTATTTTAGTACAATTAATTATTATACACTTTTCATAAATATACGTAATTAATAATTGTTTCATTTTCGTTGAATGTTTATACCGAATGAAATGATGCCATGTGGATTTTAGGTGATGTGGTTTGTTGTGATTGGACATCTGACTTGGAACTGCCCGTGTTGTAGAGTTTATTTGCGGACAGGATTTTTGGTGGCTTTTATTGACTTTGTTTGGAACTTTAATATTGTACTAGTACATGGGTCCCTTTAAAATGTGTTTTTTTTTTTTTCTTCTTCTTTTCTTTCTTTTGTATTGCACAATTAAAGAACTTATTAGATAGGCAATCACAATTCAAAAAAAATAGATAGGCAATCACCCCAAATCTATTTGTTCATCACAATACGGTTTAAAAATTGATATATGCCAAAATGTTTTTAATGTCAATGGTAGATTTAGTATATTGTCTTTAAATGCCATCATGTTTTTTCCCGTTATGATATCGGGATATATAAATGCGTTACGTTTGTTTTTTATAGAGTTTGGGTTTGAGTTTATTTTATATTATTTCACCAATCATTTTTTACAATTTCTCTCATCAATAACTTCTTTAACTACAAATAAAAAAATATTAAATCATCTCTCATAATTTCATTTTATTTCATATTTTACCATTATTTTATTCAATATCCTACGTTATTTCAACCAATCATTTCTCTATCTACACAAATTTTAAAAAATTATTTTAACTTTCTAATCATTACTTCAATTATTTTTATCATATTTTCCGATCCACTAGTAAATAATACCAACCCAAAACTAAACTCAACCAAAAACAAATGGAACCAACAGTAAACCGAAACTTTTATTTAGCAGTGTCGACAATGCAAGTTGGGATTACATCGGAGGGATGGAAAGTACATGAGTCCTGGGATTACATCGGAGGGATGGAAAGTACATGAGAGAGGATCCTAGCCTCTCTTATCTTGTGAAAAGACATGTAGAAACGAGAAGTACATATAATACTCAACCTCCGAATGGTGAATTTTATTGCAAGTTTTTGCATATGTCAAATACTTTTCTGCGATTCGGGAGAGGAAAAATTAGCATTTGCAACTGCTATGGTTGTAATAGATGTCTCATAACGATATATCTATATTGGACAAAGGATAATATACCAAATGAATATAAACAACACGAGAAGCGTTGAATATATCTTGGATCCAAAGGTAAAATTTGTGAAAAGAGGTTATGCGTAAGATAGAAACAGACAAAACATTTGTTTTCTAGAATCTTTCACTAGATTTTTTAGTACAGCAATACCAGCCTTATAATATGGCTGTGTACAAAACAGACAGAAAACATCATCACCCTACACTTGGCTTAATACTGGTGTGCCACGTGTCACTAATTCTTAACATCCCCTCTCAAACTAAATGTAGGAACAACAACTACATTTAGTTTGTTTTTGAAGCTGTAGAGTTGTGGTGTTGGTAAGGCTTTGGTCAAGACATCTGCAACCTGCATAGCAGATGGAACATATTGAACTGATAGTTGTTTATCCAATACTTGATTTCTGATGTAGTGAATATCAACCTCTACGTGTTTTGTTCTGGCATGGAACACAGGATTTTGAGCCAGAAATGTAGCACTAAGATTATCACACCAGGCCACTGGTACTGCAGTCAATCTGATTCTCATTTCCTTCAACAATTGCTTAATCCAAAACATTTCAGAGGACAGGTTGGCCAGTGATCTATATTCTGACTCAGCACTGGACCTTGACACTATATTTTGTTTCTTAAAACTCTAAGAACCCAGGGAATCTCCAATGTAAACACAACAGGCTGCAAAATATTTCCTATCTGAGGGATAACAAGCCTAATCTGCACCACTAAAACCAGATAGATGTAGTGTTCCCCTTGACCCGAACAGAATTCCATAATGTATAGTAGCTTTAACATACCTCAAAAGTCTCTTAACAGCAGTCCAATGATCCTGAGTAGGATTCTGCATATACTGGCTTAAGTAGTTCACTGAGTATGCTATATCAGGTCTGGTACATGTCAAGTACTGCAGTCCACCTATTGCACTCTTATAAACAGTAGGGTTCTTCATAGGCTCACCTTGATCAGGGGCTAAGTGGTGACCAGGAACCATAGGTGTATCATAAGGTTTGAGATGTTCCAATTGCAATCTTTTCAATAACTGAGAGGCATAGTGTCCTTGTGTCAGGAACAGACCATCAACATTTCTATGAGTTTCCATCACTACTAGAATTTCCCGGATTTGTGACGAATTTTTGTGTCGAAAACTGTTCATCACAAATTTCCGACAATATTGCTACGAATTAGCGACAAACCACATAATTTTTTTTTTTTGCAATAAATAGGGACAAAATTATGACAAAATATGTACATGGCAAAATGTATGTGGCTATTTTGTCACAAATCTTTGCGCCAAATTCGGGCGCCATAATTTGTGAGAATTATGTGACAAACTGGCTTGGTCATAAATGTCTTCGTTGCTAATCTACCGCTAACCGACATACCTGTCCACATCGCAAAATTGTCACATATTTTCCACAAAATTGCTACGAATTAGCGACACACCGCGTAATTCTTTTTTTTGCAATAAATTGAGACAACGTTGTGACAAAATATGTATGTGGAAAAATGTATGTGACTGTTTTGTCACAAATCTTCGCGCCAAATTCGGGCGCCATAATTTATGAGAATTATGTGACAAACTGGCTTGGTCATAAAAGTCTTCGTTACTAATCTGACGCTAACCGACATATCTGTCCACATCGCAAAATTGTCACATATCTTCGACAATATAGCTACAAATTTCCCGGGTTTGTGATGAAAATTTGTGATTAAAATGGTTTGTCACTAATTCGCGACATCATTGCTACAAATTAGTGAAAAAACATAAAAAGATTATTTTTATAAAAGAATTGCGACGGTATTGTGACAAAATATATACATGACAAAAGACCAGTGTTATACTTCTTCGTATATTATATAAATATATAGTGAACTTAATTTTGAATTTCAAATACATATAATGTACAAAAATTGACTTGGGTATAACCCAAAGATTATCGACATTGGATGTTTGGGCCGAATTCGGGTCAAAATGGTCAAAAGGGCCAAATCGGTACAAGCTCGTAGACGTTTTGGGCCAAAAGAGGTCAAAATGGTCATGCGGGCCGATCGGTACAAGCCCGTTGTGGGTCTTTAGCTTACCGAAGTTCAATCCCGAGGTTCAATATTGAGTTGTGATTCAAACTCAAGGTTCGTTATTGAGTAGTAATTCAAACCCGGGGTTCGTTATTTAATCGGTTAAAACCTGAGGTTCATTAGTGAGTTTATGATGTGAAACCCAATGTTCGTTAGTGAGTTAATGATTTGAAGCCTGAGGTTCATTAGTTAGTCAAGAGTTAATGATTTGAAACTTGAGGTGTGTTAGTGAGTTAGTGATTCAAAACTCGAGATTCATTACTGAGTTCATGATATGAAACCCGAGGTTCATTAGTTAGCTAGGCATGAGTTAATGAGTTGAAACCCTAGGTTCGTTAGTGAGTTAATGATTTGAAACCCGGGGTTCGTTAGTGAGTTCATGGTATGAAAACCGAGGTTCGTTAGTGAGTTCATGGTATGAAACCCGATAGCGAGTTAATGATTCGATACTCAAGGAAAATAGAGATTTTACGACGCACAGTTTACGACGTGCAATAAATGTGCGTCGTAAAATTTGATATAGTTTAAATTTACGACGTGCTTTTAACGCACGTCGTAAAGAGTGCGTAGTAATTTCTTAATTGCATTTCTTTCTCCGTGTCCTCTTAACTTTCAATATATTTTTTTCATTTACAAAAACATTTCTCCAAGAGAAATTCACAAAATTCACAAAACCCTACTCAAACTTTCAGTTTGCCGTCACCCGATCTGTTGCTAACGCAGGCGATTGCGCGTTCTATTCACCGGTGCTTGTGCGTTATGTTCAACGCACGATTTCATTCCTTTCACCGTCCGATTGCGATTTGTCTGGTGATGTTAAAAGTAATTCGATTGGAAAGGAGAAGAAGATCAAGAAGAAGGAGCTGAAGCGAAAGAATGAGGATAGGAGTCAGACGAGCTCGAAATTAGGGGAGCCGATGGTCTCGTCGGAAGCTAAGAAGCGGAAAAAGAAATCTAAAAGGTCGGAGAAAAGGAGAAGGAGAATCCAAACGCCTTGTCTATGTTTAGATTATCGGATAAGTTTGAATGAAGCTTTGATAGCTAATAAGATAACTTTTTTTGTATCTCGATTCAAGCAATGACGTTTGATACCATTTTGGATGGGCATGATTTAGTTGGTCGAGCAAAAACGGCATAGTAAGCATCTTCTTCTATCTCTTTCGAATTTTAAATTGTCTTTTAACAAATTATAAGCCGATCTTTGATACTCGTGTAGAGATTGGTGTTCAATGTTAAATAATACATTGGCACTCGAATTTGATGGATTACTTTAAATTAATTAGCCGAGTGATAGCTCATGGTTTCTAATGATAGTTGTTATTTCGGATTATGTAGTGTTTGCTTAGAAATAGTGAGCTTTATCCTTACGTGTGCTCTGTTTGTTCTTGATTAGCATCATTTCACGGTTTTATTAATGCATTGGAAGTGTTATGTTCTAGTTTGTTTAGCTGTTGGTATGTTAAAGATTAAAATTACTATGTAATGTGGAGATGTATTTAATTGGCCCTGGCTGAATTTTATAATCATTTAAGAGTTCCACAATGTTCATTGGGATAATTTTCGTTCCTTTCACCGTCCGATTCTTGATGTCGAGACAAGTGCCTAAGGGATAGATAGAAAAGGGAATGAAGCACTTGATGAATTCAGAACGTGATGCTTATCGAGCCCCTATTTTCTAGGACTTACTTGAGCATGACAAAGCACTCTTTCTTGTGTCGGATATTTAATAGTTTTCATCAGTTCTTGTTGCATCATTTTTCTACCTTGCCTAATATCTATCCCATATTTCTCAAATTATGTGGAGTTGCTTTGTTTCTTAATGGAATCTACTGTTTTATTTATTTATTACATCTGCGTTTGAACTTGATCATCTCCCTTATGTTATGCAGGTTGAGGAAACCGATGAAGCTAGGAAGAAATTTTCAAATGCAAAATCTATTTCTTCTCGCCGCAGCTTTTTGGTGATCGAACAAAGCCAATGATCCGGAAGCTCCGGCTTCCTGCGAAGTTTTCGCACGGGCATTCTTTTACTCGCACTTATTTTCCCTAGGTTTGTCATATTCTCAAGGAGATTTGCAAGTCTATGAAGCCTGTTTTTACCATGGTTTTTTGTTTTCCTTTATTCTCGTATAACCGTCGACTCCGTTATTGATATAAAGTAGTACGAGTTCATGAATGATGCCATCGTGATGTGCATGATGTTTGTTCTCTCTTTTTTTCTTGCCGCTTCTTTGCGGGGGTCGAGTTCATTTCTAGTGCCGACCTTTTTGGTCACCCATCCGGTAGTTCTCGCAATTGATGCCTCTACAAGCGATCGCATTAACGATATCTTTTCGTGTATTTGTAAGACTATATATATTTTCCTAAGCCTAGGAAACATATTTACAAATATATAAACCCCCTTTATCCCTCTTTTCGCCTAAATTAATATGTTCTGCTGGAAAAAGAAAGAGGGTAATATAAGAATGAATGTAACTTGTTTTCCCCATAACATTAGTAGTTTCGGTAAACATGGTGTTCTATATTGCACTTTGTTACATGCACAACAAGATATATCTTCTCTTAAGAATATAGCAGGGGAAACAGGGAAAAAGCTAGGCTCTTTTGCATTGACATTAATTTCGGATCTACAGGACAGAATCCTTTAATAATTTAGACGAGTTTTTAGCTTAAAAACCAAGAGGATTATACGTCGTGTCACCCTGGCCCAAAATGAAACTATGATTGTTTTCACGAGGTTTTGAGGATACTTGTCATGAAATAGACTCGGTTCAGGATTGGTGGGATCTCAAATATCCGTGGGACTCATAGTTCCATGTGGAACCTCTGAATTATTATTCTCAGAAAGGGTTGGCATTTTTTTTCAGTTCCCTGAGAGGTACATGTTCCTTTCTATAACTCTTTTATTAAATTGTTAGTGTTTTCTCTCCTTTATCCTAGTTTGTTGAGTTTCCCAATGATACCATTCATTTCCAAGTACCGTCTTTTTCTTTTCTTTTAGCTTCCCTCTTTTGTTTTTGCTAAATTCCTGACATTTGAAGATTACCTACTTTGGTCAGGTACTTTGTTGCGAGAAATGTTCTTGATGGAGTTACTTTTGGGTGGCCAAGGCGTCGAGGTTTAAAGAAGCGATGACGGTGTCCTACCATATCTTAGGAACAAAGGGACCCGGATTCCGGATGATATGCTTGAAAGAGGCCACAAAGTGGACATGTACCGGCGGTGCAAGTGAGATCATCATGATTTTAAACAAGTTCTTCACGATGTTTAACAACATCGTCAAGAATCTGAGTGGGATGCAAAACTCAAGACACTTTTAGAGACGATTGCTCGTTCATAAGATTGAGATGTTTTCGGTGATAAAACCAATAGTCTCTTGTATTTGTCCGTTGTCCATGAATAATATTGATTTCATGTTTTGAAATGCTATTTGCCTCAATTATGAATAATATGATTTGCTTCATTTTCATGATCATGGAAGTGTTTTGATTATTTATGCCAATGAAACGTTTTTTTAAGAGAACATTTATATTATTGAATATAATTTTTGTAAATAATAAATATAGTAAAAATGTAAAATATAAATTTTGTTACAAAGTCATTGCAAAATTAATGCAAAAGTGTATGGAATAATTGTCACATTTTTATCACTAAATTTGGTACCAAAATTGTCACATGAATTCATCACATAATAATCACTAAAATTTTGTCACAATTTTATCGTAAACAATCGTCACAAATTCATATCAAATTTGTCGATATGGTTATCACTATTTCATACAAAACATTGGTTACAAAATTGTCGTATTTTTTTGTTGTACATTTGTCGCTATTTTATGAAGCAACTTTGATACAACACTCCATCACAAACTTATCGGAAAATTTTGTCACACATCCGTTGCAAAATATAATTTTTGTTGCGAGATTGATCACTAAATTTTTTGTCATATCTATGTCACAAAGTATGACTTTCGGCACCAATTTGTCACAAAACTTAGTGATAAGGTTAATTTCGACTCAAAAATTTGCAACGGGGTGTTCTGTGACGGAAATATGATTCGTCACTGATTCATCACAAACGCGCGTTAGTGACAAATTTGTGACGAAAACCGTCGTCACAAATCCGAGAAATTCTAGTAGTGCATACCAAGAAAGTGAGAGACTGGTCCAAGGTCCTTAAGAGCAAATTTTGAGTGAAGTGTTTGAATAAACTTCTGAATCAAGGACTGAGAATCTCCTGTGACAAGGATGTCATCAACATAAACAAGCACATATAAAAGTTGATTGCCAGTTCTTAGAATGAACAGAGATGAGGTTGCAGCTGATTGTTGGAAGTTCCATTGTATCATCTGAGACCTGAGAGCACCAAACCAAGCCCTAGGGGCTTGTTTGAGACCATATAAGGCCTTTTTTAGCTTACATACATATTGAGGTCTGTCCTTATCCGCAAAACCCTCTGGTTGATGCATGTATACATCCTTAGTTAAAGGACCATTTAGAAATGCATTATATATGTCAACTTGATGAATGAGCCAATTTAGATTCACTGCAAGAGCTGACACAACCCTAATTGTTGATGCTTTTGCTACAAGACTAAAGGTCTCTGTAAAGTCAATACCATAGGTTTGATGAAACCCCTTGGCCACCAACCTAGCCTTATGCTTCAACACAGTTCCATCAGGTTTCAGTTTGAGTTTGAAAACCCATCTGCTTCCTACAATACTATGATCTCTTGATGGTGGTACCGGTGTCCATGGTCCATTTCTTTGTAGAGTTTCAAATTCAGTGATCATGGCCTGTCTCCACTCAGTACAATTTAAGGCATCTGAAACTTTAGCTGGTTCAGAAAGATGATCAGGTAGGACAGTGGACTGAATTTGAGCTGAATAGGTTTTAGGTTTAAAAATACCACTTTTGGAACGTGTTTGCATATGATGACCTTGTGTTGGTTGTGTGTGTGTTACAGATTCAGTGGAGTTATGTTGATCAGATGCAGGGCTCATATTAGTAGGTGAAGAACTTTGTGGTGGTGTGTTTGTGGAACTAGACACCATGTCTGGAGAATGTGAGTTAGAGTTTGGTGTGTGTAAGTTAGAGAATGAGAAATTATGAGAAGGAGGTTGTACCTCTTGTTGTTGTGCAGGGCTTTGGACTTGTTCTGCAGATCCCCCCTCAGATGTGCCAATATCAGATTCTGATTCCGGATTAGAGACATTAGGAACATAAACAAGAAGGGAAAGAATGATAGCAGGATTAGTATGTGTCTCCCTAGAGAGTCCCTGGGTGAAACCTTCCTTGAAAGGGAACTCATTCTCATTAAAAACAACATTTCTGGTAATAAATATCCTACCAGACACATTCAGGCCCTTATAACCTTTGTGACTAGGACTAACACCTAAGTAGGTGCATTTACTGGTATGGTATTTGAACTTTGTTAGGAAAAAAGGCCTTAAATGGGAGAACAGGTACATCCAAAAACCTTATGAAACTTATAGTCAGGTTGCTTTTGGTGCAAAACCTCAAATGGGGACTTGTTTTTTAAGACAGGAGTAGGTAAAATATTAATAACAGACACAGCTTCTTGAAAGCTATCCCACCAAAATCTCAAAGGGAGAGAGGCATGTGTAAGTTGTGTGAGACCTAACTCAACAATGTGCCTATGCTTCCTTTCTGCCCTACCATTTTGTTGGTGATCATAGGGACAGGGATGTCTGAACTATATTCCTTGACTTTGTAGGTAAGTTTCAAGGTTTCTGTATCCCCCCCAATCTGACTGCAGACACTTAATTTTAGTACCAAATTGATTCTCAACAAGCTATTGAAACTGAATGAAAGTGTTATAAACTTCTGACCTTGATTTTAATGGAAAAATCCATGTGAATCTAGACCGGTCATCAATAAAATGAACATAATATAAGAAACCAGACATAGATTTAACTGGGGGCAGGACCCCACACATCAGAGTGAATTAAATCAAGGACATGTGAGGCATAAGAATCTAAATTAAAATAAGATAGGTCATGACCCTTACCAAACAGACAGGCATCATAAAAGGTCAACTGATCATTCACATCAATATTACAGGATTGAAAATTTTGATTTAAAACTAGTCTCGATGGATGACCTAGCCTTCTATGCCAGATATTAGGATCTTTATTAGGAGTAACTGCTCTTACATGAGCACTTAGGGAAATATGTGCTGACTGAGAGGCAAGAAGGTTGCATTTGGAGTGAAGGGAGGTCTCATTTGGAGCCAGAATCTGATACAAGCCCATCCTTGAGAGTTCCTTGCAGAAGTATTGTCCCTATTGACTTGTCCTTCACATAACAAGAAAAGGGTGTGAATACAACAGTGATGTGATTATCATAAAGCAATTTGGATAAACTGATCGGATTCTTGGTAATTAGAGGTACATGTATTATGTTTTTAAGCAAAAGAGTGGTGTGTGGACATTGTGTAAACAACTATGTTTGGCCAATATGTAAGATAGGCAACTTCTCACCATTCCCAACAACTAAAGATTCAGAACCAGTATAACCTGAACTGAGGTGAAGATTGTTGAGATCAGCTGTGAGGTGATTAGATGCTCAACTATCCATATACCAGGAATAATGTGCAACAGATTGAGGTGAGGCAATATAGGCAGATGCTTGTTTTTTTATCACTACCACCAGAGATGCTACTAGGAGGAACAAAATATTCTTCAAACCTATGCCAAAAGATGTGACTATATGCCCTGCTTTGACACATAATTGACACACCATCTTGTTCCCAGAATAACCTTCAGTGCTTCTACCACCTCCATTTCTGCCTCTGCCTCTGCCACCTCTTCCATTCCCCCTGCCTCTTCCACCATTACCTTGCTGGTTAGGTGGTCTGTTTCTTGCATTTCCATAGGAGTTGCTTCTGTTTTGTTGTCCCTGAGCAAAGTGAGCAGTAGGTCCTGAACCAGAGTACCTAGCAATGAGCCTTTCATGAGTCATGAGCTGGGACTGGACATCCTGCCAGCTTAAAGAGCCAACCCGAGAAGTGATATTCACAACAGCCGATTCATAATCTCTATCTAGTCCTCCCAAAGTGGCTAAAATAAGTTCCGATTTGGTGATAGGATACCCATCAACTAGTAAATTATCAGAATAAGACTTCATTTGAGATAGATAATCAGACATGGATTTAGACCCTTTTGAAGCTTTGGATAAGGCATCTTTGTATTCAAGCATCCTTGATTCAGATCTGCTGTTAAAAAGAGTTTCGAGTGTAGTCCAAATCTCATGGGCTATGTTACATCCAATGACTTCACCTAATGCTTGTTCCGTTATAGATCCAAGCAACCATCCCATTAACAGATTATCTTTGGTGTTCCAGTCTTCATTCATCAGATGGAAAGTAAGATTGGGAAAACCAGATCGTTGAAAGGAATCATTTAAAGAAGGGGTAGAACTAAGCAGATGGTCTTCAAGCTTATATCCTCGAATGATGGGTAGCACGGTATAACGTCACAGAAGATAATTATTTTGATCCAACTCCACGGTGCATGTCTGTCTGACTCAAATTGTTGGAAAATGGTGGGTGCAGCAGCGGCGAAGTGGGATTTGGATTGGGAGATCCGAAGAAAGGAGGAACATGCATGGTGGTCCTTTGGTTGATATAAGGAGATTATGGTCTGACAAAGGAGTTTCCAGCTTGAGAATTTTGAGGAGGAATACCCGAGCTCAGAACAGGGATTCGGTGACAACACCATCGGAGAAGAAGGGAAAACTGGCTATGGAGGATCCGATGTTAAGTCTTGTTGTTTGAGTATAACTTGAAGCATTTGCTCCAAGGATCGGAATAGTAGAAATGGCAGCTTGAGGTTGAGTCCCATTGAGGCTAGAGTCTCTGGGAACACCGTTTTTAGCGCTTCCTGTTGCCGGAGCTCCGGTGGTCGCTATGTGTGAGCTCAGCTCTGATACCAAGATAGAAACAGACAAAACATTTGTTTTCCAGAATCTTTCATTAGATTTTTTAGTATAGCAATACCAGCCTTATAATATGGCTGTGGTCAAAACAGACATAAAACATCATCACCCTACACTTGGCTTAATACTGGTGTGCCCCGTGTCACTAATTCTTAATAGCGTATATAATTTTTGTAAACTAGAGGAAAAAGTCAAACTATGCTCCAACATGCGTTAATATATTTCAAAAATAAAAAAGAAAAGAAAAAGAAATACTACATATACATAAATTACAATTTAGTTAAATAAGTCAAGACTGTAAAAATCATTATTTGCTATATAGAATCACTTTAATAAATTATACAAAAGTACTCGATTTAAAGAAGTTTCCTTTCAGTCAACTTATGCTCACGTCATTTCCTCCTCCCAGCCTCAGTTTCCATCATTTCCTCTGTCTTAAATACCAGCCGTATTTTCCATTCAGTCGGAGAAATGAAATCTCACCCATTTGCTGACACAAAATTGTGATGTGGTATCGATGTGTCAATCAGCTGAAAAAATTAGATGTGTTCATAAAAGAAGGGGATGGTTTGTATTTAATGGTTTTTTTTTTTTTTTTTTCCACAAGAAACGAAAGCTTTCATTAGATCAAATTAATTGTTACAAAGCCAAAATGGAACAGAATTATGCCAAAATATCCCTACATCCGAACGGAACGAGAAAGCGAAGATTGTGCGCCATCTTGTTGCTTTCACGCTCGGTGTACAAAATATAACAGCGTTCGAACTTACTGGCTAACAACTTAATATCATCCAAAACTATAGAAACATCAGCTGGAGGGGGTCTTGAACTATTACAAATATTTACCAAGGTTAGACAATCTGAATAACAAACTATACATTTAAGCCCCATCGCTAAGCATCTACTCATACACCATCGTAAGGCTTGGGCCTCAGCAGCTAACGCCGAGCTGCACTGCGACCTCGGAGAGACCCAGGCCTCCAAGACTGCATCATTCTCCTGGAGAAGAACTGCACCATATCCCGCAAGACCCGAATCCGGCTTCCAGGCTGCATCGACAAAGGCTCGCACCTCCACAGAATGGGCGTCCTCGCGCTGCAAGACAGGAGAGGAAGAAAAGGAATCAGGGGTAGCCCTCTCCTCATTATGTACCTGCATATATTCGGACCAGGCCTCACTGGAAAATTTTGCAGTTTCCTCAAAAGTCCAACATAAATTATCAAAAGTACGATTGCATCGAGCTTTCCAAATATACCATAAGACAAAACAAGATAAGGTGATCCTGTCAATAAGAGTAATTGAAGGCTTTCCCTTCGAGATTTCGTCCCACCAATGTGGTAAAGAAGCATTCAGAGACCCGAAAGTGCTCCAAGATAACCCCACAAGCTTCCAAACATTTTGAGCAAAAGGACAATGTATGAGAATGTGCTCAACGATTCTACCTCCCGCCCACAGAAACTACATAAAGAAACAGGAAAGCCAAACCTTTTATTCAGCACCTCCGAGGTGGGAACCACTCTTTTCAATAATTTCCAAATAAAATTTTTTATTTTTATGGGCAAAGGGAGAGCCCAAATTCTCTTCCAAAATTTTTCATTCAGGCCATTATTATGTAGTGATGATGAACTATGCTTCAAGCTTATTCTATATTGTACACAAAAATCATAGGCCGCCTTGGTGACAAATCCGCCATTATTCGAAAACCTACAACTTCTTTTATCCGGCACATTAGCTATACTAACCGGAATTTTAATAATTTGGTTAACATCAACGGCCAAAAATGCTTTGTAGAAGCTTGTCCCGGTTCCAAGCATTGTTAACCAAAAAATCCCTAACTCGCAAGTCATTAGGATTATCCCCCATAGGAGTTATTGGCAAACATTTAGGATTATTCGGAAGCCAGGGATCCTTCCAAACATTTATCGACTCACCATTACCAACTATGTAGTATGTGCTATTTTTTAAGAAATCTTGCGCCGACATTAAGCTTTTCCAAACAAAAGAGGATGAAGACGGGGTTTTACAATCAAAGATAGTACCCCTACGAAAATACCTACCCTTTAGGACTTTTGAAACCAAAAGATGCGGGTTAGAGTGGATTCTCCAAAGAGTTTTTGCAAGGGCTACTATGTTCGCGACCTCCAAATTCTTGAAGCCAAGCCCACCCCTACCCTTCGGAACGCATAAAGAATCCCATTTTACCCAATGATACCCGGCAAAGTTCTTATTAGAATTACCCCACCAAAAATTAGCCATGAGGGAATGAATTTTATTGATGATGCCTTTAGGAAGTTTGGCAACCGACATAACCAAGTTAGGAATAGCAAACAAAGTTGAGGAGAGGAGAATAGACTTACCGCTTTACTTAGAGATTTATATTTCCGGCTTTCTAGCTTTGCTTTACATCTCGTCTAACACATAAGAAAAAATTTGCTTTTTTGACCTGCCGATTACTAAGGGAAGCCCCAAGTATTTGGAATGACTCACTTCTGAAAGACCAGCGAGAAAAACCATGACTTCATTTTTAGCTTGAGAAGAAGCATTTCGACTAAAAAAGACCGCTGATTTTTCTAAGTTTATGGACTGACCCGACACCATTTCATACTTGGAAAGTATAGCGATCGGATGAGAAGCACAATCGCATTAGCACTTGTCATTAACAAAGAGTCATCCGCAAAAAACAAGTGATTTATTCTAGGGCTATATCTAGAAATACGGATACCTGGGACCGCTCCATCTCGATTAGCTTTATATAGCAAGTGACTTAAGGCTTGCGCACAAATTATAAAAAGATAAGGTGACAGAGGATCTCCCTGCCTAACTCCCCGCTTAGGTTTAACAAATCCTACCCTTTCGCCATTAATAATGAAAGAAAAGGAAACCGAAGTAATGCATTCCCGTAATAAGGCCACCACTTTATCGCAAAACCCCAACTTAGCTAAAATGAAGAAAAGAAAATCCCATTCAACTCGGTCGAAAGCTTTAGACACATCCAATTTTAACGCCATATAGGCGTCTTTACCTTTTCGTTTATTCATCATGTAATGCAAGGTTTCATGAGCAACAATATAACTATCCAAAATTTGCCGGTTGGGCACAAAAGCATTTTGACTCTCACCGATGCAATTGGGAAGGCAAAGTTTTAACTTTGTTAGCTAAGATTTTTGAAATAATTTTGTAAAGCACATTGCATAAGCTAATAGGCCTAAAATGAGACGGCTCCGAGGGGATATCCTTCTTAGGAATGAGAGCAATGCAAGTATGATTCAATTCCTTCGGAAGCTTAGCCTTTACCCGTAAATCGTTAATAGCTCCTAAAATGTCATGCTTTATGATGTGGAAACAACTTTTAAAAAAGCCGGGAGACATACCATCCGGTCCCGGGGCCGTGCTTGAATGCATCTGAAAAATTGCCGTCTTTAATTCTTGCTCATCCACCCTCCTCAAAATGTTGTTGTTCATCTCCCGGGTGATGCACGCCTCCATATCGTCAAAGTCCTGCAAAGCATCATTATTGACACCAGAAGAAGCAAAGAGACCATCATAATAATTTTGAAATTCAGCTACAATATCTACTGGAGAGCATCTCCAAGTATGATCAGAGGTGCTTAAAATTCCGGTGATAGCCTTTTTTCGCCTCTTCCCATTAGCAACTGCATGGAAAAATCGTGTGTTCTTGTCACCCTCTTTAATCCATCTCACCCTGGAAATCATTTTCCAATATTTTTCTTCCTCTAAGTATGCATCCCTAAGCTCTGCTTTCAACGCACTTAAGGCAGATGCTTGCATATTATTTTCAACTCCGAATTAATCGATCTTTTAAGGATTTTATTTTATTAGCAAAATTAGGCATATTATTTTGTTTCCAACAATTGAGTTTCATACGAACGTGCTTTATCTTGCATATTATTTGATACAATTTCGTTCCTCTTATATGTGTGTTCCAACCCTCCCTAACGGCATTATGAAAACCAGGCTTACTTACCCATCTGTCATCAAAAAAGAACATTCGACTTTTACGTGGGGCCTTACCAAAGCAAACTATATCTAAGACAATGATCGAGAGGAAGCCATATCGACATGGGTAACGGTGGCGTTTTTAAAAAGATTAAACCAACTCTGAGAAACCAAAGCTCGATCCAACCTCTCTAAAATACGAGCTTCCCCATCCCGAATACGATTCCATGTCCAAAAATGCCCAATGAAACCAATATCTATGAGTCCATTAGCAGAAATGAAATTATTAAAATCGCCAAATGAGGATTCGCATCTAGTTCTTCCCCCACTTTCTCCTCGTTAGAACGGAGATCATTAAAATCACCAGCAATTATAAACTGAGTATCCCAAAGAGGCATCCTATTTTGCAAAAACAACCATTGCTCTCTTCTAGTATTTGGATTAGGACTAGCATATATGCCTATAAACCACCAGGAAGAGTTAGGAAAGTTACCTTTAATACGCGCTTCGATGGTACACGATGTAGACGTAGTAGATACAACATTAGAGTCTTTTTTCCAAAATAGAGCTAAGCCACCCGATAACCCCACTGGATCGACGGTATGTACATGATCAAAATTAAGCCTTCTACATAGCTTCAAAATAAGTGGGGGCTGATTTTTAGTTTCTGAAAGAAATAAAATATCCGGGAGTGGAGCTTGCACATCTCCTCAATCTGGGATATTGTCAAGGAGCTCCCCACCCCTTGACAATTCCACACCATGATCCTCATTTTGAAAGGTGGAGCCATTTCGGGCTGGCTGCCTCCACCCTCTCCTCTTGTTCAGGTGCCGTATCGATTTTTAACTTCTTTTCAAAAGGTTCGGTGATCTCAACCGAAAAAGCATCAGGGGATAAGATATCCCAATTATTCTCTTTACAGCTCTCTATACAAACCTCCGTGTTAAAAACAGAGTCTTGAGGGCCGCAAAGCACAATTTTTTTAGTTGCGTCCAACTTTCTTTTCCTTAACTGATCGGTCATTTTCACCTTAAGGTCCCTCAAATTTTCCAGGGCCTGCTCAAAATTAGCATTTTCAGCAACTTCAGAGCTTGGAGCAGCGTAGTTTGGCACTTCGCAATCCGCTGAATACCACTCTATCATTAGCTTCTCTGGAGACCCAGAAGGGGAGATGTACTCTTCGATAACAATAGAATGCGGCAGTTGGTGTGGAATGTCTTCCCCAGTAATTTCTTCATCTGATTTTTGCATAAATACTTCTGTGCTGATTGCTTGCTCGCTGAGCTTCTTCAACCACCGGTTCCGAACAATTTCTTCAACCGGTACGCTTATCCGTTATTTCCTCGGTCAAAAGTCCCTTTCCTTTTCCAAGAAAAGCTGCTTTGGCCTTTGGAGATAGTTACTTCGTGGCTCTCTCCAAGACTTGGAAGCTAAAATTTTTCCCGCCTTCGTCGCGTTGATTAGTCACCTTTACTCCATTGCTCGATGATGAGTCTTTTTGGTTAACTCCGCCGAGCCGCCGCAACGGGAGCCGAATGATTTCTTATAGAGCTAATAGGTAAAGCTGTTAATTCAGGTCCATAAAGTTCTGCTCTGTAAATCCCCTCACGCTGATCAAGCACCTTCAAATCGCAGTTAGCTGCCTTATGCCCAACGATGCCACAGTAAGCACAGAACAAAGAAACATTCTCATACCTCAAGACTGCTTCAACCTCCAATCCATCCTGTTCAACAATTAGACTGGGGACAAGAGGTTGAGTGAGGTCTAATTCCACCAAGCATCTCAAGAATTTACCATATTTAGCACCCCCTAATACCACTACAACATCTTTTTTAATGAATACATCTAATTTTTTCAGCTGATTGACACATCGATACCACATCACAATTTTGTGTCAGCAAATGGGTGAAATTTCATTTCTCCGACTGAATGGGAAATACGGCTGATATTTAAGACAGAGGAAATGATGGCAACCGAGGCTGGGAGGAGGAAATGACGCAAGCATAAGTTGACTGAAAGGAAACTTCTTTAAATCGAGTACTTTTGTATAATTTATTAAAGTGATTCTATATAACAAATATAGGATATTTTTACAGCATTTTCTTGATTTACTTAACTAAATTGTAATGTATGCATACGTATTTTTACAGCTTCAGTTCCATATAGAAAAAATATATTCAATTTATACAATAAAAATCCATTACATGCATAATAAAATATGCCACTTGACACAGCTTACTCGTGGATCGTAAAATTTGTCAAAGATTATGATATAACCCAGTTCCATCTTGAAGTATATAGTTTCAATTCAATGCAAATTGAAAGAAAAAAGAAAAAAAAAACCGTATTTTGATGAAATTGGCCACCGAATGCGTAAGGCATTAATTTTTGTTTCAAGTTTGAACTTTGAACTTCCGCGATCCAAAGCAACTGGAAGCTTTTCTTGCTTTGGGCGCCATTGCTTAGGACTTTACAAGCCAAATATAAATGGGTTCATACTTCATACATATTGCAGGATTTCATCCTTCATTTACAGTCTCATCTTCATAAAACCCAAAATTTTGTTAGCACTACAGCCTACAGGCCACAGGGAGAAGAAACCTTTTTCTGGGAAATGTTAAAGGCTTTCATTTTCATTGGTTTGTCCACGGATTACTTGTTAATGCCGGCGGCAAGTGAATGGGGTTAGTCGATTATTGTTGCTATCAATCTATATGCTTGTATTATTATGCCCATTATCTTATCTTGCAATCGCTAGTGTAATGATTCACCTTCTATGCTCTTTATGGAATTTAACGTTTCTGATTTCACACTTTTTCCTACTTTACGGATTGATTATCGGCAATTTGGGATTTCAGTTATTGCAGTAGAAATATCATTATTTTAAACTAACTTGTATTTCTTAATAATCTGGAGAATTATCCCAGGAAATGTGGAGAAAAAATATGGCTATTTGTGTACGCAATTGGAATTCTGTGAAAGACTTGTTGATTATGAGATTATCACATACATGGAAAGCAAATAAAAGTTCTTGAAGGGGGCTTCTTTCAGAGAAATGATTTTATTCTCATGGAGCCTGGGATTAGGTAAATGCTATCTAGAGTGTGAGTATGTCATCGCTTAAGACATTTTGGGCAAGCCTTCAGACATGTTACATGTTAAGCCCAAGCCCACGGCCCTGCGGCACGCGTGTTGGCTTTAAGGTCCTCCCTCTTGCACAAAAGTGCCTTGCCTCTTGGGCGAGCCTTCAGATATATTGAGTAGCAATGGAAGTCATTTTGGGTATATTTTTTTGGAGTACAAGGCTGAGGAACACTTTTGGGGATGGCCATTGGATCATCACAGGTGGGCTGGAATACACCCTTGTATCATAAATTGCATTGGTATTGTTGACATGAATTAGAATTGGGTTATTGAACTACGATCAGTGTATTGATCCAGGTTGTGTTAATCTTCACTAATTTAAGGAATATTTATATTACTTAGACAGGATATAAAAGATCATCCCGCGATTGTAGTATAATCCGTAGCATAGCAAGTCTTACCTTTTTGAGCTTTGGAATGTAAAATCTTTTTTATATACATTGAACTAGTGTAATTTGCTGGTTATATTTGGTAAGTATTTGCTCTTTTCCATGCTTGTGGGGCTGGAATATTTGCCTCAGGCACTGCCTAATTTTTTCCTCATAAATCTTTTTTCTGCCTATTCAGAGAATTTTTAGTATTGAAACTACTGGTTTACGATATATCTCTTGATAAACAAAAATCAATAATGGCTAATGTTGTCTTCTAGATGAATGTTCTTACAATTCTATGGCCTTTCATAGTAACTTGAAATTTAGTACTTGCTTTGTTCTTGAAAGGTTCAGGCTGCTGTGGGGCAATCTATGGATTTTAAGGATATCAGCTTTTCTGTTCCTCTTTTTGCATCCAAGTTCGAAATTTTTTATACTAAGAAGTCCCCCAAAGCACATAAAGACACCTGGCAAGGAAAAAAAAGGGAGTTGATGGTCATTAGTTGAGAACCTGAATGTACATTAATTACATTCATACATACACTCCCCTAGTCAACATTTCCATTCATGTAAAAGGAATATCCGCGAGACTGGACCCGGGCCATTTGGATGTCCTTGTGTAATTCTATAACAGACTAAATAAATTTTCCGAAACAACCTTGGCCTGAGAACGGCACACTCACCATTGTCTTTGGCTGCTTGTGTGACTCCTACCTGGCAACACCGCTTCCAATTTGTCTTTTTCCCCGTATAATTTTGTGTATTGTCATCTATGTGTGATAATTTTTAGTTAAATTTATTTGTAAAGTTCTGATTTCTTTGCCAATTGCCATTTGGTTGTCTCTTTTTGTGATGGCTCCAACTTCTGATCATGATCCATTGATCCTTCCTGGGGTACGATAAATTTGCTGCATTTGCCTTTTTTTGAGTAGTTTTGTTTCTGTTTTTCGATTTGTGTGTTTAAATTCTAAATAGCTGTGTTAGCCTTGATTGGGAATTTGCTTTTGAGTATATCTGTGTTGTTATTCATTGTGTTACAATCTATACACATCAGGGGAACAAATGTAAGAATTCACATGAAATTAAGTTTTTTTTCTTTCAAGCACTACTGGGATTTACCAGTGTAATTAATCCCTAGATACTATCGATTATCTGAAAGACCCAACTAATTAAAGCTAGGGGAAGTGATGTTCTTGGTAAAATTTGGTACTCTATATCAAATCCAATCAATTTATGATGTATATACTGCAGAATGTTTGTTCTCTTCCAAGAAATTAAGAATAGAACACTTTAATGTAGTGGTGGTGGCCCTTGGTTTTGAAGGACTTTCTTCCATATATTGAAATCAAGCTTTTATGATTTTTCTTACCTGCAATTTGACACCACTTGAAGGTAAGAAGAATTATTATTAGCTTAATTTTTTAACTTTATTTTTCAAATCAGAAGTATAATTTATTGCCGGGAGAAAATTATAAAACCACTCCCCAGACATGATAATCACTTTGGTTGTTTACTACTGAGTAAAGAACTGAAGCTAATGGTTCTGTCATAAGTGCTGAATAAGGCATGATATAAAGCTCTTCTCTAGTATCTGTTGGTCTATCTTATTCTTACATATGTTCTAGTTGGATGAGTGAAATGTAAGATAAGTTGAAAATCCATACACTCTATGGTTACTTTTAAAAGTAATAAACCGCCTTAGTTATTACTATTATTATTGGGAATAATTGAGTTTTTGCTATGATTTAACGCTTTTGAGTTTTGATACTTTGAGCTTTGTTCTAACTTACCATTTTAAATGAGAGTTATTTCCCTATTCATCCTGATATATTATCTGATCCAGCATGACTTTTTCTAATTAGGTTTTCATCAACTTTAACATACCAAGGGAAGGTATAAACCTTTAGTTAATTTATTCGAGTAGATACTCAGTTGATTTGCATTTATGATTACTTTTAGAGTAAAAAGGGCTAAAAGAAGAAACTGCTTTGAGAACGCGTACATGAAGTTGGATCAATGACTCTGTATAACCGAGCTGTATTCAGTCCATTTTTTCTGAACTACATGATATGAAAATTTCATATGCTTGAACTTGTTGGGATTCATGAGCCGAGAGTGCATATATTGGAAAAATTATTATGAGCTCTTTCGTAGGATTTTGAGTGTGTGTGCGCCAAATGTTAATGATATGCCATTGATGTCATGCTTTGAATACTTGAGATGACGAACAAGATAAGAGAATGATTATTTCATTCATCAGAACGCGCAGGATGGCAACACAGTTAACTTGAAGACAGCTGCGCCATATGAATGTGATCATATTACTCGGACTCCTGCAAACCGAGTTGAATTTATTTATGAAAGGCGTCGTAGAAAGGGAAGCATGGAGAAGAAAGGTGATATCATTAAGGAGGACCATGAACAGACACAAGTGAAGTTGGTCTCGGAAAAGATGGTTGAGAAACACCAAAACAGTGTAGTTGGTGAAGATCTGGCCATTGACGTGTTAACCCATCTGGCCATTGATGTGCTAACTAATCTGGCCGTTGATGTGTTAACTCACCTCAAGGTTTTTCTTCACATCTACACAATAATATTAGGCGATAAGCGACTTGTCCCTTTTCTGGAATACTTTTATATTTATAAAATATATGTGAAATTTACAGGAATTGGCTTCTCATTCAACACCCAAACTAGAGACACATAATGCTCCCTTGGGAAAGACCTATAAACCAAAAGACTCCAATTTAAAGGTCTGCAAGGCTAAATGTAAGAGGAAGCATTCTCCATCAAGGAAAGAGGTCTGGATCTATATTCAGCTAAATTTTATTTTATGTGCTTATTATGTATTGTAAGTTTGTACTCCCCCCACATCCCCCCCACCCCGGTCCTGTAATATAAGTCTTTTTGACTCTGTTTTTGTCCCTTAAGTTGAGCATTTATCACCTTGCTCAGTTTCTTCATCTTGCCCATAATTTATTATCAATCTAACCACTTTTCATTACTTTACAAATATTGCATTAATGATAGTCAAAAGGGTATTTTAGACTTTTTCCCTTAAAAATTCTGACATTCATCCACTTCCCCTGTGTGAAAACCTATAAAAAGACCTATAAGTTGGGGCGGAGAGTCTATATAATTTTTGCTAAGCTTGCTTGAATTTTCTTGTTATTTCTTGCCATTTATAGGCATTGAAGAATACAATCACCAAATCTCCAAAACATGAAAAGAGGCGTTGGTATCCACAAAAGGTAAATATCAATTATCTCTAGCATCCAAATTAGCATGGTTTTAGTTAGTGCATAATGCATGCAAGTAAATAAGCATCTATCATGTCCATTTCTCCACAATAAAACAATGAAAATGTAAATGATAAGTATCTGTTAGTTGAACTATTAGTAGATGCAAGCGAGCAATCAATAAAACCTAAACCCCCACACATGCTTGCTAAGTTTTGATTACATCCTATCCATGCCCACCTTGATAAAGTTTCTTTCTTGGTACTTCAGTGTCATATTTTCCACTCAATAAAATACCACCTCAATTTAAGGCAAATGATTCTAAGACATCAATAAATTATGGGCCTAAACTCCATTAATATTAAAGAAAACATGTGATAACAATGTACGTAGTGCTTTTCTTTCTGTAGTAATCTGTATCAACAAAAAGAACAAAAATTCTATGGAACGCATTTGCTTGGTCATATTTGGAGTTTTTTTTGTTTGTAAAAGGTAGTAAATCCTATTAGTACATCCTCTTTTCATTTCCTTTTTTGTCAAAGTGGGATTCGCCTCTAGTTATGACAGCACCACCGTGTTGCTACTAAGCTGGGAAATTTATATGAGCACATACAGTAGCAGGTGGTGAGTAGCATTGGCGGACACACATTGAACAGACCGAGGGCACGTGCCATATCAAAACAACGTCGTTTTGCTTTTACAAATAACTTTTCCTAATACCCTTCCTTAATTTCACTTTGGTGCCCCCGGCGACATCCATTTCTGGATCCGCCACTTGCGAGTAGTAGAAAATGTTTAGCATGCCTGCGGTTTGTTGAGTCCACTGCTGTATCGTCTTCTTTTCCAAATCCTTTTTTTTTTTTTTATCATTTCTCAGTGTAATTTCTACCTACATGCACCTCCCACCTACAGAGAGATTGACATAGAGCCATTGCCATGTATTTTTGGTTTCTTTTTACTGCGAATTGTATAAGGCAATGTGTTAAGCCCCATATATGCATTAATCTGCCAATATGAGGGTACATATTAAAGTATTTTAACTCTTAGGAGCTGATTTGAACCAAATTTAAATGACAGGGATCAAATGGCACAAATCTATGGTTTGAATAATTCAAACTATATTCCATACCCTGTCCCTCCCTTTATATTTGTATATTTATTCCTGTTGCATTTCAAGATCACGCGAAATCCTATTTAATGCACTATGATATCAAAATTTGGAATAGTAGTAGTTCATCTAAATGTTAACAAGTAGGCTAATATTTTTCAAGGTAATTACTTCTGATGAGTATCTATCCTTTTTTTATAACATTTTTGGAGTTTAACAAAGCATTTATCTGTTGGAGTATGCCGCTTTCTTGTTTTTAACGTTTTAAGTTTTCCCTAAAGAATGGTTGTGGATGCCTAAAACCATCTCATGGGCCTTGAAAATCCCATGAAGCTTATAATATAACAATTTGTGATTTTATTTTTTGGTCTTCTTTGTTCCTCCAAGTCTTCTAGGGCATACCGTCTGGTCACCGAGTTTGGACACATGCTGATTGAGTATGATATAAGGGTTTGGTGGCCGATTGATCAAATGTAAGCGTTTTTTTTCCTTTCTCTTTTACTTCTTTAAATGATTAGGCTGAATATGTTTTATGCTTCTAAAAACAGCTTTGCGTAAGAAATACTTACGAATTTTGTTCATGCTGATCTTCATTATTCTCTCTCTCGGTCTTCCAAATAGAAGTCAGTTTCTCATATTAAGCATTATATGCAGTAAATATCTGTGTGATCTAGAGAAAGTAACACATAATTGATCTCTTCATCCAACTCAATCTAGAGTTGGCCAATGGGTGTTTTGGGGGGCAATGGATTAAAATTGTGTCGAAGACGAGGAAGATTGATATAGAATATGGGAGTTTTCCCAAAACAACGCACTTAATTTGGTAGGAAAGTGAATGTGAGCTTGTGATGCATTAATAAGGCCGTAATATTTCCTCGTGACAAAGTGTTTTGATTTGGAATATGAGACGATATCATCAAGCTAGCGCAGGGTTAAATTTTTAGATATTTAAAAACGGATATAATCTTCATTTTAGTGAATGCGTTTATGGGGTAACTTCAGATGCTTCTGTTCTTTTCCTTGGCATCCCTTCATGTGTGAAAATTATATCAGCCGTCTCATGAGGTTTTAGCTATGATTTAGTAGCCACTCTTAAGGTTGCATATAATGTCATAAACATTGCTTCTTCATACTTTTCATGATATTTAAGCGTCAGATGGAGGAAAATAAAACAATTTTTATTATACTATGGGGTTGGTTGAAACGAATGCTTGAAATCTTATAGAGTTTGTAGTTCAGTTCGGTCCTTTTTTTAATTACATTGGGGACGGGGATGGAAATCGACCCTGGTTCTCACCAGGAAGTGCAATGGCTTTGCCACTAGGCCATATCCAATTCCCAACTTCAGTTTGGTCGTCTTTTAAAGAAACTTGTGTTAAAACCCTAGATTTTTCAAGCTGTGTTGGTCATAATGAAGCAAGGCACATTATGTATCATCTTCAGAAATTGGTTTTATTGAAGCTTTATGGATCATGGATTAACTGCAATCTGTAAAGTTCCTCCATTGAGCTTCAGGTCTAATTTCTTGAGTGCATAGTGCTTTGTAAGGCGAGTTGCACGGTAGATTATTGCAAAGCAGGATTTGTAGGAGTTTGTACTGGAACTGTGTGCATGAAATGATTGGATTATAGAAACTCAGACCAATCCAATCAATGCTATTGGTGCATTAACTAGGAGATGTAAGTGAGAACTGTAAAGAGCGACTTTCACTTGACCAAAGTCATCCCTTGCAATGGTGCATGTCTAAGCATTAATTCTCTTAAAATTTATTCGGACTAGTTTTATTTTTTTACTTCAATCTTTGTGTTCTCCATTGCTATGTGCTGAAATTGTCCATCTTTTGAGAGTTAGATGTTTATGCATGTACTTTCGTGAAATTTAACCTGAATTTGTCTTATGATATAGGTTTTTTAAGGGAACAATTGCTCATTTTGACTGTGAAAGTAAACGACACACAGTAAGTGGATCTACCGAGACTCTTGTAAAACATTCTTTTTACCATTTTAACTTTTGCTTGACAAATTTTCCTACAACAAAGGACTCTTTATATTTTCACTTTTTCACGTATACATACTTCTAGCCCTGTAATGTTTGTACATACTTTTCGGAAAGCAAGTTGGCATCCTCTTACCAAAGCTTAATTTCAAGCTTTGACTGCATCACATGGTGCAGAAATTATACCTTCCTTAATAATTTCATTAACTTTTAATCTTGTGTGCGGCAACAAATATGCAAAACTTGGACTGTAGTGCTTATTCATCTGCTTATCATTTAATCGGTTTGAGTCTTTGAATATGTAGATTAAGTATGTAGATGGTGATGTGGAGACACTTAACCTTACTAAAGAATGTTGGCATTTCGCTGATTTGGAGAATTTAAACCCTATTTTGGTAATTCATCTCTCTCTCTCCCCCCCCCCCCCCCCCCCCCCCCCAACTTATTTCTAATGACTTCTCTATCTGTTTCTATTTTTTGTATAGTATGTTACCTTAAGTGGCATGTACATTACCTTGTAGGACCTGGAGACTTATGAAGGGCCTCCTCCTCCTCCTCGGAAAAGGTAGTTATCCAGACGCGGAAACCTGAATACAGTAGAACTGAAATGCTTGGTTAGCATAATTAATACAGGAGAAACAACGATTCCAACTAAATATAGTGATATTAAACACAATATCAGAGAGTATGATGCTCTAGGCCTAATCCTTCATCAGATGGATGAAGCAGCACAACCAAGCCTGCTCTAGCAAGTTTAATTGCAAGGTTTCTGCAGTCGTCTTCATCATTTAAAGACAGGAGCTTTGTTGTGCATGTTAGATCGTAAAATCTGATGAATCAACTTGTTTGGTTTCCTTGAATTTATCAAACATAAATCATTTTTCCTAGTGTATGTGAAAAGTTGAGATTGGTGCTCTTTTTTTATGGCATCATCATCAATACATTTAAGTGAAGCTTCTGTCTTTTTGCAGTGGTGGTTCAAGGAAAAAACGAAGACATTGACAAAGATTCGCTTGTTGAAGTCTCTGTCATCATCATCATCTCCTTACACCTGTCTTTATAAACTTTCTATGTATGATGATGATCATGGATTTCCATCTGTCTTTAGATTATTATTCCTGTTGTTGTGTTTTAGAAGCGGTCAGTACGCCTATGCAGTTTGGCAGTGACACTAAGTATGGCATGATTGTATATTTGTTCTTTTAGACAACTTTATGAGACGGCGTATGTACCTTTGAACATAATGCATGTTGGATTTGACGTTTTTGTTGCATTTTAACTTTGGGATGCAAAGACATAATGAGATTTTTCTTAAACTTGGTAAGAACATGAGTCTTTCCCTCTTGATTTCCATGCCTACTTTGTCCCTATTTTCTCAGGCTGATGTTCCCTTCGGAATATAGGGTTTTACGGGTTGCTTTTACCATTTTAAGCCTTCTCTTTTACTACCATGCCCACCCTTATATCCAGTCTGTGCTCTTCTGATCTAATGATCTGTTCCAGAGGCTAGAGGGACACTTGTGTCTTTTTCTCATATGTCTTTGTCTACCACAACCATCAATTTGACAATAATGGATCATACTGATAAACATTAGATCCAATTATTGATCAAAAGTCAAGATGATTGTTGCATTTAAATGCTTTGTTTAGATATTCAATTATTGATCAAAAGTTGAGATGATGGTTGCATTGTTTATCTAGTACTATCTGTTCATATCTGGACTTTTTTCATGTCTATTCTTTTCTTCAACATTAGGAGCGTAAAACGCACTACATGTTGATTGGAATTAAAATCAGTCACACATACAACAATTAGAACATCATCATTAAATAATCCAAACTCATCTACAAGGAAACCTTCAACTTGAGAATTTACACTATAGATATAAATATCTGATAAACATTCTTACATAAACACATATCTCTCTCTATGCCTTCTTGAGAGTAGTTCAGAAAATGTTAAAAAGGACACTTCCTTTCCAGGTCTACACCGACAATACTTGGTTTACACTGATTGATTGATTAACATCATCTCAACAAACTGCAGATTCGCTACGTCGATAAACTCAATTCGTCTATCGTCCTTTCTAACTCTAAGTCGGTTCCATCATGAAACTGCCTACCTTCATCAATGTTGTTGGTAATCATCAAGCCATCGACTTTGTCTTTTGTTGCATCAGCAGCAGCAGCAGCAGCAGCAACAGTTACAGCAGCAATGCAATCATGGAACCTGAAGCAGTTGATAATGTGGTCATTGGTGAGGCCAGCAACTTGCATGAATGAATAGACTACGGTTGGCCCTATTCCACGAAACCCTCTTCGAATTAGGTCTTTGCTTATTGCATCTGCTTTTGATGTCCTGATTGGAACCTGGCGGACATAGCGAAAGTGACCAACTATTGGCTTGTAATTCACAAAGCTCCATATGTACTTGTCAAAAGACCCATGTTCTTCTATTATCTGCATGCATCATTAGCACCAAAAAGAAGCACTTAGGATAAGAAATTCAATCAATCAGTACAAAATAGAACAAAATTTAGTGTCTTTTGCTCATTTACAATCAAGCCAAACAACAAATCACCAAAAAAGGCAAAAACTTCAAAGCATTATTCTGCCCTTTGTTTTCTCTTGCTCTCTAGAGTGGAAGTTTGAAACGCATTTATCAAATCATTTACCGATGTACCAGTCATAATGCAAGTCAAATTTTGAAAATGCATATTTGACCTATCAGCCATTGATTTTTAGCAAGCACAAATGAGCTCAGAAACCATGTTTCCGGTATATATTTTAGCAAAAAGAATCACTAATTGGAAAGAAAACTCTTGAAGCCAAAAGAGTTGGCTCAGAAATGTTTAAAGCTTAAAAAGCAATTTGTAGACTGGCTAAAGCCCACAAAGTGGAAGACTGGAAGCACATAGTGGTTTCAAGGCTTTATGGCATCGAAATAGTAACGCAGATATGGGGCCAACAACAACAAATGGATGACTCATTGAAAACTCAAGCAACGATATGGTGGCTCTTAAAATATCGAGCAACACAAGCAAGCAGTGGGAAACCTTTCGTAACAACATTGATATATCAATGTTTTGTGGGAAGGCTTTAGCTCAATGGCATTGAATAAACAAGTCACTACATGCGTTAGGAGTTTTGTGATTCAGAATCGGGATTGTGTCAGACAAAGGGCCTTAATTAATAAGGCCACTATGGATGCTCTCATTACCAGGCCGAGAAGTTTAGGGTCCATACAACATGACAAGAAAAAGCGATGATAGTTATAAGCAAGATAAACTATAGAACCACACAGTACTAACCTTACAAGTTTGCCGAGCATTTTCAATAATTGCTCTTAACTTTAACTCAGATAGGAGAGTGCTAGCAGGGTTTCCAGGTGCAATTATCTTCTTCTCATTCAATTTCGAAACAGCAACTGGGTCAAAATCCCGAAAGATTTCTCTGCATTCAATATCAACTGAATTGATAACCTAAACACAGTAAAACATCTGGCATTCTATTTTTCAATTGATTGCCTGAAGCATTCAAAGTTATTTGTGAACGTACCTAAATGTTTCTCTCCTACTAAGAATGGTAGGCCAATTAAGTTCCGCCAATGCAGTGCATAAGCTTATCAATTCAAAAAGCCTCCTGCAAATTTTCAAATATAACATGCATACGGGGAAGGCCTTCAAGTAGACGTTGACAAGATAACCAACACGAGATTTCAACAGATAATTACATACTTGTCTTCGTGGACTGGGACACCCCATTCTTCATCATGAAATGCGGCATACAAGAGATCTAAAACAAATCAAAACATAATTAGTAGAACAATTATAACACAAAGAATGCTGGACACTGGTATCTGAAACAGTAATCTTATGAATAATATATCTGAAGTAGATGGAGAAATGGATATGCGATAAAGCGTATACGATAGCTTATTTGAGGATATCCTGTGACCAGTACCTTATGCTAGTTGATCAAATAAATCATCAACAAGAACAGTTTAAACACAGCAACGATTCCTTGGATTTACCATGCAATAAATATCCACTCCAGTCCACAGAACTCCCTATTTGAAAACCGAATCATGAATAAATGCTCAATACACACTCTAATGTGCTTGATATTCCTCCCTCCCACCCCCCCCCCCCCCCCCAACCACTCAAAGGCAAAAGGGAAATCTAAGGAAGAAACAGCTGGGCCTTGGAGCACTAAGAGTGAAAATACAGTCTTATTCAATGATGAGGGACTTGGGAGGAGAAAGAATGGTGCTGCCTTGGAATGGATATCCCGTCACTAAACACAAGGATATATTATACGAACCACCCATGAGTGCAGCTAACTCAATCAAAGCTTTACCTTTTACAGTTCACACTTAAGTATAATTCAATATACCATTTTAGGAGGTAAGCCATGCTAGATGCTAACGCTCTCAGAAACAATGTAAATTACTTACAAAATAAATCCATTTTCACCAAAACAACTAAGATTACCCCTCACAATTCTGGAAAGAAACATATAAAATAAATTCAAGTAGCAATGCCATACATAGTTCATTCTATCTCTTTATGCAGAACCCACATATCCAACTAAAGTAGTAATATACCATCAATAACACCAATTCAAACAATCACACTGACACAATCTCACGTAAAAAAGCAAGATTTTCTGAGCAAATTGGCACATTACGTCAAGGTTCAAATATGAAAGAGGAACCCTTTATTAACTAAAGAGCTTACCAGTATTTGAGGTTACCCAACTGCACCTTTTCTTAGCTAGAGAATCATCGACTGAATTTAATCCTGCTACCACATCTGCCTCAATTTTTTCAACTTTTCCGGTTTTAGGCTCACATTGTGACTTCCGCCGGACCCCAGTAGTCGAAAAACTCCTCCGAAGAACGCGCCCTGTGGACGCACGGGACGCACGGCTGTGGGTAGAATCCGTTGACGCATCAGACGAGCAAGAAGCGTTCATCGACAGATTCGACCGCAATAAAAACGACCTAGGCTCCTGTTTCTGCATAATCGACACCGCATTAGCTCCATACTTCCTCGGTGACGGAGAAGAATCATCACTGACCACCGGCAATCCCTTCTCATCGTCGACTTCCTCTGACGTTTGTTTATTCACAGTCCCCTTAAACTTATTACTCACCGGCTTTCTCAGCTCCACCGCTGATCTAGCCTTGTTATTACCCCCCGGTCCAAGCACCGGCCGGTTGGATTCCGTTTGGCCGTTCAGTCTCACCCTTGGCGGTCCAGACATTAACCTAAATTACAGAAAATTACGACTAACAAGCTACCGAATCTAGGGATTTTTGGACCTTGAAATTAGATAAGTAGAGTAAAAGAAGTGTAAGTAGGTGGTGCATTGACTAAATTAGGTATGGGGAGAGGAGTGAGAGAGAAGAATTGAAGGTGCATTGTAGCTGAGTGGGGTAGAGGGGAAAGACCCTAGAACGGAGGCGGAAGAGGGAGGAGGGAATGGCGGTGGCGGAGGCGTCGGAGGAATGCCGGAGAATTCGGTGGTGCCGGAGTTGGAGGGGATATGGTGGAAAATCAGAAAGACGGGGGGATCAGAAGTCCTCTAGCTGTCCGATCACTGGGAAACCCGGTTACCCATGTCTCGTGTCCGAGGATTTACTTACTTTAGTATTATTATTTTATAATTATTACTATTATTATTATTATTTTTTAATAGCTACACGTGTCGTGTCAGACATGTTAATCTTCTTTTTAGAAGAAAGTGAGACCTGTTTTTAAAAATAAAAAACCAAAAGAAGGAGACGTGTTAAAATATCGCCTCCGTTGAACTGTAGCATTATTTTATTTTATTTTGAAGGGAAGGACTGTAGCATTATCATTAGTGGAAAATTTGAAAATAAAAAATTGTCCATTTTTTCTACATATGGGATTTTTGTTATAAAACTAAGAAGATAATGGAGGAAGAACAAGAGGAAATACAATTATAGAAGAAAGGAAAATTGCTTGTGTATTATTCCAACGATATAAGGGGTATTTATAGTAGAGATTCAATGCGAACACAATAATCCGAATTAATCACAAATCTACTTAAATCAATCGAATAATAGATAATCCATCAATGATATTATTTCATAACACTCCCCTGATATCTATTATTTAAACATACAATGATATGATATGCCTTTCATTAAAACCTTACTAAGAGAAAACCCAGGTGGGAAAAAAAAATCTTAGTTAAGGAAAAAAGAGTACATATTTATCTCGTTTGATTTACTCCCCCTAAACCAAGCGTCAATTTAGATATTTCAATTGTCGCTTCCCAACGCTCTTCACCTGTCTTTCAACGTTGCGATCGACAATGCTTGATAAATAATTATCGGTTGACCGGATCTGTTGCACATCAATCTCCTCATTCTTTTGCAAATCATGAGTAAAGAAGAACTTGGGTGAAATATGTTTTGTTCTATCCCCATTAATATAGCCCAATTCAATTGAGATATGCAAGATGCATTGTCTTCATATAGTGCGATTAAATGATTTTCATTCTCATCTGACAATGTCTCAATGAATAAATGGTAGAATTGATTGTCTCGATCGTAGTTGCATAACGTATATGTCATGTACTATTAACTTTGTTAGAAAAACCCAAATGGGAAAAAAACTAGACAAGGTAAATAGTTCGCGACATATGCGTTTACGTGTTGCACCGATCGCCCTCATTAAAAACCTTTAACTAAGAAAACCCTTTGGGAAAAACTTGGTTAAAGGAAAAAAAGAAAGACAATCATTGGTTTTAAGACCAAATCCACACAAAAGTTTTGAAGTTGTCGCTCTTCCCGACGACAACTATCTTTCAAACGTACGCATTCCATTATTATAAACACTTATTATCCAAAACCGATGTAGGAATAATCTTAGTGAACAAATCTATGAGATTGTCACTAGAGCGTACTTTTGCATATCACTCTCTTTTAGAGTTTATTGGATAGTCAAATGTAGGGGCTAATAAGTGTCATTCCCACTACTCACTACGTGCAACACACGCAACACAATTAACACCGTAATCGCCTAAATAATGGGGGAAGTAATATAATCGAAATTTGCATGCATATATTTTCACTATCATGCATCGTAATTCCTTTAAATTTATGACATTAACAATGCATTACTTACATATATTCCTTTCTCAATAGGAATCTTCTCAACTGGGTCATACTACATCAACATGAATGTTAATGACCTTAACCATTTGTATGTTGCGATTGTCATATTAATTTATTTTTGAAATCCACCAAGGATTTTCATATCAATATTAATGTCCAACGACCCATAAATATACCGTCATGACATAAAGTTACTTGCGATATATTAGTTAGCGGAACATTATATTATCTATAATGGGAGAATATATTTGATCATTAACAAACAAATATTTTCAATTCAAACTCAACCTCAATTGCTTATTTCATTTTTACCTAGTCGAGTGTTTATGACACTCTGTTTGATGACTTAGTACTTGGATCCGATATAATAATAACAATTAAAGAGGCAAATATGTCGTCGACGACTATTATATTTTATTATAAATTTCTCCCATAAAATTCATTGCTAATTTGATATTAGCATAAACCAATTCCTTATCAATGTATGGATTGGTTGTTCCGCAACCCCAATATTTAATCATCTCGTCGCACGTGCAATTTTTGTTTTGGGGTTTTCGTCTACAAGACGAATCTCTTTAAGAGATTTCATGAGTGATCGAATATCAATAATAAATTGATCATTCTTCCGCGGATTTTTTATCTTTAACACCGATCGGTCTTCTACGCTTCGGCGTAGAGAAATATCTTTAATCATACTTGTTGGTGCATTTATAAATAATCACTCATTTAATTTCAATATAGGCATCCGGCATATTACTTGTTAAATACTACAAGTAAGATTATTTTCGCAGATTCGATTAAACCGATGCGTGGAAGATCGTTTATCTTGTTAAAATTTCTCGGCATTCTTTTATTCTAACATGAGATTTTCTTTATCTCCCCCTAATGCCGAGAATCGATCTTCATCGAACATGTAGCACCGAGCTATACATTGATGCTCTTTTATTCGCTTCATGCGATTTACTATATCACTATGTGATTTTAGATTCTTCAAGAATCGTTCGAAAAAATTCACGTTATATTTAGAGAAATCACTAGAATGAGACAACGAACTTTTGGTTCGTTTCTCCCTCTTTCTCGGAAAATATTTAATATATGCAAAATGTGCATAAAATCTACCCTTCATGGGTTTGATATCAATGAATGATATGTGAACTCATAGTTCATTTATGTCGAAGTTTGTCACGAGATATAATTCATATTGGGTTTTCCTCCCTCATTCTCGGACAACATTTTCTCATAATTGATATGTCAAAAATTTGAAATAACCCGTGACGGATTCAACATTTTAATGTGAGATCCTCTTATGCGGGTATCAACAAACTTCTTTTATCTTTTTCGATTTGTGGAGAAATTTTGTCTCATATAGAGATATTATATCCGTTCTCACAATTATGAATACAATGTATCGAGTTATACCAATTTTCTTGAATCACCATCCCAATTCTAGTGGATTCTCACATAAAGAATGTTTATAACCACAATATTCGAATCACTATATGCATCTTAAATACTTAATTTTGTCGCATTCATTTCACGAGAATGATTGTGATGCATCACATGTAATATGATACATATATCATTGTTTTAAATGATGCATGTAGTATCGATCACATTCTCTTCGTGGAATGGACATATCTCATTATTTTCAAACACATTATTTATACACATTTCATCGGGAAATAGTATATAAAGCAAATATTTCGATCTCGATATAACACCCATATTACTCAAAAAAATCGAGACTTGAGAGAGCATAGTGCTTTATTTCAAACAATTTTGTTTCAATATAGCACTTGCATGTTGCATTACCATATGCATCTCTCATTAATACTTTTGAGAACTTGTTTCTCAATATAATGTGCGTGTCGCACTATCGATGAGGCAATTTAATTGCTCTCATGCTCCGACTCCATTTCTTCCTTAAACGAAATGAGCAATTAATTTTTCAAAATATAACAATTGTCACATAATATAAATGAATTACAATGATTAATTATTTTAAATAGAAAATTACATTATGTATCAATTCAAGCAAATTAAATTGATATTGTAAATGCTAGTGGATCCGAGTGACAATTATCCAAATATTACAATTCATGAATCAATCATTATGAATAATTTCACTCACCAATAAAGCACTATAATATGTTGTCATATTCATTCTTATCACAACTAGACAACAAATTTTGAATATAATAACAATATAGAGCGAATGCGCCTTACAATCAAAGACCATATACATGGTATTCATTTTTTAAAAAAAACCGCAGGTTGAATATTTTTCTGTTGTAATAAACATGTGTATAGATAATCACATTAATGATGATTACTATTTTTATTGTCAATAAAATTTAACAAATATGATTTTGTTTATTGAAATTATTGCAAATGTAGTTGCCAAAAATACAACGAATGCATTAATTACCGCAATGATCATGCAAATATTGTAAAGTTATGTTTAATATCAATCCAATTAACTAAATGACATGGAAATATCATGTGTTCATATCATATCAACTTTATAGTGAAAAATATATTGATAAATTATAAAGCAGCGTATAAAACATTCTCACGTCGTATCAATATAAAGATCATATATGCGCACCATGTAAGTGATTAACACAACTACGTACACAATCATGTAAAATATAATCTATTTAATTTTAACTATTTAAAATGACTTTAATTAATATGAATATGATTGCAAAAGTAATATACATGTTGATTAATCCAAATATTGAGAATCATATATTATTATTGTGGTCAAATAACAAGATTTACTTACCAAAAATACATGATGATACAATTATTTTCCTTTTTCTTTTTGAAGAAAACTAGTCACACGTATCAATTATACACAATCGATAAAAAAAATTCCAAAGCTACTATATATATCACAAAATACTTTAGCCGTATCAAAATAAACCCAAGACAAGAAACAATTTATTTATTAATAAACGATGCTTAAGTTTAAATGCATCGTATAAACAATTTCGTAAATCGCCACTAACTCCGACATGTGGCGTAATCTTCTAAAAGATTACTTTGTTTCTTGTCATGATTATTGTTTTAATCATATAAAACAATTTTGTTAGGACGTATCAATAATGTCCTCCTCCACGACCATAACCAAATATTTCAAATATTTATAAATTGAGTCACGTTCTTTATAAAGTATGAACTCTTATAATTTGGTCGGAACTCATTATTTATTTTCATAATTCCACATCCAAAGTGGATTATTATTTTTCATTCATGATACGAAATCATAATCAATTTCATATACATCATAAATTACTTTGATTGATATTCTTTCTTCGATGCATATCATCATGATGAAAATGATTTAATTATTTTCTCAACTGTGATCATGAAATCCCATGATATATTCAGTAGATTTCTTATCTCTGAATTTCAGATCACTCGTGGAACATGTCTTTCTCTATGGACATCGGGTCCTAATTTTTATTTATATGAATGACATGTTTGTACTTTTTTCTCTGTGAATTTCAAATTCACCTTCACCAATTTTTTTTTTTTTGGCACGTCTGAAATTCATCTATGTGAATTTAATATTCACTTTCATCGGTTTTTGACATGCCCATTTATGTGAATTTTATATTCACTTTTACGAGCTTTCTATTTTCATATGGATTTCTGATCCATTATATCTTTCTTTTCAAACATTGATCAACTTCATGTGATCATACCTCATTTTTCAATTTGCACAAAAGACAAACTCTTTTGTCTAAGGAATATAGCCATCAAGCGCTTCATATCACCGATGAAAGATTACTCATATCTTTTGCTTACGTGGTATTGACTTGATCCATAATGATTTGATGATGTCAATACCACTAGCATCAATATTACATATATCTATAAAATAATAGAATTGACCACGATAAATAATTTAAATAAATCAAATTTTTACCTTAATGTTTACCCGTATCGAGATGTGTAGATATAAAATATATTAATTGATCGACTTGAGTCCTTCCGCAATCTATGTATGGTGATTCTTGTTGGTCTTTTTTTTTTTTTTTTGTTTTTGCGAAGGTTGCCAAACTTCATCAAAACAATTTTGATGATTTGAGACGTGGTTAGAGACTCGTGCTGATAACGTGTTATAAAACTAAGAAGATAATGGAGGAAGAACAAGAGGAAATACAATTATAGAAGAAAGGAAAATTGCTTGTGTATTATTCCAATGATATAAGGGGTATTTATAGTAGAGATTACAATGTGAACACAATAATCTGAATTAATCACAAATCTACTTAAATCAATCAGAATAATAGATAATCCATCAATGATATTATTTCATAACAATTTTATTATTTTAGGTTATTTTTAAAGATATTTGTTTTAGGATTTTTCATTGATGTTATTATTCATTACTAATCTACATATCGTGGATAAAAATCCACGATAATCTGGATAAATGACCAAGAAAAAACTTAAAATCTAATGTCACAAATGAACTGATTTGAAAAGGGAAAAAAACCAAACCTTGATTTTCAATTCCCTTATCATCGTTATCGAAGCAAATATGTAGTATGTTTTATTGTAGTAATTCAAAACATAAAATAAGAATTTTTTAGGTTTTTGTCCAAAATGATTAATTTGCGACTTAATAGGGTTTCCAGGACACAGTTATTTTATAAGGATAAAAAATAATTTTTTGACTAAATTGCCCTTTTTTTTTTTTCCTTTTCCCTTTACATGTTTTAATATCCCCAAATTTTGGCCGCTGTGCGTTGATTGTACGCTGCAATTGGGAGATGGTGAAGAAGCTGCAGGAGAAGAATAGGTCAGGCAGAGGGGAAGAATCTGAAGGAAAAGGTGCCGGAGAAGAGAAGAAGATGCCGGAATTTGCCGGAGAAGAGAAGAATCTGCAAATCAGCTGTCTTTCGATTCTTTGCACTCCTTAACAATGGCGGGCTTTGGAGTCGGTGCTGTTCCGTTCAATCTGGACGGTTGGGGGCCACCGGATGCCTCTCTGTCTGGTCACCAATCAAATGTTCCGTTTGCTCCTTTTTCGAGGTCGGAGAAGCTCGGCCGGATTGCTGATTGACGAATATATCTGATTCGGCTTTTGATTTCTCCGTCGATGATTCGTTTTCTACCTTAGTCGCAGAGGAAGATTTGTCTTTCCGGTTGGTCGAAAACACTACCACCAAGACGTTGCTTCATCTCCTACAGCTGTGCCGCCGGGCTGGGGCCATATGCACCGGCGAAGGAGTTAACGGCGGCCATGGTTGCCGGAGAAGTAGTCGGTTTTTTTTTTTTTTTTTTTTTTGAAAAAGTTTAGGGTTGTTACTATTAATTTTGTAACGTTATTACATTTTTGGGACGGTTACTACTTGTTTATGGGATGTTACAACTTGTTTTTTTGACTGTTACGCCTTGTTTATGGGATGTTACGACTTGTTTATGGGATGTTACTAATTGTTTTTTGGCCGTTGCTATTTTTTACGGGTTGTTACTACTTGTTTTTAGGCTGTTACTACTGTTTATTGGCTGTTACTACTTTTCCATTGGATGTTACGACTTTTTTAAGGCTGTTACTATTTGTTTCTTGGCTGTTATGACATTTTATGGGTTGTTACTACTTGTTTCTTCGCTGTTACTATTAAAATTATAAAGGGGCATTTTTGTCACTATATTAGCAATTTGTCCTTACTAATATCTTGATTTTGAAATTTGTCCTTCTGGACCCATTTTTAGTCCTTGTTCCTTCAGATTCTTCCCCTCCGCCTGACCTATTCTTCTCCGGCAGCTTCTTCACCATCTCCCAATTGCAGCGTACAATCAACGCACAGCGGCCAAAATTTGGGGATATTAAAACATGTAAAGGGAAAAGGAAAAAAAAAAAAAGGGCAATTTAGTCAAAAAATTATTTTTTGTCCTTATAAAATAACTGTGTCCTGGAAACCCTATTAAGTCACAAATTAGTTTTTTGACAAAAACCTATTTTTTTTAATAGATTTTCAGGATTTTTTTAAGGGAGTGATTTCAGGATTTTGAGTAACCTCGAGGAGCCACCTCAATTTCTATGGCATGAAACTACACAATGATATCTTTTATTTCATCAATTTTGAACCTTGAATAGTCCTCTTTAGCATACCTTAATCATAAAAAATTCATTTGAATCTTGTCCAAACAGTGATTGTCAGTACCAAACGAATGACGCAACAAGGAGACCAATTTATTGGTAAATTATGCGGTTTTCATGCACTTACAGTTTTCTTTTGAAGACCCTAATTTGTTATCTAAGAACATCCATTTGAATCGTTAAGTCGTTCTAGAGTAAAATACGATGTTTTGTTAGGAGTTTATTCGTTTTCCGCCCCTTCATTTAAATTCGTAGCACCAAACCTGCAGTTTAAAGGTAAGAAATGTATTATTGAAAGGCTAGAGTTTGTTTTCCCAAATTTATATAAATTTCCCAACTTTTATTCTACAAAATACATATTTAGTATGCCTTTACACTTTGATATCTCCAGTAGGAGGAGTTTGACATAAATTGTTGCACTTTTGGGCATCCCGCGGCAACGATGGATCTGATCCCCGTTTATGCATAAAATTTTCATGTCACACGATACATTGTCCAAAAATACGTCAATAAGACACTTAATTTGCATTATTTACAAGAAACGGTAAATAATGTGATTCCTTTATTCCAGTTGGCATGTAGAATTAGTTTGGAAGTTGTAAATGTAAAACAATTGTGAATGTATGTCTGCATAGCCAATTGATTATTGATGTGTTGATATACCCAACATATGCTATGAATTTTCGAGATTCCTCGACACCTTTAGTACCGTGCCCAAGCTTGTGGGTCCATTGTCACACATTACTTGTACATGTCTTAGGATGATATAGTTGAACCAATTGAGATTAAGGAGCCTGTAAGGGAGTTTTATTATGCTTTCTTGACCTGATATTGTTATTTCCTCTATTCTTGAGATCGCGTACCAATGATTGGCATTAATATTTTCCTTTCTGTATGGATTAGTTACGACCTAATTATACTACACTCAAAAAATTGCATTTTTATGTAAATTTTCCAGAAAATATAACTTTGGCACGGGACTGAGAGTGTCAATCCCGCGCATTTGGAGAAAGTTTGAGCTTTTTCCCTTCCTGACGCAAGTGTGGGCCTGAGAAAACGGGGCTTGGGTCTCTAGTAACAGTAGAACATATTGCATGACATATCTTCAATAAATCGACAATATCTTTAGTCTTTACGTGTAGAAATCTGATTTGATTGATTTGAGTTGTATTAAAAAGTTCATTCAACAATATATAATCTACTTTAGGTTTGTTTGTAGCTTAGACTAGTTTGGCTTTGATGTTGTCTTTCGTTATATGTAATCTACTTTAGGTTTTTTTTTGTAGTTCTTTGTTTTAATAAAATATACCGTTGCGACAAAAAAAAAAAAAAAAAAAGCACAATAAAAGCAAATGTGTACACTTTTACGTGAGATAAACATTTTACGTGAGATAAACATTTGATGTATTTATCTTAAAATAAAAAATAAAAAACATTTGATGTAATCAATACTTCAAAGTTCTAAACACAAATGTCATTCGCAATTTCAGAATCCAAAAAAGCTCCTCGAGCAAAATGAAGCAAAAATAAGGTAATAAAAAAAAATAATAAAAAACAAACGAAAATCAGATCCAAGCGTACGCCATCAATAAAATCCGTAAAAGACTCGCCACAAGCAGCGACTTCAATCCACGCGCCACCGGCGGAGCAGAGCTTGTAGCATGATGTTTAGCTCCGGCAGCTGACCCCGGGGGAGAAGGAAGCGTATGGACAATCACCGAAACCTTCATACCACTAAAGCAGCCCCCAGTGCCACAAATGAAGTAGTACCTCTTAGCTTTGTCGAGGAGAATAAAGTCTTTTCCACTGCTCCAGTTCCCGACGGCCCCCTCCGTCGTACAATTATCGTAACCGGTTTGATTCACTTCGAACACATTGTACTGCGTCTTCATATACCTAAATGCTGAATCAATAATAAAATAAAAAACAATTCAGAAAACAAATTACCAATACTCAATATTGTAGAATGAGAATGCAGGAAAATGATAATTAGAGAGAGGGTAAATGTGAGGGTACAAATTAGGTCGCCGACGTAGAAAGTTTGGTTGTTGGACCAGAGAGTGTAGTTCATGCCAGGATTCCAGCCTCTGTTAGCGCCGACAATGTGGTCAGTGGCGGAGACGGTGGTGGTGGATAGGAGGAGGAGGAGGAGGAGGAGGAAGAAGGAGGTGGTGGCGGTGGTGAAAATGAAGTGAATGGACGAGATGAGGCTGAGCTGGACATGATTGATATGTAATTTTCTGCTGAAATGGTTACAGGCTGCTCCTCTGCTCTTTATTTGACTTGTGTTCTTGACCGGTATTGACAACTGTACTTAAATAACAAAATACATGAAAAACATAAAATAAAATAAAAATAAAAAAGGTTAAACCCTAACCGTAATGACCCCTCCGTCTCCGATCCCACAGATTGCGATAAGAGGTTAATCGGGATCTCCGAGTCCCGATCGAGACTTGTTAGATTCTCTAACTACGATGGGCCGGCCTTTTACGGGGCTCGAACCCCCATCCTCCGCTTAGATATAGCAAAGACACTGACCACCTCACCCGCTCATCACTAGGTCATATCCAGAAGATAATACATGAAAAACATAATATATATGGATACATGTCCCACCTATATAAAAGAAAATTGTTAGCCTAACTTTGTACTTGGTACATCGGCCTAGCGGTTCAAAAAAAAAAAAAATCCTTATCTTGCCGTAAATCGATAGATATACAACAATTAACCGTGAAGTTAAAAAAAAAAAAGGAAAGTCCGACGGATTTAAAGTTCTACTGTGTAATGTACGATGGAAGATAAGTCAAGTTTAGTTATAAAATACATCAAGACGTGTACTTTTTTTTCTTTATCAAACGTGTACCGTTAGTAGTTTGTGTAGAAAAGGGAAGGAAAAAAAAACCGACGGATTTGAAGTTCTACTGTGTAGTGTACGATGGAAGATGAACCAAGTTTAACTATAAAATACATCAACACGTGTACTTTTTTTTATCAAACGTGTATCATTAGTAGTTTGTGCAGAAAAAGGAAAAAAGGAAAGACCGAAGGATTTGAAGTTCTACTGTGTAGTGTACGATGGAAGATGTGTTAAGTTTAGCTATAAAATATTAAAATACAACAACAAAAAAATACGGCCAAACAAATATCCGCGTCAAGAATGTGTGCCCACATGTGGCCAAGTGGACACCACATTAAATGTTTTTATTATTTTGAACAACATAACGTCGGTGGAACCGACGGCCGTTTGCAATATGAGCGTCACTAAAATTGACGTTGAATACCAAATCACTTTTTATAGTTTTCAGATCGTTTGACATAAGAAGCTAAGAGGGTGAGCCCTCAAGATGCCACGTGGCCACCCTCTTAGCTTGACATGTGTGCACTTTTTTTTAATACTTTTTATTTTACCTTTGTGGTTTTTTTTATTTTTTATTTTTTATCAAACGTGTACCGTTAGTAGTTTGTGCAGAAATGGGAAAGGAAAGACCGACGGATTTAAAGTTCTACTGTGTAGTGTACGATGGAATATAAGTCAAGTTTAGCTATAAAATACATCAACACGTGTACTTTTTTTTTTTCTTTATCAAACTTGTACCGTTAGTAGTATGTGTAGAAAAGGAAAAAAAAAAAAAAAGAAAGACCGACGAATTTGAAGTTCTACTGTGTAGTGTATGATGAAATATGGACCAAGTTTAGCTATAAATACATCAACACGTGTACTTTTTTATATCAAACGTGTACCGTTAGTAGTTTGTACAGAAAAGAGAAAAAAAAGGTAAGACTAGCGGATTTGAAGTTCTACTGTGTAGTGTACGATGAAAGATGTACTAAGTTTAGCTATAAAATACAACAATAAAAAAATATGGCCAAACAAATAGCGCGTCAAGAATGTTTACCCACATGTGGCCAAGTGGACACCACATTAATGTTTTTATTATTTTGAACAACATAACGTCGGTGGAACCGACGGCCGTTTGCAGTACGAGCGTCACTAAAATTGACGTTGGAATACCAAATCACTTTTATATTTTTCAGACCGTTTGACATGTGTTTTTTTTTCACCAAATAAATGAACACGAGATCAATGACGTATTCATTATTGATAAGAAAGAGAAATGTCGTATAGAAAATGAATGAAACACATTTTCAAGCATATTAATGATTTGGAAGCTAAGGCGTCCCGGGAGATTTGACGGTATAGTTATGGTCTGCTTATTGTTTTTCTATAATATTTCATTACGTAAATTCGAAGCTAAAATGATTGACTTTATGACATTGTTCTCCGATAAATCATATTGAGGTTTATTTTATAGGTGGAAACTCCTGATAGGGCTGGAAGAGAAGTGATTCACAATTTTCACGCCTCTAAGAAAGAGTTACCTCTTGCAGAAACGTGATATGTTTATGTTGTTCTCTTTGTCTTGTGCCTTGAATTTGTTACGGTTTAAATTTACGCGATTTATTTCACGCTGGGGATCTATTCTTTGATATTATCGTTGGTAATGATTTATGTTGGGTCCGCCGTACCTTGCACGGCTCATATTCACTAGTCTTAAAATAAAATACGATGCCATAACACTCTCTTTAACAATATGTTCATAGTTTGGCAAAAAAAAAAAAACAATATGTTCATAGGGTTAATGTCCACTTTTGTAAAAAAAAAAAGTAATAATAAGTTGAGGCCAACCTAAAGGACTTTCGGTGTCCCGCCCTTAAAGCTTTATGGATATAAATTAAGAACCCTTAAAGCTTATGGATATAAATGAAGAGTTATGTCTCGGTAATTTAATTTGTAAATACTGTTTGTAAATATTTATTGTTGAAAAATGTCGATATATGATATCAAACTTTCGCATTCCAGCTCAAAGACAAGATTATTACTAAAACAGTCGTTACCTTTTTTTTTTTTTGGTCCATCTTTGTATACCATTTATCCAAATTTTTTCCCCATCTCTGTACTGCATCATTATGGAGGTGTATGAAAAGTGGTTACTTTTAAGACCCTATGTTTATATTTTTTTCTAGAGTGTATTTTAGATATTTTTTGATTGAAACGGTAGGATAACACTATAAACACACACACGCATTTTGTCTCGATCGTTACTCGAGCCCAAGACCTTCGGTTCCTGAGACGTGACCACCGAAGCATTGACATAATTTTGAATTAAATTAAGAAAAAATTAATAAAACTCAAATCAATACACATATTTAGGGGTGGCAAATTTCATAATAATCCCTGAATTAGGGGTGAGCAAAAAAAACCAAAAAACCAATCCGAACAAAAAACCAGCCCGGACCAAATCAAAATAACCAAACCAGTAACAACCAAATGGATCGGTTTAGTTTGAAACCAAACCGAATAATTTTGTTTTGGGTTTTGTTATTTTTATTTTACCCCAACTCAACCCGAACCCAAACCGAAGTCAATAATCAAAGCAACATCATTTCATTATTGATATATAAGCTTATATCCTAACTCTAAACCCAACCCATCCTATTCTTCATAGTCGAGACATGTCGGCGCCTCTCCTCTGTACCACAGAATTCTCTGCTCCATGTCGGCTTACATCATAATCGCTCGTCTCATACACCACGTTAGTGACCCTTCCAATCTGCTCTCATCATCAGTTACTATGCTACCTTTCCTCTTATTAGCAATTTTATTATAGTTTTACTTTAATGGATTCCGAGTCCTGAATATTTTCTTCTTGGCTGTGTAAAACATATAGTGTGCTTATAACAGAAAAATTATGAGTTTCTTTTTCCAGTTATTGTGTATTAATTTTCTCTTCCTTTGTTGCGGTTGTTTGATTTAATTGATTGTTCACAAATTATAGTTTTGTTCAAGTGTCTTTGGATGAATGTTTTGCAAATGGGACTTCAAAATTCCGAATGATCAAATATTGTCTTGAACTATTACACTTTTGTACTCCTTTAAAAACCAGGCCTGCTAAACCAAATCCAAACCAAAACCAGTTCAAACCAAACCATTGGGGTTGACTTTATTTTGGTTTGGTTTGGTGTACAAAGTATAGCCCCCAAACCGACCCCGCACTTTCTAAACCGAACCAAACCAACACAAACGAACCCACGATTAGCCATAACCCCTACCCGTCCCGAATCCCATCCCGAATAATCCCGATCCCGAAATTTCGGGGTTTTTTCCAAACCAAAATATGCGGGGACGGGATCGAGTATAAAACTCAATCCCGTCAGATTCCCGATCCCGACCCGAATATATATATACACACACACATATACATATATATATAATCTTTTTCATCCCGATATATATACCCACAACCCTAAATACTAGAAATATAAACATACTACACTCTCTGCTTCTGTCGTTTCTCACTTTCCCTGCACCTCTCTTCTGCTCTCAAATATACCGGAGTGTTTTTCCTCACAAAAGCCACCCGCCTTCACCGACCGTCGACTTTGTTTCCGTTAACTCATTTCTCCGCCCCCACCTTTTGAACTATTGTTTTGATCAAGTTGTCAGTTTTGGTGACTTGATCTCTAAACTGATAAATAATCTGGTGGAACTAATCTAAGAAACTGAAGACTGAGAATGATGGTCAGTTTCAGTTAAGTGTATTCAGTTCTGTGAAAGTCAGTTTGATGAAGTGCAACTGAGTTTCTTCGAAGTCAGCAGTCAGTTTCTGGTCTGCTGAGTATAGCTGAGTTCTACATCTGGGCAGTTGATTACAAGTCTGGGAAGTCAGTTTTGAGATAAGTTTCGTCTGGTGGATAACAACTGGAGCTGGGGTCCACATCTGAAGTATTTATGAGAATTCCGACAAAGATCTTTGGCGGTTAGGGTTTGGGATTTATATCTATAAATATAAATACCAATGTTGTAATCAATGCAAGAGTGTGTTTTTCAAAGTGTTATTCACACACTTGTGAAAACCTTGTAATTGTGTGTATAATAAAATATCTCCTTTTCTGTCCGTGGAGTAGTCGGCACAACGCCGGAAACCACGTTAAATCGCTGTGTTCTTTCTGTTTTCTGTGTTTATCAATTCCGCCATTCTTTACGTTTGCATTGCTTATGTGTTTGTTTCTTTCTTAAACTGCAAGCTTTCTGTCTGTGTTTATAACACAAGTAATTGTTGTAATTGTTTATATTAACATGGATATTTTTTAACATCATATGTTCGGGACATTCATTCCCGACCCGACGGGATCTCGAACATTCGGATATCCCGATTGTCGGGACTCAACGCTTATCGGGTACGGGTTCGAGAAGAAAAATTGAATCCCGAATCTTGTCGGAACGGGTTTCGGGTAGGAGGTTTACGGGCCGGGTCCCGACCCGATGCCACCCTACACATATTTAGTGAAAAAATTTAAAGAAGTAGTATACAATTTTCTATACTTGTCATATAGTATATCCTAAAATAAAAGTTAGTGCAACTTATTTCTATGACATAATTATTTAAATCAGATTATTAAGTGGGAGTCGTGGGACCCACCTCTAAAATACTCATCTTGTGGTTAATGTTGTGTAAAAATTGTTGTGACATTATCATTGTTTTTTTCTTTTATTCAAAGTCAAAGGTTCTAAATAAAATTTAGCTTAGGGCATACGAAGAAAGCAAATGATTCCACTTCCACTAATGAGATACTGCTTTAAGAAACAATAAATATATTGTCTTCTCCTTTTTAGCAAAAAAATAAAATAAAAATAAAAATAAAAATTGTAGTTATGGAGGCGTGAGGGGAACACAATACTTGCGGGGGGAATGATACCCTAAAAAGCAAAAGGGACAAGTTGATCCTCTTTTCATGCGTGCTTATCTATGTTCTTGTCCCTTCAATTGCTAACCCTCCTAATCAGGAACAGATTAGTGCCAATTTCCTTTCCAACAAAAATAAATAAAATTAAATAAAATGTAACCGTGCCAATTTATGACTTAAATATTTCATATAAATGATGGCTTGCTTACTACATGACCACTCAAATTTCTTGTGAAATCACACATTGCATTATTTATTCAAACCATTCGATCGGTCGATTCAAAAGTTTTCATGTAGGGAAAGGTTTTGAAAAGGCTCTTGAAATTTTAATTTTAAGATTTCCAGAAATAACAGCAGATTAATATCAATCAAGATTCAAGCTCAGTTGTATGAATATGAACTTGTAAAGCAAGCCAAGAGTAGACATGAATTGAAGAAAGCTTATCTATAATGGCGTAACTAATTTTACATGAAAGGTGTTTGATGAAGTCCTCACCGAGCTTCTTTATCACAAACAGCTGCTGCATTGTGCACCTTTAGCCGGTTTAATACTTGTCGCAATAAAAGAACAGAGCATTTTTCTCCAATTTGATCGTCTTCAATGGTTCCACAATCCGAGTCCTCTTAACAAATCAAGACATAGTTTCATTCAAATAAGCTAGCATTGACAAATAAAAAGCTTTCCTTAGTCCTTGACAACAACAAAAACAAGTCTTTCTGTTGTAAACTTGTGGCTAAGGGAACAACAATGTCGAACACAAAACAAAACGCAGAAAATTTGCAGAAACTTAATAACTTGATATGAACGTAGAATCGTGAAACCAGGGCGTGAAACACTTTCCTACAAAAGTTATTTGCCCCGAATCTTATGCCTAGGGTAACACAAACACTTTTGTGAGATAAGGCTACGTTTTCCTTCGATCTTTAGGCACAAAAGATGAAGATCACCTTTGGAGATAATTTGCAAGTGTTTTATAATTTTTATAGGATCAAGGATGCATACATTTGTTGTGTGTATATTCAACAATGTAAAAAGCCTGTAAAAAGCACTTGGAACCCCTGAAAATTAGTTGTAAGTTCGGATATATAAGTTACAACCCAAGTGGAAAGGTGCCATTTGGTTATAACTACCCAAAGAGTTCAAAAGGCACTTAAAGGACCTCTTTTCGGGCCACAGCGGGCGCCTATGGTCATAGGCGGGCGCCCGTTAAAAGCCGAACCCGACCAACTCTCTCGAATCACTTTTACACTAGCGAGAAAACCCACAAGCGGGCGCTGTCACTCGATTCCCCAAAATCTGATTTTTGGTCCTTTAACTGGTTTTCTGGTCCTTTAAGTGATTTTCCGAACTATACTTGCTTATTTTCCATCCGTATACTCATATACATTTGTATAATCGTGCACTCCGCACCTCCAAACTTATTATTAAGTGTTACGAGTATATCCACCCTTGTACTAAACCCCGATTACCTCAACGGCTTGTGATTATACTTAAATCACCAACATTCCTCCCCCATTTAAGTGTAATCCTTGGTTTAGCAAAACAACACTGTCATAAAACAAATCAACTCATGCTTCAATGAAAATGTCACGAAGATTGAATTTCCATCTAGTATTATTACACATTTCAAATATTCGAGTATTGGGGTGTGTCTAAGCATTGAACCCCTCTACACGTTTTGAATACATGAAGATAACATACACATGAGTTAATATAACTCCAAAAGCTTATTCTTGACACTAATTAATCGGCCTTGTGTCCATATCCATTCATGAGCATATAGAAAGCCAACTCTCGAACTTTCTTGAAGCGGCCAAACTTCATACTCATATAGGTGAGCCTTTATATAATCGTGCACCCGCAATAGCACTTTGTCAAAGACTCATTATGAAGAATCCCTTCATCCTTAACTTACGGTAATAGCACATACCTCGGGATAATATCATGTGCACAAATCTAGATAATAGGCCTTCCACATTGAATTCTCGCCTCTAACATTGTATTAGAAGGGAATTGGGTATCCTATCACCAAGATTCAAATGAGTTGTAAACCCATCCCGATTACGTACTTTTGTACCAAGTCTCTAGCCAATCCTTTTGTCAAGTGATCGCCTAAGTTATGTTGAGATCTCACAAACACAACCGAAATCACCCCATGAGTGATCAACTCACGAACCGCGCTATGTCTAACGCCCAAGTGTCGCGACTTGCCATTATACACTTGACTATAAGCTTTAGACAAGGTAGAAGCACTATCACAATGGATAGAAATGGGTGATATTGGTTTTGGCCATAATGGAATTTCATATATCAAATTCCTAAACCACTCCGCCTCTTTACCACCGCTTTGCTAAGGCAACAAATTCCGACTCCATAGTCGAGCTAGTAATACATGTTTGCTTTTTGGAAGCCCAAGAGATGGCACCTCCTCCAAGCAAGAACACCCAACCACTTGTAGACGAATGATCCTCTACATTAGATATCCAACTAGCGTCGAATATCCTTCTATTACCGAAGGATGTCCAACATAAGTTAAACCAAAATCCTTGGTTAACTTAAGGTACCTTAGTACACGAGTTACCGCACGCCAATGATGACTACTCGGATTACTCGTAAACCCGCTTAGCTTTCCAACCGCATAAGCAATATCCGGACGTGTGCTAGTCATAGCATACATCAAACATCCTATTACCCGAGAATACTCTAGTTGTGATATCGGATTTCCCGTATTCGGCATGAGTTTCTCATTAGGATCCATGGGAGTATTAGCCGGAGTGGAGTTTTCACAATTGAACTTCTTTAACACTTTCTCAATGTAATGAGATTGTGTCAAAGAGAACCCTTTGTCACTCCTTTTTATCTTGATTCCTAGAATCACATCCGCCTCCCCCATGTCTTTCATAGAAAAACTTGATGACAAAAATGATTTGCAAAGGTCAACTTGATTATGGTTAGTTCCAAAGATCAACATGTCATCAACATATAAGCAAATTATCACACCATTACCGGTATCGTCAAATTTGCTATATATACACTTGTCTGATTGATTAATCATAAATCCATGAGACAAGATAACTTATCAAATTTATGATGCCATTGTTTAGGTGCTTGTTTAAGACCATACAATGATTTAACAAGCTTACAAACCTTATGCTCATTTCCGGGCAAAACAAAACCTTCCGGTTGTTTCATATAAATTTCTTCTTCCAAATCTCCATTCAAGAATGCCGTCTTAACATCCATTTGATGGATTACCAGATTGTTAATTGCCGCCAATGCAATCAACAATCTTATTGTGGAGATTTTTGCAACCGGTGCATAGGTATCAAAATAATCAATACCTTCTTTTTGCCTAAAGCCTTGAATTACCAATCTGGCTTTATATCCGTCGACGATTGCCGTCAACTTTCATCTTTCTTTTAAAGATCCACTTGCACCCAAAGGTTTGCAACCACGTGGAAGATCCGAAAGGATCCACGTGTTGTTTCCCATTATGGAATCCATCTCATCATTGACGGCTTCTTTCCACAATGACACGTCTCGAGACTCCATAGCCTCCTTAAACGTTTTAGGATCCTCATCAATATTATAACAATATGAATATTGGAATCCTACTTCATCTCTTGTTCCTTCTACCAAATAAGTTTGATAGTCGGATCCAAAAGATTTTGCTTTCCTAGCTCTTTTGCTTCTACGAAGCTCCAAAGGCTCATCTTGAGAACTGACATCATTATTGTCCTCCACTCCAATATTAATAGGAGTTATATCCTTCGGTCTTTGTATAGACGAAAACCGATTTTCATCAAAGATAGCATCCCTTGATTCAATCACAGAATGAACGGCAACGGAATCATTAGGCTCTATAACATATAACCTATATGCCTTGGAATGCATAGCATATCCAATGAATATACAATCAATGCCTCTTTCACCCAAGGTTTTAATCTTAGGCATGGTGAGCCTTACAACGACTTTCTACATCCCCAAACTTGTAGATAACTTAAGTTTGGCTTCTTTTTGAACCAAAGTTCATATGGGGTAATATGATTCCTTTTATTAGGAACTCTATTCAAAGCAAATAACAAGCCGTTAACATGGCTTCTCCCCAAAATCCCTCACTCAAACCCGAGTAAGATAGCATGGAATTAACCATCTCTTTAAGAGTACGATTTTCCTTTCCGCTATACCGTTTTGCCGCGGCGTGTAAGGCGCCGTAACCTCATGTATAATCCCACATGACCCGAAAAAGGTTGGATCAAAGTATTCACCACCTCGATCGGACGCAACTTTTTAATTTTAGAGGTTAATTGCAACTCAACTTCACTTTTATAGATTTTGAATTTATCGATTGCCTCATCTTTAAAATGAAGTAAAAACACATAACGAACCGAGTGCAATCATCTATAAAAGTCACTACATATCTTTTGTTGCCAAAAGACGGTGTAGCACAAAAGTCACATAGATCACTATGGACAAGATCCAAAACGAAGACGACCTTTCAACACTATGAAAAGGTGTCTAACAATTTTGTTCAACATACATGTATCACATTTATTTATATTCATATCAAAAGATGGAATCAAATCATGCTTAGACATTAATAACATGCGTTTGAAATGAACATGTCCTAACCGAGCATGCCATAAAACAGAAACATGAACATCATGATTCATACAAACATTATTCACAACATCATGCTGAATGTTAAGCATGAACATACCATTACAAAGATAACCAAATCCTATAAATACACCACACTTACTTAAAATGTATTTGTCAGACTCAAAGACTTGTTTAAAACCATCTTTACATAACAAACTACCTGAAACTAAGTTTTTCCGGATCCCCGGAACAAATAAAACATGTTTTAAAGTTACAAATTTGCCAGAACTAAAAGGTAAAACAACAGCTTCCTCTTCCACGGATGGCGGCCTTTGACTCGTTTCCCATAAACAGCATGGATCCATCGTTAACGGTTCATAATCTTTAAACCAACGTTGATCCTTGCGTACATGCTTTGTCGCACCCGAGTCAATCCACCAAGCAACATCATCATCCCGCACATAAAATGCCTCGGAAAACAAGTGGTACATAATTCATATCCGAATTAAATCCACAAACAATATTCGACCTTGATGTTTAGGAGCACCTTGGTCCTTAGACCACTTGCCCCGAACTCGTTGTTTGGACCTTTCGATTTTTGCCAAATCGACAATCACCTTAAAATGCCCAACTTTCCCGCAAACCCAACAAGCACCTTTCGGTTTCTTGTTGGCATCTTTGCCGTTATTTTTAGACGATTGCCCTTTTCTTTTCTTCTGGTTCTTTTGAGAACTTTCCCCGGTTTCCACCATATTAATGGAAGAAGAATCCATTGTCTCCTTACCCTTTTTACCGTTCTCTTGCGCCCTTAGAGATTCCTCTATGCGCAAATGACTACCAAGTTGTACCAGAGACAACTCTTCTTTTTTATGTTTCAGAAAATGTTTAAAATATTTCCAAGAGGGTGGCAATTTATCAATTATACTAGAAACATAAATAGACACATCCATTTCCATTTTATGCTGTGAAAATTGACCAAAAATACGAAGTAATTCATTGTACTGTTCCATTACCGACCTTGAATCCACCATGTTATATTTCATTAAGTTTCCAACCAAGAACTTTTTACTGGATGCATCTTCATCCATGTATTTGGATTCTAAAGAATCCCAAAGTTCTTTGGCGGATTCAACGTTTTGGTAAATATCGAACAAAGGCATCGGACATACCGTTCGAATGTGGCCTCGGCATATGTAATCGTCATTCTCCCATTTGTTTTTCTTTCTTAACTCTTCCAGGGGACCATCCTCCAACACCTCGGCATAGGTGTACGAGCACATACACAACCTTCAAGGTTGTTAACAAGAAATGCATCTTTCTCTCGCCATCTTCTCGAAGTTCACTCCCTCGAACTTTTCAATTTCCCAAAATTTGCGGTCATCTCCTTGACACTTGACATTGTTAAACTAATAACTTTTGTAGATTGTTGTAAACTTGTGGCTAAGGGAACAACAATGTCGAACACAAAACAAAACGCGAAAAATTTGCGTAAACTTAATAACTTGATATGAACGTAGAATCGTGAAACACTTTCCTACAAAAGTTATTTGCCCCGAATCTTATGCCTAGGGTAACACAAACACTTTTGTGAGATAAGACTACGTTTTCCCTTCGATCTTTAGGCATAAAAGATGAAGATCACCTTTGGAGATAATTTGCAAGTGTTTTATAATTTTTATAGGATCAAGGATGCATACATTTGTTGTGTGTATATTCAACAATGTAAAAAGCCCGTAAAAAGCACTTGGAACCCCGAAAATTAGTTGTAAGTTCGGATATATAAGTTACAACCCAAGTGGAAAGGTGCCATTTGGTTATAACTACCCAAAGAGTTCAAAAGACACTTAAAGGACCTCTTTTCGGGCCACGGGCGGGCGCCTATGGTCATAGGCGGGCGCGTTAAAAGCCGAACCCGACCAACTCTCTCGAATCACTTTTACACTAGCGAGAAAACCCACGGGCGGGCGCCCGTCACTCGATTCTCCAAAATCTGATTTTTGGTCCTTTAACTGGTTTCTCGGTCCTTTTAAGTGATTTTCCGAACTATACTTGCTTATTTTCCATCCGTATACTCATATACACTTGTATAAGCGTGCACTCCGCACCTCCAAACTTATTATTAAGTGTTACGAGTATATCCACCCTTGTACTAAACCCCGATTACCTCAACGGCTTGTGATTATACTTAAATCACCAACACTTTCCACTGTCTTCTGCTTGTATATAACAGTCAAACTACCAATAAGATATTCTTGATGCACCCGAAATGAAAGATGTAGTCTTTCCCCTTAGCCTGCTAAAATCCCAGTGTAGAAAATCAGATTTCTTCAATGGGAAGAAATCAAGAACTAAAAAAGCGAGCTAACCAATATCTTTCTCGAAACGATGATTATCATTCAAGATCAATAAAACGCATGAAACAAATTTAAACTGAGAGAATAACAAAAGAAATGCTTTCATTCATTAGAAGAAGGGAGTAATCATCCTTTTACAATGAGTATTTATACTAGAAACAAAAATAACACAGGGGCGGGAAAGTTACTTGTTCATAATTAACTTTCTTCACTGGTGTTTGATGAAGTCCTCAAAGATCTTTATCAACACAACTACACAATACAACCTAGGATTACATAATGTGTATTCCTTCGTCTCCTTCTTAAACTGTTGCTAAATTGAATCTGATGCTTGTTGCTCCATTTGAGCTCAGTTTCTGATGCACCGCTGATGCTTTGAACATGGCTTCTGATGCCTTGCCCAGCTGATGCATAATGAATCTGTTCTTGGCTCGTCTTCAGCTTCAGCTCAACTTTCTAATGTTTTGCTAATTTGCTTCAGCTGATGCTATTCTGATTCATTATTGCTAACACCCAATGTGACCAAGCTTTTGCAAGCTGACAGGACTCCCTATACAAACCCCACTCAATTTGAACAATTCGTAACCCATCACAAAAGCCGAAACTTTTATGTTGTTGTGATTGCAGAATCGACACCTTTATGATTGCAGAACACGTCCTAGTCAAACACGAGGAGGGTCTCATCTTCTACCCTGAGAACTTTCATGTGCCATGGATGATTTTCCGGCATGTTTTTTAGGCTGCTTCTTTGTGTGAGCCATGCTTCTACCACGTTGATGGACTAACCTTCTGACTTTGACATCACTAGTGGTTCTCAAACTGCCACCATGGCAACTTTTATTTTGTTTTGGATATTTTAAAAGTTTCTCAAGCTTAGCATCGTTAGCAACTCCTTTAGATCCCATCTCTGAGTAAAGTTCTCTAGCCTTGACTAACAATCCACATTTTGCTAAACCCTCCACGCAAAGAGTGTAGTGTGCCGAATCAGGTAGCACACCATACTGCCGCATTTCCAGCCATACCTTCAAAGCATTTTCAGGTTGCTCCTTTTCAAAGAACTTCCTCAGAATGAGAAGAAAAGTATCCTTATTTGGTCCCAGACCGGCTTTCTTCATATGTTTAATGACAACAAAGGCTCCTTCTGTGCTTATATCCTGAAGAAATGCATGGTATGTATCAACGGTTGGGCTTATACCATCCCCGATCATCCGAGCCAAAACATCTCTAGCATCGTCTCCTCTTCTTGCCTCGCAAAGCGGATGTATCATGGAATCATACGTCGTAGAGTCAGGAATCAAACCTGCTTCTTTAATCTTATCAATAATATTAAGAGCTTCCTTTAAGCAGTTCTCACGAGCTAAAATATATGCCAAGGAATTGTACACTCCTATGCCAGGGACGAAACCCTTTTTCTTCATTTCATCATACAGTCTGAGAGAGTCAAACAGATTCCCAACTTTAGAGAAACATGAGATCAAATGCGTATAAGAAGTCCCATTTGGCAAGATGCAACATTTGGACATTTCTCTCCAAATCCGTTTGGCTTCGAGTATGTCAACTGCTACATTACACCACCCATTCAGGATTATGTTAAAACTTTCCGTCTCTAACGGGAAGAGCTTTTTGTTTAAAAACATAAATTCCTCTGCCTCTTCTATGTTTCCATGTATGCAGAGTACGTTTAGAAATGTGAAGAATGTTTTCTGATCGGGAGACAAGCTAAACTTCTCAATGAACTGGAAAGTTTGTATAGCCTTGCTTGACTGATTTGCTGCTGCATATCTGGTATATCAATCCATAAAAATACCAAAAAGGAATATGTATATATGCCGTAAACCAAAAGCACCAATAACACACTATGCAGGCATTCAAAATTCAGTAGATGTGGTAAAATCTTTAAAGCAGCAGCTATATATCTGACTTTTTAAACAATATACAACAAAGAATTTCTTCAGCCCTGCACACACACACACACACACACACACACAAAAGTGAACATAATTAACAAACATGAAGTCAACTAATCAATAGCAAGCATGATCAATAACAAATATCGTCAATGCAGCATTAGCTTAATGGTTAAGGTGAGGCCCTAAAATTATGAATTTTTGGCTCAACTCACTATGTAGAGGTGTGGAAATAAATGAAGTAAAGGCTATATCAAACAATCTTCTGGCTTGAAGCATTCTTTGTGATGGCAGCACTAAAAGAAGGACAGAAATAAAGAAGGGGTCGAATCAAAGAAAAGATTGCCAAGGTACCTATCAATTAGAACGAGCAAAGGCTGTCTAGTATCAACTGAAGCTTGAAGCAAGTCGTGAATTAAGGACCACGCGGTTCCAAATTTTTTATGGTTACCCAATACCCATATCATCAAACACCATGTCTTCTCAACAATGCAACTCCATTTCTCACCCCATTTGTACACCAAGAACGCCAATTTCCATTCTTCTCTCAGAGCCCAGATTGCAGAAAGGATCACATCTTTGCTCGGTCTGACGCCCGACTCATCAAGAAAATTCAAAGCCTCGTCTCCTGAACGAAAACTGTTCTGCCTGAGTAAATCAACCAGTTTACTGATTTTCAGCTGGTCACTATCTTGGGACGTCTCCAGATCATTAAAATCAAAAAGTCCATGCAATTTGGGGTTCGGGAAAGTTTGATCTTTTGAGGAATGGAGGTTCTTCGAAAGGGTGTAACGGAAGGCAACAAGTGCTTGACGAAATGCCGCAAAGGAGGAATGTGTCTGAATGTGGGGAGCTAGTGAGCAGCCGAGGAAGTGGGGCAGTAAGACAGCAGGTTGTGATCTGTAGAGTCTTCGGGCAAGAATCACTAAAGCCATTGTTTTGCAGAATTCATATCCTAAACGCTCTTTGTTCTGTTTCTACGTGCTGCTTCCGTTCCAGAAAAAAAACCATTTGATCCACATTCCTCCTCACGTCCTATTTATCCGTAGTAATAAAAACAATATTACTATCTCCATCCCAAAATATAATCGCGCGTTTGTATTGCCGGAATGTAATGAAATAGAATGGTTTTTTCATTCCATTCTATCATTTTGACATATTTGGATGAGAAGGAATGAAAATCTTTTTCATTTCAATGGAATGAAATTGGGTTATTTTCATTCCATCAAAAATCGGATGGAATGGAATGCATTACCACGATCACAACTCACCACCGTCCGATCACCCGTTGCCCCGCCACCACGATCACCACCCACCACCGTCACCACCGATCACCCGCCATCCCACCATCACGATCACCACCCAACACCGATCACCCACCGCACGGCCACCACGATGACCACCCAACGCCGTCACCACTGATCACCCGCTGGCACCATTATCACAATCTACCATAGTCACCACCGATCACCTGCCACCATGATCACCACCGATCACCCGTCACTACCGCCGCCGCCACCGATCACTCACCGCCACCACGATCACTACTTGCCACCGTCACCACCGATCACCCGCCACCACCGCTACCATGATCACCACCCACCGCCGTCACCTGTCGATGTCACTACCTGCTTCCGCCACCACACACCGTAATCACCTCTTATATCCCGCTTCCGTCACCACCCATCACCCGTCACCTGCCATCTTCCTTAGTATCGGACATTTTATTCCAGCGTGCACCAAACGTAGTAATGGAATCAAGTCCATTACATTCCATTCCAACATAGTCATTCCATTACATCTATCCAAACGTGTCATAATGGTACGTTTGTTAGGACGGAATGGAATGATTCCATTTCGTTCAAATGTTTGTGTATGATTATGAGGGAATGGAATGTAATGAAACTTTATTCCAATGAAATGAAAAAGTTCCATTTTCATTCATTCCAAAAATGGATGGAATCCGATGGAATAAAATGAAAATCGACAAAACACGTGGGTGATGGGATAAGAGTGGGTGGGTGGTAGGGTAGGTTATGAAGTAGGGTAGGGTAGAGTATGTGGTGGGGTAAGGTAGGTAAGAAACGTAAGGTAGGATAAGATGAAATATGGTAGGGTAGGGTAGGATGGGGTGGTGGTAAGGTATATGGTGGGGTGGTGGGTAGGGTAGAGATGGGTAAGGTAGGGTAGGGTGGGTGGTGGGTATGGTAATATATGGTAGGGTGGTAGGTAAGGTAGGCAGTGGTGGGTATGGTAGAGAGGATGTGAAGGGTAGGTGGGGTAAAGTAGGGTAGGGTAGGGTGGTGTGGTGTGGTAGGTAAGTTAGGGTAGGGTATGATAAGGTGGTAGGTAAGGTAGGGTAGGGTAAGGTGGTAGGTAAGGTCGGGTAGGGTAAGGTGGTGGGTAAGGTAGGGTGTGGTGGTGGGTAGGATAGGTAGAGTAGGGGTGGGGTAGGGTAGGTTATGTGTGGGTGATGGTGGAGTATAGTAGGTGGTGTGGTAAGGTAGGTAAGATATGGTGATGGTGGAGTAGGTAGGGTGGGATGGGTATGGTGGGTAGGGTAGGGTAGGTAGGGTGGGGTGGTAGGTAAGGTAGGGTGGGTAGAGAGGTAAGGCTACCCCACCCCATCACTTCCACCATATCCAACTTTTATTCCATTCTTTCACATCTCAAATGCAGTAATGGAATGAATTTATTCCATTCTATTCAATTCATATTATTTTATTCCATTCCATTTCATTCATGCGTAGCAAACATGCTATAAGTTATCATACACTTTTAGATTTTCTTCATAATATAAGTAATTATACATTATCAATGCAACATTTATCACCATTTTTTCTATCTTACCCTGATTTATTATCAATTCAACCACTTTTTATTACTTAACATTTAACAATTGAGTAATGATACGGGCACAACGGTTGTGCCACAACGAGTGTCACAACGGTGATCTGAACCGTTGATAATAATGTAACTAAATTGATCAGATGTAAATCTAACATGATCAACAGTGCAGATTATCGTTGTGTCACTCGTTGTGGCACAACCGTTGTGCCCATATCATTACTCTTAACAATTATTGCATTAATGATAGTCAAGGGCATTTTAGATATTAACCTTCAAATTTATGACATTCAACCACTTTCTTAATCTCTATTAAAACCTCTGGGATGACGTATATTTTAGAACGTAGGTAGTACTTTCATTATATTCAAAGGTGTTGTCATTTTGATGTTAAAAATCAAAATATTAACTCATTTCCGTAATTTGTATGTTATTGGCAACTGCGATAAAAATTAGGAACGGAAGGAGTATAAAAAATCTGCCTCTATCATGTATTGTCATATATTGATGTTTTTTTTGAGAATTTATTTATAGATTTGAGGGATAGACGCAGTTTACCCTGACTAATACCTCATGTAAAATATACCTTACGAAACTAGTGCTTGTTTGATTTACCTCTCTAAGGTATACTATAGGTAAAATCAACATGTAATATGAGTTTGATGATACGGGTCATGGGTAACTATAAAAAAATTGTTCGCTTTAACCCTCAAACAATAGTTTAGGGATAAAAATGTTGCAAATAATGGTTTAAAGTATGATGTTTGAGCTCATTGTAAATATAGAGTAAAGCACATCGCTAAAAATTAATCACGTACGAAATTACAACCAAACCCTCGTCTCATTTGAAAAACTATCAAATGTTCCAAGAATAATCAAGTGTAAAGATTTGGTTTTAACCATTAATGTAATAATTGTCACTGTGATTGCATGCTATTCATACAATATGGAAAATAATTGTGTGGTCACTATGTTTGTATTATCGGTCTTATGTGGTGTATTTCGGAATTTCGGTGCTCTTAATTACTTATACGAAAATGAAAGAGATGATGTCGCCACATTTCTAAAAATAATGGAAGTAGAGGCCTATGGATACATTCAAGCGTAGAAGGGCTGCAAGCAATAATTCTCGACCTCACTACATGAAGTTAAAATTAGGCTCCTACCTTGGACACAATCAAAATAAATGTGTGGATGTTTCTAGTAATGATGAATCCATGGCTATGAGGGGTTTGGCTCGAAACTCCAACGGAGATATTGTATGAAACTTCCTGGCAAATTTGACTTTGTGACCGGAGAAGCTTTAACTATGTATCAATCTCTTTGGAGATTCTTAACGTATTTTTTTTATGGAGATCCTCTTAATGTTTATCAGAAGCTTTCTAATAATGCAGTGTATTACTCTCCCTTAGGTTGTATTGTAAATGAATGTTGTCGAATCCTACAGGTGTTCTGTAAAACTTATTTTTCCATTGTTGAGAGAGGAGTTAACGTGCCAACTCATTTATTGACAAAAGAAGACCTAACTTTGGTGGGTGTAAAGCTATGGGGCTCAATGCTGTCATCTCGTGTCATTCCCGATTTGGATTGAAGGAATTATATAGAAAAGAAAATGAAAGATAGTGACATGAAAGAAATTTAGAGGGGAAAGAGTGATTGTAAAGTCTATTAAGTGTTTGGATAGAACTAGACAGAAAATAAATAGATATATAAATTGTCAATTCAAGTATACGAAACATGAATTGTTTCCATCCCTTCTCACATGTTTTGGAAGGAAACGAGACTACAATATTTGTAAAAATCTTGTCCCACATTCTCCCATGTTCTCTTTTCCTTTCTTTCAAATTAAAACAATCTAAACACCAAAATTTGAATCCGTCCAATAATATCATTTTTTTCCTTCAAATCTTTCGATCCAAACATGAGTCATACTACACTGATTCAACGCAATAAATTTGTTTCCCTTCTCAAGAAAATAAATAAATAAGTACATCAATATCCTCTCTCTCTCTCTCTCTCTCAATCCTAAGGCCCACCCGTTAGTTAATGCTGATGGAAAACTACAAAGACTTTGCACCAAGCATGTTTTTATTTTTAGGAGTGGTAGATGCCCAGTGACCTCTATCCCACTTCTGTTACGAGGGCAAAGTTGTCAACCAAAGACTGCAAAAAGTAGGAAAACTTATCCAATAAAAAAACATTGCATTATCTGAAATTCCTCGGTTATGAGTTCTATTGACACCACATAAACACTTTCGACACCACATTCACATGTAAAAATTTGTGTGTAAAATGTAGTGTCTAAGTATTTATGTGGTTTCCATAGAAGTCGCCTTTCCCAATCATCTAAGCTGTTAATCAATCAATAGGTCCAGGATTGGTAATATCTACCCATCGTTTAAATCGTCTGGCTGGGAATTATTCAATCAATCAATCAATATGTTCTAGATCATTATGCGTATCATCATTGTTTCATTGACGAATCAATATGTATCACGTCATGATACCTTATATCGTCAACCTCTTGAACAATGAAAGACGGCTTGTTTAGTTAACATGGTGTTGTGGTTTAGTGAAAGCACAATCAAACCAATATAAGCCAATCTCTCATTCAATTGCAGAGAGTTCAAACATTCTGAGTCGTACAAAAGGTTATGTATACACAGAGAAAATGGTCGCGATCTTTATTACTTTATACATCAGAAAGCTCAGAAATTACAAAGACATGTATTTACATAGAGAAACCTGCACAACATCATCTTCAACCACAAAACATCTTTTCTTTTCTTCAATTGAAGATGTGGGTTGTTGTTGTTATACTTACTACAAATAACACAATCATACATACATACATACATACATACATACATAAAAAAGAAGTTAATTATAAGGGTTGATGTGGGAAGTATAATCGCGAATACCGGCACCTTCCCATCCCATCCACTCTTCCCACATGTCCCAATCTGAGTCATACATTCCTCTCAAGGGTTCATCTGGATCATAATACTCTGCTTCTATCTTCATTTCCTCCTCTGTTTCACCCCTTAAATTACTCATCACTATCTGCAAACATCATTATTCACAAACTTTAATAAAAATACTACTATAAGTGATTCATAAATAAAAGAGTCTGTATTTTATTATTAGTCCTGTCACACATGTGTTATTTTATATTCTTTGTAATAAAACTGACTTCTCCTTCACCAAAGGGTCAACAGTTTTTGTATTCTTTGTAACCAAAACGCCTTTCTCCTTCACCAAAGGGTCAATATTCTTTTTTTTTTTTAAAAACAAAAGCTTTAATGACACCACACAAGATGTAAGAGAGGGGGTGGTGTTTCAAATGTGGATATTCAATCTCTGAAAAATCACACAATCCCTACCAAGGTGTGAGATTCAACTTTCTGGAAATTTGAATGAGGATATTCACATGGCAAAGAGTGTTTGAATGTGGATATTCAACTTCTGTAAAATCGCATCACACCTTGGTGTGATGTTTGATTCACTCCAAAGGTCGAGGTCAAACGTGGATATTCAACCGTTGAAAAAATAAACTTGGTCCAATACTAACCATGGACGGACCTAGAGGGCATGCTTTTGGTACATAAAAAACATTATATAATTCAGTCTAACACAATTAGTCGTTTTAATTCAGTCCACCCGACCATACAAATATAGTCCAATAGCCCACCCAACCACTAATTCTTGGTTCCGTCCCAGAGAGTAACTATCATTATTCGTTGGAAGCTTGAAAGGGTAATCACTAATTCAATTATTGAATTAAAACAAGTTTCAAAACATATAATAAATTTCAAAAAAATAATAATATAATAAATCACTCTAGGCTCAATTTGTGGACCCTTACTCAAATACATCCCCTTTGATAAGAAATAATTAAGCCATCACTTTCACAGACATCCCTTTCAACATAATTAAGCCATTACTTTCACAATAATATATTAGATAGAAAACAAATATAATTGGAGTTTCAATATCCATCACAATCAAAGTAGGAAAACATTACGTCCTAAGGAATAATTAATATAAAAAAAAAGTTGATCCCAATTTGGTGCAAATGAGGAAAGTGGCTCACGAACATTTTCAACTTATATTGGAATTTATCGAATGCAAGCCGAACTCGAGCAGTTTATTAAAGATTGATATAAAGGTAGAAACTTTGAAAATTACGGAGAAAGAAAAAATCTTACATCGTATGCTTCGTTAATTTGATGGAATTGTACGCCACAATTACTTCCTCTGCACACATCTGGATGATACTGCCATTGCAAGGAATTTTCATCAATTACTAATCAGAATTCTTTTTGATAGTTACTAATCGGAAATTGAATGAAATAAAATCCGAAGATTTGGTCTAATTGATTAGTCGAACGATATTTCATCACCGTCACGTTAACAGTTGTCAGCCAATCAAAATCAATGTTCAAAATGGTTTTTTTCAGATTTGATTGGTGAGATTATTCATACAGGATCCAAATTCAAAAAATGAAAAGTAGAAAAATCACCTGAAGAGCAAGCTGTCTAAAAGCTTTACGGACTTCGGGTTCGGAAGCGCCCCGATTGATTCTCAGAGTGCTATACGGATCCGTTAAGACAGAGGATCCACAGCTAACATTGAATCTCTTCTTCCTTTCATTCTTCACGTTTCTTTTCGACAAATTCTTGAATTGAATCCAAGATCCAGAAACAGACCCATATCCAACAGTAGCCATTCTTCCAAAGATCAAGAGATAAAACCGGATGGATATCAAAGCAACTATCAATTGGAGCTATTGGGCAAATCGATCGTTCTTATAATAATGAATGAAGAACAAATGAAAAAATGGAAATGGAAGGATGAGATATACCGGAAAGATCCGTTTTCTTTTCTTAATGGGAGGCTTTTGTTTGAGCAGAAAATAATTGGAATGTGAATGGTGAAAAGAGGTGGCAACGAGGATTTATATAGGGAAATTCAATGCAATTTGGATAATGGAAAGAGTCCTTATCCACATACGCTTTCGACCGTACAGTGCGGACGTGTCATTGACGATTTATTTGGAAAGTGTTTGCTCTCTGTGTCAAAATATAAATTATTGGTCAAATAAAATTATATATAAATTATTTTAGAGGTTTTTATAAAGATTAATTAATGATTGAATCTTGAACTAAAAAAAATTAATGATTGAATCTCATAAATATTAAAATGATTAATATAATAGTTGTTATACATCGGAATCTTGAAGCACGAACGCCTGCGGAAAAGGAAATCCGATTTCGGTAAGACTTGATCTTTTTCGTAGTTTAGATTCAAGTTGGTTCAGTGTTGTTGCGGCTCGAATGACCTTCGATATCTCAGAATTATTTTTGAAAAATTCTCTTTCTTTTTCAAAATCTCCTCTCTTTACCTCTATCGACCCCACGTCGCCGCACGGGGGATATGGGGACGTAAAAAAGGGGATGCTATCAACTTGTTTCAACCTAGGATAATAAGCTCATTGGTTTGGTGTTACTTCACCGTCGAGAAAGGAATAAATACTTCTATCGCCAAGTTTAACTCAGACGTAGCGTAGTTGGATAATAATAAATTAAAAAAATATATAAATATTGCATTAATAACATAAAATATCTTATATTTTGATACAAATCAAAAAGATGAAATAACTTATATTTTTTTAGGGGTAATAACTTATATTTTAAGATGGAACATTTGTTTGTATAAAGATATACACAAACTAATAAATCTACTTTAAAAAAAACATAAATAAAAAAAATGAGGAAAAGTACATTCAGTCCACGTCACAATGAAACTACTGCAAACAGCCCAAAATTTAAAATGTAATATGGATCTGAAAGGGTAGTTCATATATTATTTTTTGGAAAAGGGTAGTCCATATATAATTTTAATGGCGAATCAAGATGTTCATCCGCCTGTCAACGCGAACAGTAATGAGAATCCAAGTTTAGTGTTGGTGCAGCCATTGCTTCGTGGTGCAGACAATTATCATCATTGGAAACGTGCTACCTGGAAATTGTTGTCTTCTAGGGGAAAGCTGTGTTACATTGATGGAACTTCAGTCATGCCTGATTCAGATGATCCAGGATATGCTAATTGGATGCAGCAGAACGATCTTGTGAAATCTTGGTTATTCAATTCAATGATTCCCAATTTATCTGAGAGTATCATGTACTTTGATACTGCTCGTGAAGTATGGCTGGATCTTCAAGGCAGGTTTGGAAGGAGAGAAGCCTATCGTCTTTCCAATCTTGAAGAGGAGATTGAAAGGGTAAAGCAAGGAAATCTATCGGTCACAGATTATTTCACAAAACTCAAATCATTGTGGGATCAATATCTAGTTCTAAGGTCAGTTCCACCTTGCACTTGTGCTGCGTTGCCAATCATAAGAGAGTATTATTCAAATGCATACACTACAAGATTCTTAAAAGGCCTTCATGTCAATATCAGTGCAGTTAAGTCTCAAGTTCTTATGACTTTGCCGCTTCCAGATGTTAAAACTTCTTTTGTCATGGCTTTGAACCATGAGCAGCAGTTGAATTATGGAAATGATGCTATAGATCCTGTGATTCTGGCTTCCCAAGTGAATTCAGATCGTCAAGAAACTGGTTATTCCAATGCTGTGGCTTATACAAGGTTTCAAAATCAGGGAAGAGGGCAAGGAAGAGGCAATGGAGGCAGTGGCATGGGTCAATCCAATGGGAAAAGACCTCAGTGTACTTTTTGTGGCAAAGAGGGACACACCATAGACAAGTGCTACAAGAAATATGGTTTTCCACCAAATTTCAAGGGGCATGGAAGAGGTTCAGGTCATAAGGCAAATTATGTCAATATAGACAAGTTTGATGATGCTCAAGAATATGGTTTTTCACATTCTGATATGCATTCTGGAGATTCAGAAACTCCAATCACCAAGTCTCAATATGACCATCTATTGTCTCTTATTCAAGGTCTTCAAGCACCTTCTAATCACTGTAATGCTGTTGTTATGGCAGCAGGTGCTACAACTCAAGGTCAAGGTATTTCTGGTAATCTTAAGCACTGGATTCTTGATTCTGGAGCAACAGATCATATCACATATTCTGTTGGTCACATGTTTGACACTAAAATAGTATCTAATCTCTCAGTTAAACTGCCTAATGGTTGTTTTGTTATTGTGACACATTTAGGCAAAGTTAAAATTGGTCCTCATATCACATTACAGAATGTATTTTGTATACCTAGTTTTAGGTATAATCTGATATCTGTCAGGAAATTAGTACATGATAGTACTTTATCTGTTTCTTTTAGTGCTGACCAATGTCTGTTGCAGGACCTCTTAACTTTGAAGATGATTGGTACAGTTAAGATTCAGAATGGTCTCTACATCCTGACAGATGATACTCAAAGAGCTTCTTCTGATATTAATGCTGTTTGTAGATCATGTAGTCAAAATGATTCTTTGCTATGGCATGATAGGCTAGGTCATCCTTCACTAGAAAGGATGAAAGCTTTGAGAAGTTTAGACCAAAATATTAAAATACCTAGTCATGATTGTACAATTTGTCCATTAGCCAAGCAAAAGAAACCTAAATTTCCTGTTAGTACATCTACTTCAAATTCTTGTTTTGACTTGATTCATGTAGACATTTGGGGCCCTAATAGGGTGCCTACTGTGAATGGTGAATGCTATTTTCTTTCTATTGTTGATGATTATAGCAGATTTACTTGGTTATATCTTATGCAAGCAAAAAGTGAAGCTGATTCTCTTTTACAGCAGTTTTGTGTACTTGTGCAAAATCAGTATGATAGGTGTGTTAAAACTCTTAGGTCTGATCATGGTGGAGAATTTAATATAAAATCCTTTTACAGAACTAAAGGTATTGTACATCAAAAAGCTTGTGTTAGAACTCCACAACAAAATGGTTTAATAGAAAGAAAACATCAACACATTTTAAACATTGCAAGAGCAATAAGAATACAGTCCTGTTTACCTTTGGAATACTGAGGTCATTGTGTAAAACATGCTGTTTACTTGATTAATATTACCCCTACACCTTTATTGCACAATAAGACACCTTATCATCTGCTATATGCACATGAACCTAACTATGATAATCTGAAAGTTTTTGGTTGCTTATGTTTTGTTTATACACCTTCACAGGGTAGAGGTAAGTTTGAACCTAGAAGCAACAAATGTGTTTTCCTAGGGTATGAGCCTCATACCAAAGGTTTCAAGGTTTTAAATTTGTCAAATAGAAACATTTTTGTTTCTAGGGATGTTGTTTTCCATGAACACTCTTTTCCCTTCTCTGAATCTGTTGATTGCTCATTAGATGATTCTTTATGTCTTCCAATTCCTGTGTCTAACAGTGGCAGTGCCGCAAATGAGAGTCCTATTAATGTAACAGATACACCAAGTGACACTGATACTGCTCAGGATGCTCCTGAACCTGAAGGTCCACAAGGCATTCCTGCACAACATCAAAGAAGGTCCACAAGGAACAAATCAATACCCACTTACTTACAGGACTATGTTTATCAAAATCCTGCAAACATGACATCTCCTCACACTCTCAACACAGTTATGACATATGAAAATTTAGCACCTTCTAATCAAGGGTTCATCAGCAATATCAACTCAGAATCAGAACCATCCACATATCAACAAGCAGTACATGATTCCAATTGGCAAGATGCTATGAACAAGGAGTTAGAGGCTTTAGCAAAAACAAATACATGGACTTTAGTACAAGCTCCCAAAGGAATTAAACCTATTGGCTGTAAATGGGTGTACAGAATCAAAAGAAAATCAGATGGCAGCATAGAAAGATACAAGGCAAGGCTAGTAGCTAAAGGATCCACACAAACACAAGGCATTGATTTTCTAGAAACCTTTTCTCCAGTTGCAAAACAGACTACTATCAGGTTATTTCTGGCACTAGCTGCTCAAAGAGGTTGGCATTTACACCAAATGGATGTCAACAATGTCTTTTTACATGGTGACTTGGATGAGGATGTATATATGAGGCCTCCACCAGGACTGCATAGCAATGGTATGGTCTGCAAGTTAAATAGATCTTTGTATGGGCTAAGACAAGTCAGTAGGCAGTGGAATGCCAAATTAACTCAAAAACTACTAGAACATGGCTACACACAGTCCAAGAATGATCATAGCCTATGCACCAAGGGCACAGGGGATAGTTTCTTAGCATTGTTGGTTTATGTAGATGATATTGTAGTTGGAAGCCTCAGTCTTCAAGCAATTCAGAGCCTAAAAGATCTCCTACATGATGCTTTCACTATCAAAGATCTAGGGGAACTCAAATACTTCCTAGGGTTTGAAGTGGCAAGATCTAAAGCTGGCATTGTAATTAATCAAAGAAAATATTGCCTAGACTTACTCAGGGAATTTGGATTCATAGAATGTAAACCAGCATCTACTCCAATGGACTCTTCACATAATCTAACATCAGTACATGCCCCATCTTTACCTTCTAACACTGAATACAAAAGTTTAGTTGGCAAGTTGCTCTATTTAGGGAACACAAGGCCAGATATATCCTTTGCCACTCAACAATTAAGTCAATTTTTAGATCAACCTAATGAGGCTCATATGAAAGCAGCTCACAGATTACTAAGATTTCTAAAATCTTCACCTGGCAAAGGTCTTTTCTTTTTTATCAGTCTCAGGGCATTCAATGACTCAGATTGGGCTGCATGTACCAAGACAAGAAGGTCAGTTACAGGATACTTGGTTTATCTTGGAGGTGCCTTAATCTCATGGAAATCAAATAAACAACCCACTATTTCTAGGAGTTCCAGTGAAGCAGAATACAGAGCCATGGCCATCACAGCATGTGAGATCCAATGGCTCATATATCTTCTACAAGATTTCCAGATCAGATACACAGATATAGTGCCACTATATTGTGACAATGACAGTGCTCTCCATATTGTGGAAAATCCAGTTTTCCATGAGAGGACAAAGCACATAGAGATAGACTGCCATTTCATTAGAGAGAAGTACCTAGTCAAAGTTCTTAAACCATTACCTATACATACAGCACAACAACCAGCAGACATTCTAACAAAACCAGTAAACAAAGCAACACTCAACAAACTTCTTCTTGCCTACCCCTTAAAGGACTTGTATCACACATAGTTGGACTTCAAAGAGGAAAAGATGGTTGTTTGCAAGCTGCACCTGACTGCATTTATCAGCCATGATCAGCTTGAGGGGGGGTGTTGAAGTTAAAAGAGGAAAATATGGTTGTTTGCTCTTTGGGACGTTTTATCAAACACTTGGAACAAGAAGTCGGTTAGTTAGTTACAACAACAAATTGATCAGTTCCTTCGCGGTTATAAATACAATTCAGCAGCACCAAGATGTTCTCAGAAGTTTGAATTACATTTATACTTTGTTAATTGTAAAGTTTCATTAGCTATTGATTTTCCCGCCTTTTCCACCGTCATCTTCATCTTCTTCAAGATGAACATCTGAACCTATTCTTGTTTTCAGTTTTCCAGTTTTGATTCAATAAGTATTAGCGTTCTTGTTCAATTTTAACAGTGTTAGCAACGTATATATACTATCAACCCAAATTAGGATTCTCTGCTGTATCAAGATGTTGTACAACTGTAAAAGTATCAAGCTATATCAAGATGCTCTACAATATGCTGTGTAAGTGTAAAAGTACCAAAACGACGTTGTTTTAACACTTTGCCTTATCACAACACAATTGTTGTGTATATGATACAACAGAGGTTCTCATCTCCTTTCAACCATATGTGATCAAATCTTTCGTTTTTTTAAGATGTTCTCCCTTTATTAATTTTGTACCTTCCGGATTTCTACAATCCGCTTTCTCTTTGTAGAAATGTTATGGTTCATGCTCCAGGAGTATGGTTTGGAATTGCTTCATAATCAGAAATTTATTAATTCTAAGATTTTTAGGAAATAAACTTGGTGCATCGAATATACCCTTCTCGCAATAGTTACCGAAAAAATTAAAATTCTTCAAGTTTCTGAAGATGCAAAGGATGATTTACAAGAAGATGATAGTTCAATGGAATGGTGGTGATGCAATACAATTTGATATATAATCCAAAGGCTGGAAATATAAAAACTCAGCAGTGCTCATACAATTTCAGGATTCAAAACATAACTCTAAAAGGATAGGGTTTGGGGCTTAAATACCTAGCTCATAAATACCTCAAAAAGACGTAAATGACCTTCATTACAAACTAAACATAAAATGACATAAACAACCCTCGAGATGTTTATATATATATATAAATAACTCAATCTTCGTTCACCGCATCATCTTCATCTCGCCCCAAGAAAAACTCGTCCATGAGTTTCATGAAAGTTGTAATAACCGTTGAAAACACATCCGTAACCCTCTCCCGGGTGAAAAGGAAACAACACACCTCGAACGATGGATGCATTTATTATCAAAGTTGCACATACCCAATCATCTTCTTTTAGTTGGTACGCTTTCACCTCAATGCTACTCGGGATCAAACCACCCTCCAGCAACCTACAACAAGCCCTCAGATTGGATCTTTTTCGTGACTCCCGCATTGCGTGGCAATAAAAATCCTTAGGCCTAGCTTCCTTCAACCGTATGACCCGTATTGTTGTTAGCATATATGCACCAAGGTTCACAAAACAAACCCACACAATTTATTAGCAAAACTATATTATTACATACATTGAGCCACACTACCTTCCGGGATTCGACCCTTGGGGAGTCCAAGTATCCACATTCCACTCATCAATTACACAACATTTCTATTTCATTACATACCAAAAAAGGATAATTAAAGTAGACAAGTACATCTATCTATATTTAATCAACTTCCTCAATCTTAGGACCAGCTCCAGAACCATTTGAACCACCGGAACCAGCAGTGCCATAACCACCACCCGGCATGTCAGCACCACCGCCCATCGGCACATCCCCACCAGCAGAACCATACATTTTAGCAATAATTGGATTGCAAATTCCCTCCAATTCCTTCTGTTTGTCTTCGAATTCATCAACTTCAGCCAACTGGTTTCTATCTAACCATTCAATAGCCTCATCAATTGCCTTCTCAATCTTCTGCTTATCATCTGCACCAAGCTTTCCAGCAATCTTGTCATCCCTCAGAGTATTCCTCATGTTGTATGCGTAATTCTCCAGTGAATTCTTTGCTTCCACCTTCTTCTTTACCGACTCGTCCTCTGCTTTGTATCTTTCTGCATCTTGGACCATCTTCTCTATTTCAGCTTTACTCAATCTTCCTTTATCATTTGTAATTGTGATCTTGTTCTTCACCCCGGCTGTTTTATCTTCAGCAGATACATTTAGGATACCATTAGCATCAATGTCAAAGCAAACATTGACCTGGGGCACCCCTCTTGGTGCTGGTGGAATACCTTTAAGTTCAAATTTCCCAAGTAAATTGTTGTCCTTTGTCATTGGCCTCTCACCTTCATAAACTTGGATAAGCACACCAGGCTGATTATCCGAATATGTCGAAAAGATCTGTTCTTTCTTTGTTGGGATTGTTGTATTCCTTGGAATCAAGACTGTCATTACCCCCCCTGCTGTCTCAAGGCCAAGACTCAGAGGAGTGACATCAAGAAGCAACAAATCTTGAACTTTCGAATCGCCTTCGCCAGTCAAGATTGCAGCTTGAACAGCAGCTCCATAAGCCACAGCCTCATCAGGATTGATGCTTTTGCAAAGCTCTTTCCCATTGAAGAAATCCTGCAAAAGTTGCTGCACTTTAGGAATCCTTGTTGAACCACCCACAAGAACCACATCATGAACTTGGCTCTTGTCCAATTTAGCATCCCTCAAAACCTTCTCCACTGGCTCCATACATTTCCTAAACAAATCCATGTTCATTTCCTCGAATCGGGCCCTTGTAATCGTAGCATAGAAATCAATACCCTCAAACAACGAATCGATTTCAATCGTTGTTTGAGTAGTTGAAGACAGAGTTCTTTTAGCCCTCTCACATGCTGTCCTTAACCGCCTAAGAGACCGAGCATTACTACTAATGTCTTTCTTGTGCTTCCTCTTGAATTCTTGTGCAAAATGATTGACAAGCCTATTGTCAAAATCTTCCCCACCCAGATGAGTGTCACCTGCGGTGGCTTTAACTTCAAATATTCCTTCTTCAATAGTCAGCAATGAAACATCAAAAGTTCCACCGCCAAGATCAAAGATCAACACATTCTTTTCACCGGTGCTCGACGCTTTCTTGTCCAAACCATAAGCAATGGCAGCAGCAGTGGGCTCATTAATGATCCGCATCACATTGAGCCCAGAAATTGCTCCAGCATCCTTAGTTGCTTGTCTTTGAGAATCATTGAAATAAGCAGGAACCGTAATCACCGCATTCTTAATCGTCTGACCCAAGAAAGATTCGGCAACTTCTTTCATCTTGATTAACACCATTGAAGAAATCTCTTCAGCAGCAAACTGTTTCTCTTCACCTTTGTAATTCACCACAATCATGGGCTTTTCTCCAGGCCCAGAGATAACTTTAAACGGCCAATGCTTCATGTCAGCCTGAACAGTTGGGTCGGAGAATCGACGGCCGATGAGACGTTTGGCGTCGAAAACAGTGTTCTGCGGGTTCATAGCCACTTGATTCTTAGCAGCATCACCGATCAGGCGTTCAGTATCAGTGAAAGCAACATAGGATGGAGTAGTTCTGTTGCCCTGATCATTGGGGATGATTTCAACTCTGTCGTTCTGCCAAACACCAACGCAGCTGTAAGTTGTGCCCAGATCGATTCCGATTGCTTTTCCTTCAACTTTCCCTGCCATTGGAAGCTAAATGCAATATTGCAATAACAGAAGGAACAACTTTAGAAAGAAGTAAAATTTGTGTGAAATTGTATTTGTTTGAGTGTGTTCTTATGCTTTCTCTGAAATTCGCTGAATCAAAACGGAGGAATTGGGATGTATATATACTAGTAGTAGTTGGAGAAGGAAAGGGTGGGGAAAATTGGAGAGAAATCGAGAGTTGATTAGAAGTAAAGGCCATTGGCGTGGCCAAAATAGAGAGATCCAGAAGAGGCGAGGATGAACTAGGGGGTTGTCGATAACAGTAGAGAATTCCAGAAAATTAACCAAGAAAATTTTAACTCCTCCACAAATATACTAGTAACTAGTGGGGCGTACCGTGCGATGCACGGTATGCCCTCACTTTTTTTATGCACCGGTTATAGTTTTTATGTCTGTAATAAATTCACTTTAGGAAAAAAAAAAAATATGAACCTACTTGAATGCATAGAAAAGCATTTAAACCATCCTGTAGATGTGACAATATGATTATCAGAGAATTGAATGCTCCAAATCAAAACCCTAGTGATAAACACGTTACTGTGATAACACCGTACCAAATCATACGACGTGGCTCGAATCATTTCCAAACTCGAATATCACAGCAATGTGTAATAATTTCCAAACTTGAATAATAATTTACGACGTGTAATAATTTCCAAACTCGAATCAGAGAATTGAATGCTCCAAATGAAAACCCTACTGATAAACACGTTGCTGTGATAACACCGTACCAAATCATACGATGTCGTTTTGCCTAACAAAAAAAAAAAAGACTCATACGACGTCGTTTTGGCTAAATCCCAAAAAAAAAAAAAAAAAAAAAAACCACAAACGACAAAATTGTCGTCCTATTTCCCCTTTTAATTAGTACTTCCTATATACGATAAAGCGTAAAACACCTAGACCTGGCCACGGTTCCAGGTTAACTGGAACCGTCGGTTGGAATCGGAACCGTCGGTTTGTGAACCGACGGTTTGGTCAATCGTCGGTTTGTTAAACCGTTGGTTTGGGAGACCGTAGGTTTGCTGGTTTGTTGTCGGTTTGATATATTTGGAACCGAAACCGGAACTGCCGGTTGGAACCGGATTTTTTGAAACCAGCCAGAACCGGAACCGGAACCGTCCAACGGCTATTTTCTTCTGGCAACGGCTAATTTTTTTTTTTTTTTTTTTATTTTTTCTCCCAAACAACCCAAAAAATTTCCTATAAATACTACCTCATTCCTACACCAATCTCACACCAATCTCTCTCAATCTTCTACTCATTTCTACTCATTTCTTACATCTTGAATCTTCTATTCATTTCTTTGATTATCAAGTTTGTTTATTTGTTAAAAACAACAATCAAATTTACTTTACGATACCGAATTTTTGAAGTTGTTCTGATTTAATCGTTACTTCAATTCGGTTTTAGTTATAAATAAATTTGGTTTTGTATTATATTCAACTAATTTTTTTGCAAGTGTTAAAAAAAAAATTAATTTTATAATCAAATTTACTTTACTAGACCGAAATTTGAAGTTGTTCTGATTTAATCGTTACTTTAATTCGGTTTTAGTTATAAGTAAAATTGGTTAGTTAATTTAAATTTTTTTATAACCGTTATATGTAATCCGAAATTTGAAGTTGTTCTGATTTATTCGTATACTTCTTATAGTCTGAATAGATAGTTGGATAATTAATTTTTAATATTTAACAATGGATAATCCACATGCCCCTATAATTACCGATGAGGATGACGGTGGTGTGCCTTGGGACGAACATCCTTACGAGACTCGATTCACATCATACGATCAATTTATCGAGTACCGTGAAAACTGGATGGGTAGAGCTATTGTTGGTGAACGGAGATTGGCATGGGAAAGTCTACCTTTTGAGATTACGGAATTGGTGGAAAGTGTAGGGTGGTATGGGTTCTTCACTGACCCCCACCCCAGTTACGAGATGAATCACTCAATCGTTCGTGAGTTCTACGCAATTGTTGCTACAACAGGAAATGTAACAAGAGAATTCACATGGCGTGGTGTACGCGTCCAATTCACACCGCGTTGGATCAACCGGTAATATTTACTTGAAGATATCCCTCGTGATGTTGATTTTTTCAGACCGTTCCATTGGACTGAAAGATTGCATGCTAACATGGTACGACATTTTGGTGAGACTCACCTCTGGGCACCTATGGTTAGAAGGAGCGGTCAACATTACCCTCGTAGATGGACCCCTGAAGTCGTTCGGATGGTGATTTTGTTTCTTGCCTATCACATTCACGGTACTGTAAACCACACTGAACCGACCATTGAGATGTACATCATTGCGTATGCTTTTCTTACGAATGAGCTAATAGATGTAGGCCAATACATCGTGGAAAGAATTGGCCAGATAGCTATGGGTCATGCAGGCGATGGTTATATTTTCTTTCCATTTCTTATCACCGCTTTTGCCAGAGAATTCAAGGTACCGCAATATGATACGGACAACCTTTCTGGACCCAACGAACCTATTTTATACGAATAAAAGAGTATGATGTAGTTTATTTGTTATTCAAGTTTATTTGTTATTCAATGAACCTATTTTATTTGTTATTCAAGTTTTATGTGTTTTATATAATTTCATAAATCTAAAAATAATTTATTTTATAATCACATTTACATTTTTTAAACTATACTATATAACATATAGATCATGAGACATGGTACGATATACATGTTCTTATTACTATAAAAACCTTTAAAACAAACTATAAAAGACTAAAAAAATAAACAATAAGAACTATGTTCGCTTTGATTTTTTTATATGTGTTGTGCCTCCGACACGATTACATATAAAAAAATACGTAGGCAACCGAATTACCGGTACAAACGTTGAAAAAATAACACAATTTACATATTAAAAAAACAACACAATATTTCTCACCTAATATTTAATAAAACAACATTTATAATCAACGTATACTTTAAACCGACTCAAAAAATTTATAAAAAAAACTATAAGAGACTTTAAAGAAAAAATTAATAAAAATTACTATAAAAACTTTTACAACAAACTATAAAAGACTACAAAATAAACAATAAGAACTACGTTCGCTTTGATTTTTTTATATGTGTTGTGCCTCCGACACGATTACATATAAAAAATACGTAGGCAACCGAATTACCGGTACAAGCGTTGAAAAAAGAACACAATTTTTTAAAAATAAAACATTATTTACATATAAATAAAATAACACAATATTAATATTATTTTTAAAACCGAATAGAAAACTATTTAAAAAAATATATATTACTCTCGCTTTAGTAATTATAGTGAAAAGAATAATAATTTGTTATTATAGTGAAAGTATTATGTGAAAATGAAAAGAAAAAAAAATTATGAAATTTTAAAACCGTGGCCGGAACCGTGATCTGAACCGGGGTAAACCGGAACCTGCCCAAACCGGCAACCGGCGGTTTTGAACAATAAACCGGCGGTTCGTCAAACCGGCACTGTTTAAAATCGGCGGTTCCGGTTCCACCATTTGGCCGGGTCTAAAAACACCCCATATTTGGGTCGATTTGTGATTTGTCGATCTTTAAATTTAAGCCTTTTACCCCTCAAAAGGAAAAAAAATTAAGGCTTTTACCCTCTATCTTTTTGTGTCATATATTTTGCAATAATCATCCTTTTATGAATTTATCTTGAATGAACCGAATTACATTTTTGACATACACTCGTTATCAACATTTCATGTCTGAACAAAAAAAAATTAAAAAAGAACCTTCTTTTAATTATTTCTCTAAAATCGTCGTTCATTCCAACTCAATTGTCTAATACCGACCCCATTGTCATTTCTGATTTCTAATTTCCCTTCCCATCTACAAAAACCTAGCTTTCTATTTCCCTTCCCCATCAATAGAAAATTAATCAATCATGGGTAATTTTGTTATTGATTATTTAGAACAAATTATTGCAATAATGTTTATTTTTGTAATTGTGTTAATGAATCTTCAAAAGGTTATTGATTTTGAAGTACGTAAAGTATTGCTTTTGTGAAAACTGATATCTGAAGATGGAAATGTAAACACCCTTTGAAGGCTGAAGAAGAAAACATCGAACAACTATTCACCTTAGAGAGAGGCACGGACGAAAATGGCAGAGACAATTGTTGGTCGACAAATTAGGGTTTAATTGGAGGGGGGTTTAATTAAAAAAAAAACTGCTTATAACAATTAAAATATAAAACGAAATATAAAAAATAAAAAATGTGAAAGCGCGTGAAATGTTGACGGCGAGTGAATGTCAAACGCGTAATTTCCATTTCATTTAACGTAAAATTCGAAAAATGGTGTTTGTTGCAAAATATAACACAAGATAGAATGAAAAAGTGCTAAATTTAAAGATACCGGATAAGTCCCAAAATTGACCCAAATATAGGTGTGTTTTGCGCAAATTACTCTAAATATACGGCTTATATTCATAAACAAAAAAATGTACAACAAAATTTAAAAAATTTAAAAAAATAAAATAAAATAAGAAACAACAACACCACTACATGCTATTAGTTTTTTTTTTTTTTATAGAAATACATGCTATTAGTTAGACCATTAAAATATACTACTTCCGTCCCATATTATAAGTCATCCTAGTTTTATGCACGCAGATTAAGAAACTCAATACATGATCCAACTTTTGTAGTTTTAGACTAAAGTGCCCTTAGGATGATTTATTAAATGGTGTATGAAAGGTTATGTATTGAAATGGGTAAAACTGGAAAAAGAGCATTAATTATTGCATTGTAATATAAGAATGACTTATATTGTGGAACGGATGAAAAATGATGAAATACTCAATAGAGTTTTAGGAGAAGCAATTCACAAAAAAGAACATCAAGAATCCATTGAATTGATTAAAAGAAGAAGGAGAAGTACGGTATTTCTGTTAACCTATATGAAGGGATAAAACTATTTTAATCTGCACAGGTGCCTTATATAAACATGGCATGTGGTAGTTACATAATTAGCTAATTATCCTAACAGACTTCTAACTAATTCTTCTTAACAACAGTATTGCATCTTGTACTTGTATGCTGCAATACCCCTCTCAAGATGAAAGTACTTTGCCTTGTAGATGTTACACAGAGGATAGTAGGAAAGTAGGTTTTGGAAAGTAGCTGTCTAATGGTTTTGTGAATAAATCAGCGAGCTGCAAATGTGTAGAGATAGGTAGAGGCTTCAACAAACCAAATTGGTATCTGTCTCTTACTACATGGCAATCTATCTCCATGTGCTTTGTTCTTTCATTGAATATGAGATTTTCCACAATGTACAAAGCACTCTTGCTGTCACAAAACATAGGTATAGGTGTTTCTTGTTTCACATTAAACTCTTCCAGTAGACATGTTAACCACTGCAGTTCACATGAAGCCAATGAGAGTCAACTTTACTATGCTTCGGTGCATGTTTTAAGCCCCATTTATGACACTTTCGGCTTATTTTGGGTAGTTTTAGACCGTTTATAGGGCAAAATCGCATTGAGCACTCACTTTGAGGTAAACCGTCACATAGATGGAAAAATTCACCATTTTACGGTATTTTGACCCTTTTCGAGCCCTAGTTATCTTGCGGAGTTATGCTCGGTATGTGTTTGAATGTTGTGATGCAGGATCTAGGTGAGTTATGAGCCCGGAAGTTAAGGCACGAGGTTTATAAAGACGAAACCGAAGCCCGGGAATGGAAATTGATCAAAAATAGTTGTTGCTTTCACCATATGTGCACTTCATCAGCCATTTGATCCCATATACAAGCATTTTCTGGACTTGCAGTCTTCATGAAAGTTGTAGAAAATTTAATTAGCTTTCCAACGCACTTTGAATCACTCAAATCGGAGCTCTACACACAAAGATATTGCCAGATTACTGAAGGTGTATCAGTCCAGGAATTTTTGGCGCGCGCTGAAGACTTTGGCGCGCGCCAAAGTAGAACAGAGAGCTCCCAGAATCACAGAACAGTTTTGGCGCGCGCCGAAGACTTTGGGGCATGCCAAAACTGCTTTATCTGCACGTTTTTTGGCCTTTTTAAATAGATTTTTCAGCCCCCATTTCACAAGAACTCATACATAGACTTAATTAGGACACCCTTAGGTCGATTTTCTTCCCTTTTCTCCCTTAGATTAGCTCTTATTTCACTCTTTCCCTTAGATTAAACACAATTTAGCATAGATTCTCTCCTCCTTGTTGGTGTTTTTGAAGTCTTCTTCCCCAAGTGACAATGGGTTTGGATGAAGATTGATTCAACTTCAATTTCCTGCGTTTTTGGTAATTAATTTCATTCCTCTTTCTCTTTTATGGCTCTAATCCTTTCTTTGATTGTTATTTCTTGCTTTATGATGAGTAGCTAAACTTTTCATAGCCAAATTATGTGAAGATTGAAGAAATCACCCTCTAATTGATGAAATTGGGAATGGGTAGTGTTTAATTGTTGTTATATTGACGAATTCATGTTTTAAAACTTGTTCTTAATGCTTGAATTAGCTTGTACACCTAGTTCATGAACTCACACACCACTTTTATAAATGTATGTTGCGAAGGGGTGTGGGAAAAGGGGTTTTAAGATCGTTATTTACAATTGACTGAGTTGTTTAGATCAATTGGGTAACGAGGTTTGTCGGTGTAAATCGAGCGGCTCTAGTTCTTAATCTTGTTTCGGTCAGTTAAATCCTTAAAGGCGGACTGTTGAACCGGGCAAAGGGTACTAGGTTGTTGCATGGCGTCTAGTACTATCTTAGGAGTTTGCACCCATGAACGAGTCGATATAAGCATTAGGATAGTTGGTTGGTAGTTTCCATTCCCAAATAGTCGATTAGAGGGGCGAAAGTATTCAATTGGATCGTGATTTGGCTATGCCTCTATCTCTCTTTACTCTAGTTTAAATATCGTTTTAGCATAATCAAAACCTGAACAAACTTGATTAGCTTAAACTAAGTATGGGAATGACTTTGGTATTCGATTGATTCCTCGTGGGATACGACCTTACTCACCTCTATAGTGCTTCCGACCCGGTACTCTGCCAGTTAAGGTTGGTCGTTACTATTTTGGTCATCAAGTTTTCTGGCGCCGTTGCCGGGGAGTTAATCGATATCTCTTAAGTCATTGGAAGACTTAGGCTTAGGTTGTTTTTATTTTATTGTTTTCTTGTTGTTTGAGTTTGTGCAGTTTATGATCTAAACTCGTCATGGAATTTACTAATGAGCAACCTATGTTCCAAGCTCAAGTACCTCCACCAATTTTCAACCAATTCCCCAACATTAACCCCATGCCAATCTTCCAAGTATCACAAGTCCCAATTCAACAAGCTCCAATTCAAGGCCAAGGCCGATTACTTAAAGATTATTTCATGCCACGTGCAAGATTTATACATAATGCCATTCGCTTACCTCTTATTGATGCAAGTGACTTTGAGATCAAACCACATGTGTGGGATTTGATAAAAGAGCATGCGCTCTTCTATGGAACTGAGATAGAGGATCCATATCAGTTTTTGATGTGGTTCACAAATGTTTGCGGGACAATAAAGATAAGTGGGGCAAGTGATGATGCAATCCGATTGAGGATATTCCCTTTTGCATTGAGAGATAGTGCTGTTGATTGGTTAGACTCTCAAGCTCATGATTCTTTGCATACGTGGGAAGACTTGACTTCGGCTTTCTTATCGTACTATTTTCCACTCTATAAAACAATGGAGATCCGGGCGGAGATCTCAAACTTTTCCCAACAGCCGGGTGAACGACTTTATGAAGCATGGGACCGAATGAAGGCTTTGCTAAGAAAATGTCCACATCATGGGTATGAGATATGGTCACAAATGCTAATCTTTTATTACGGATTGAGGGATGATGCAAGAAATATCTTGGACTTGGCAAGTGAAGGATCTATAATGAGCTTGACAAAATTTCCGATTGTGTATGCCACTATTGAGAGGATTACTGATAACAATAGGCAATGGGATAAGGGCAAGTCTCAAAAGAAGGTAGTTGAGACTATAGAAATAGATCAACAAAACTTGATGATGGCACATATGGAATCTATGGAGAAGGCAATCATGGATCTTGAAATGGGTCAAAGGCTACAACAACAAGGTTTTTCTCACCATTTGAATCAAGGTCATCAACCATTTCCACAAGTTCCTTGTGCACCCCCGGGATTGTCTCATCAACCACAACATCAAGAGAGGAATCCTCAATGGGAAGCGACGATAGAAAGCATAGCAATGATTATTGATGCTTTTGTGAAGAATGTGGAGCAATACAAGACCATTACAGATTCTCGTTTGGTAAACATGGAAGATTCATTGAAAAGTCTTGAAAACCAAATGAGGCACTTGACCGATTACATGAATACGGCACCGGTTCAAGGCCTACCAAGCAATACCGAGACAAACCCAAATGAGGTAAATGCTATCTTTACGGTGTATCATGATGGTGAGGATGATGATGTGGTTACAGAAAGTCGTGAGGCGGTTAGAGTTGTAGGGTTGGTAGAAAAGACAAAAGAAGTGTTGGTCTTTGATGAAGCAGTTGAGCAAGACAAGAAACTCGAAGGAAATCTCTTGGGTAAGCATGTGAACAACACTTCTGAGGGCAAAGGAAACTCAGGTATCTCTCAATCTAGCATTCATTTTGATTTGAGTTCCCTTCCCTTTCCCCCATCTCATGATAAGAAGGCGAGTGTTGTAAGTAAAAAGCAAAATCGTTTCCTTGACATCTTGCGTAAAGTGACAATAAACATTCCATTAGTTGATGCTTTAATGAACATGCCTTTGTATGCTAAATTTCTTAAAGATGTTTTATCGAAAAAGCCTAAAATGAAAAGTGTGGTTTATTGTAATGAAGAGTGTTCTGCGATTTGTCAAGAGAGAGTTCCGCCTAAACTTGGTGACCCCGGGAATTTTTCAATCCCATGCATGATAGGTAGCTCTAAAAGTCTCAATGCCCTATGTTATTTAGAAGCTAGTGTGAGCCTTATGTCGTACGCCACTTATAAAGAACTTGGTCTTGATGGTATTAGAAAAACTAGAATGGTTCTTTCTATGGCGGATAGGTCCATTAGGTATCCTAGAGGCATCGTTGAGAATGTTCTAGTCCAGGTTGATAAGTTTGTTTTCCCGGCTGATTTTGTCATTTTAGACATGGAAAACAACTCTAGAATGCCTATTTTGTTTGGTAGACCATTTTTGGTTACGGGGGGAGCCTTGCTAGATATGCGAACCGGGGAGATCACTTTGAGAGTTCACAATGAGAGCGCCATCATCAAGGTTTATGAGCATGTAGGCCATCCTTGTGATGAGTGGGGTAAGAATGAGGGGATTGATAAGATAGAGGTCTTTCAAGTGAGTCAAAGCACTCAAGAGTGGCCAAAGAATGAGAAGAGTGAGTTTGATGCCGAGGGGGGAAGAAAGAATCCTAATGTAAAATTTGGGGGAATCAAGTCTCGTCAAGGACTCTAAACTTGACAATCAAATCGTATAACTCCATCAAACTTCTTTCTATCCACCAATTCCACCTTCGTGTCAACGGTATAACTCTAAAGTTGACACCGTATAAGTCATTCCGTCGAGCCAATGACGTAAAACAAAGGCGCTCGGGGGAGGCAACCCACCGTTTCTCTGTTTTTGCTTTAGTTTTTGGTGCTAGGAGTGGTCTAGGGTGCTACTTTGGGGGTATGGGTACCATTTTTGAGTGGTTCTTCTTCGATCCGTTGTTGGCTCGTATCTTTTTGCATGGATGTTGTTTTACTTGTTTGATTGTTTTTGCATCGCATGCGCCCCGAGTCGGTTCCCCTTTTTGGTTTCATATGATCTTGTATGTGACTTTGCGCTCTTTTATTATATCTCGATATTTGTTGCTTGCTTTTGGCACGGTGGCTGTTCCCCGTGCATGCGTTTTCTTGGTTTTTTGTCTCATGGCTTCAGGTATTCGAGTGGAACTTTCATGGATATGTCACGTACATGGTTTGCGCCTTTTCGCCGGGTTAAGCTAGCCTTCTTTCTCTTTATCATTCACACACTGAGGACGGTGTTGCATTTAAAGTGGGGGGTGGTAGGCTTAGCTTTGATATGTGCTTCATTGTTTTTCTGGCCATTGTGTTGTATGCTTAGTGTTTGGTCACTTCTTTAGCAAAAATTTGAGTACTTTTTAAATTTTTCCATGGTATTGATGTTGCATTCGTATGTTGAGCCTTCACATTGATATGATAAACGGTGTAGTGAATGTTTGAATTCATGTTACTTGGCTTACTACCTTATCTTGGAAATGAGATTTTCATGCACGTATAGCTTCGATTTCATGAGCCATGGTAACTAGTGACCGATTATGGTAGACTTAGGCACAATTCGGCTACCTAGAACTCATATCATTAACTTCGAGAAGAAATAGAAGGGCCGACCTTGGTAGAGTTTGGGATGACAGTTGACCCGACCAGAGCCAAATAGCCATCCCGTGACATATTCCACAGTAACCCCTCTAAGCCTTGGTAGGATGGTTAGACCCCCATCCGACATTTAACCGTTCTTATTTAGCCTATAATTACCCGACCCTTGAGCTTTATTTGTGGTCTACATTCCCTTGAACACCCTACGAGTTGAGCTTAATCTTTTCATCTAGATCACACTTGCTTAGGCAAGTGTGGGGTGGTAGAGTGGTGTGTATGTTGAGAGGAGTTGGTGTTTTTACGAGCTATTTCATGATATTGGAGGGTAGGAGCTCGATTCATTTTATGTGTATGTGATGGCCTTTGACTCAAACCTAATAAAAATTCAAGTTCAAAATCAAGAAGAAAAAAAAAAAAAAAAGAAGAAGAAAAGTCATGAAAGGAAAATAAAAGGTTGAGTCAAAGAAGGCCAAGCGTTTTAAGACTTGTGTTTTGATTTGATTTGTGATGTTTGTGTTTGGGACGAATCTCCGGTTTAGAAACATGATTTCATCCACATTTGAGCCTCGTTACACTTGAGACATAGTGCGATAGGGCGTTTATTTAATGAATCATGTTTCTAGGCACATTTTGAGCTAGCTAGAAAGGCTAGAGCTAGCTACGTTTTACATTGATACACCCCGTGATTAAGCTTGCTCGTTTTTATCTCTTTGTTGTTTATTCCCCAGAAATTCCCTTCGGTTAGCCCCGTCCCTAGCCTAACGTTACAACCGTGCAAGTCCTACTTGACCTTACTTAGCCTCGGTTGGCCCCGATTAGTGGAGATGCTTATGAAGTATGAGCCTATGGTGTAGTCGTTTTAACCTAGCATCCATAATCCAAACCGGTATACCGTGGTAAATGCAGGAGAAGCTATTCACACACACACACACACATCCCATTTGCTTGATAAGGTATGGTTAAGTTGCATTCATTTACTCATTTACTTGTCGGTTATCTTTGATATGTGATTGGCTTGACCTACGCATGTAACGTTGACTCTTTGGATTCTTTTAAAACGCTTATTTTGCTCGAGGGTGAGCAAACGCTAAGTGGGGGTGGTTGATGAGAGTCAACTTTACTATGCTTCGGTGCATGTTTTAAGCCCCATTTATGACACTTTCGGCTTATTTTGGGTAGTTTTAGACCGTTTATAGGGCAAAATCGCATTGAGCACTCACTTTGAGGTAAACCGTCACATAGATGGAAAAATTCACCATTTTACGGTATTTTGACCCTTTTCGAGCCCTAGTTATCTTGCGGAGTTATGCTCGGTATGTGTTTGAATGTTGTGATGCAGGATCTAGGTGAGTTATGAGCCCGGAAGTTAAGGCACGAGGTTTATAAAGACGAAACCGAAGCCCGGGAATGGAAATTGATCAAAAATAGTTGTTGCTTTCACCATATGTGCACTTCATCAGCCATTTGATCCCATATACAAGCATTTTCTGGACTTGCAGTCTTCATGAAAGTTGTAGAAAATTTAATTAGCTTTCCAACGCACTTTGAATCACTCAAATCGGAGCTCTACACACAAAGATATTGCCAGATTACTAAAGGTGTATCGGTCCAGGAATTTTTGGCGCGCCGAAGACTTTGGCGCGCGCCAAAGTAGAACGAGAGAGCTCCCGGAATCACGAACAGTTTTGGCGCGCGCCGAAGACTTTGGGGCATGCCAAAACTGCTTTATCTGCACGTTTTTGGGCCTTTTTAAATAGATTTTTCCCCCATTTCACAAGAACTCATACATAGACTTAATTAGGACACCCTTAGGTCGATTTTCTTCCCTTTTCTCCCTTAGATTAGCTCTTATTTCACTCTTTCCCTTAGATTAAACACAATTTAGCATAGATTCTCTCCTCCTTGTTGGTGTTTTTGAAGTCTTCTTCCCCAAGTGACAATGGGTTTGGATGAAGATTGATTCAACTTCAATTTCTGCGTTTTTTTTGGTAATTAATTTCATTCCTCTTTCTCTTTTATGGCTCTAATCCTTTCTTTGATTGTTATTTCTTGCTTTATGATGAGTAGCTAAACTTTTCATAGCCAAATTATGTGAAGATTGAAGAAATCACCCTCTAATTGATGAAATTGGGAATGGGTAGTGTTTAATTGTTGTTATATTGACGAATTCATGTTTTAAAACTTGTTCTTAATGCTTGAATTAGCTTGTACACCTAGTTCATGAACTCACACACCACTTTTATAAATGTATGTTGCGAAGGGGTGTGGGAAAAGGGGTTTTAAGATCGTTATTTACAATTGACTGAGTTGTTTAGATCAATTGGGTAACGAGGTTTGTCGGTGTAAATCGAGCGGCTCTAGTTCTTAATCTTGTTTCGGTCGGTTAAATCCTTAAAGGCGGATCGTTGAACCGGGCAAAGGGTACTAGGTTGTTGCATGGCGTCTAGTACTATCTTAGGAGTTTGCACCCATGAACGAGTCGATATAAGCATTAGGATAGTTGGTTGGTAGTTTCCATTCCCAAATAGTCGATTAGAGGGGCGAAAGTATTCAATTGGATCGTGATTTGGCTATGCCTCTATCTCTCTTTACTCTAGTTTAAATATCGTTTTAGCATAATCAAAACCTGAACAAACTTGATTAGCTTAAACTAAGTATGGGAATGACTTTGGTATTCGATTGATTCCTCGTGGGATACGACCTTACTCACCTCTATAGTGCTTCCGACCCGGTACTCTGCCAGTTAAGGTTGGTCGTTACTATTTTGGTCATCACCATGGCTCTATACTTCAATTCTGAAGAACTTCTACCGGCCCTTAACTGTTTCTTTGATCTCCAACTTATCAAAGATTCCCCCAAAAAGACTGAAAACCCTGTTATTGATCTTCTAGTATCTTCACAACCTGCCCAATCTGCATCTACATATGCTTTCAGTTCCAAGGATCCTTGTGCAGAAAATAGGATACCTTGTCCAGGTGCATTCTCAAGTATTTTAGTCTGTGAGCTGCTTTTAGTTGCAATTCTGTGGGTGAGTCAAGAAATTAACTTAATTGCTGAGTAGTTAGAGTAATATCATGCCTGGTTATGCCCAAATACAACAGTTTTTCTACCATGCTTCTGTAGTAGTTGTTGGATTCTAATTTTGGAGAATCATTGCTGTGTAGTTTCTGAGTTGTGTTCATAGGTGTATGCACAGGTTTGCAATGTGTGAAGCCATAGTCTTCTAAAAGCATTAAGCAGTACTTTATTTGTGATAGTACTATCCCATCTTTTGACCTAGCCACTTCAAGACCTAGGAAGTACTTTAGGTTTCCTAGATCTTTAATGCCAAACCTTGAATTTAGAAAACCTTTTAAGTCATTTATTTGCTCCATGTTGGGACTTGTGATCAATACACCATCAACATATACTAACAGGGCAATGAAGTCATCATTTTGACCCTTGACAAACAAGCTATGATCCTGTTTGGATTGTCTGATTCCCCTCTCAAGCAGAGCTTGGGTTAACTTGATATTCCACTGTCTTCTTGCTTATTTCAATCCATAAAGAGACTTCTTTAATCTGCAAACATGACCAGGAGGAGCAGTACACCCTTCAGGAACAGACATATATACCTCTTCAGTGAGATCACCATGCAAAAATGCATTGTTCACAACTAATTGTTGTAATTTCCATGCCTTGGAAGCTGATATGACAAGTAATGTCCTCACAGATGTAAGTTTTGCCACATGGGAGAAAGTATCCAGATAGTCCAACCCCAATTGTTGTGAGTAGCCTTTAGCTACAAGCCTTGCCTTGAACCTCTCCACAGATCCATCAGCATGCCTCTTGATCCTATACACTCATTTACAGCCAATATGTGTTTTATCCTTAGGTAAAAGGACAATCTCCCAAGTCCATGTTCTTTGCAAAGCATCAAGTTCATCCTGCATTGCCTTTCTCCAACCTTCATCCTTCACAGCTTCATTGTAGTACCTTGGTTCAGTCAAAACCTGTGTACTCAAAACATAATTTTTATGAGTGTTTGACAAGTGAGACAAAGAATCAACATTCTGAATGCTAGGAGGTGAGGTTCTTATCCTTGATTGATGACAAACATAGTCATTTAGATAAGAAGGTACACCGCTAGATCTAGTAGATCTTCTTGTTACAATGACATCAACTTGATTCACAGCAGGATTTTGAGATACCACAACATCATGTTGTGGTTGTTGTTCATTATCAAAATCCTGATCATGTGAATCAGTTGTCTGTCCTGTTAGCTCAATAGGTTCAGAATGAAGTTCTTCCATAAATGGTAAAGGGAGAGAAAAATTGTCAATATCACCCGAGTTTTGGAGGTAGGGGAATATTAACTCATGAAAGACAACATCTCTACTTATAAAGATCTGTCTAGTTTGCAAATTTAAGAGACAATAACCTTTGGCATTTAAAGCATTTCCTAAGTACACAGACTTTATGCTCCTTGGAGCAAATTTATTACCATCAGTGTGTAGGTTGCAAGCATAGGTCAAACAACCAAAAACCTTCATATTTTTATAAGTTGGCACAGAACCAAACAACACCTCATGTGGTGATTTCTCATTTAGCACAGGAGTAGCCAAAACATTGATTAAATTGACAGCATGAATCACACAGTAAGTCCAATATATTATAGGCACACCAGATTGAAACTTTAAACCTCTAGCCACAGTCAAAATGTGTTGATGCTTCATTTCCACCACCCCATTTTGCTGTGGTGTGTGAACAACTGTGTTTTGGTGCACAATACCTTTAAGAGCATAAAAATAAGAAATAACAAACTCAAGGCCATTATCAGTACTCAAAACCTTAACCTTTTTATTAAACTGTGTTTCAACCAAAGTACAAAAGTTTTGAACAAGACCTCTTACTTCAGACTTGGACTTTAACATGTAAACCCAAGTATGCCTACTAAAGTCATCAACTACTGTAAGATAATATCTATGTCCATGCACACCTGAGACTCTATAAGGGTCCCAGATGTCCATGTGCACAAGATCAAAACATTGTACAGAATTGGACTGACTTAAGGGAAAACTAAGCCTTTTTTGTTTAACAAGAGGACAAATAGTACTAACACCACCAGTGTCACCCTTGATGTCTGTATTATGCTGATTTAAAACTTGCAACCTCGGATGCATGTCCAAGTCTGTAGTGCCACAGTAAAAGGGACTGATCAACAGAACTAGAAGCTTCACATATATGAACAACATTAGAATGACAAGCTTTGTCTGCCTTAAGAATGTACAAGCCATTGATAAGTTCAGCTGAACCAATCTTCTTCAAACTGAGCATGTCCTGAATTATACAAGAATCCAGATAAAATTTGATATTATAAGACCTAGTCCTTATAATCCTACTAATGGACATGAGGTTAAAATTAAACTCTGGACACAAAGAACATGTTCAAGGGTTAAGTCTGGATTTATCTTAACCTGGTCTATGTGAGTAACTTTTGCAGATTTACCAGTTGGAAAGCTAACAATCACATTTACAACTGTTCTACAAGAACTAAACAAGGTTTTATCAAATATAATGTGGTCTGTGGCCCCAGAATCTACAATCCAACAATAAAGTTTAGAAATACCTGAAGCATCTCCAGTTTGGAAATTTGTAGTTAAAGCCACAGAGTTAGCAACAGGATTTCCAGAACTTGCACCTTGATTAACCTTCAAAAGACATAAAATCTGATGATATTGCTCCTATATAGTGCTAACTTAAGAAGTAGCATTCAAGTCTTCTGTATCATCTTGCACCTAAGATTCTGATCCAACACAATTTGCAGAAGATCTTCCTCTTCCCCTGCCTCTGAAATTAGGTGGAAAACCATGTTTCTTGTAGCAATGATCAATAGTATGCCCTATCATACCACAGTGTGCACACTGAGGCTTCTTATTACCATTGTTGTAGTTCTTTCGATTGTTATTGTTCTGATTTTGCACAGCAAGAGCAACTTTCTGTTCTGCTTCAGTTGTTCCAAAAACTACAGCAGACTCCACTATCTTTGCACCATTAGAATGACCATAGTGCTGCTGTTTTTCTTGTTTAACAACCATAAAAAACAGCTTTGATAGAAGGCAAATGATCCAACATCAAGACCTGTGACTTAATGGTTTAATACTCTTCATTCAAGCCTTTCAAGAATCTAATAACATATTGTTTTTCTATATAAGTTTGAAACCATTTCTTGCCACAATCTTATTCTGGAGGCACGGTTAAAACAACAAGCTGATCCCACAACACCTTCAACTTTGTAAAATATTGGGAAACCGAAAGATTACCTTGCTTAGTATTATGTATTTCCTCCATTATATCTGACAAAGTGTAGGTATCTCCTCCACCAAATCTATCTGCAAGATCTTCCCATATATCCTTGGCCGTTTTGTAAGACGCAATGCTTTGTGCAATATCTCTAGACACTAAATTCACCAGCCACGCCTTCACCATACTGTTACATTGACGCCAAGCTGAGTAATGATTGTCATTTGGACCAAGAACAGGATAGAACCATCCACAAAACCCATTTTGTTTTTGGAAGATAATGATGTTGTCATCAAAATTTTCCAGGTATGATAATTGTTATCATCAAGAAGTGGTTGTACCAGGACCAAAGCTGGATTTTCATTCGGATGAACAACTAAATCGGCCGGAACTGCAATCTCCATTGCTTACTGAAATTGAAGTTATAAAGAAGAAAAAGAAACTTGCAAGAAACTGAAGAATCAGACACAGCAACTTGAAATTGGAAGCTATACAAGCTTTGATACCATGATGAAATACTCAATAGAGTTTTAGGAGAAGCAATTCACAGAAAAGAACATCAAGAATCCATTGAATTTATTAAAAGAAGAAGGAGAAGTACACTATTTCTGTTAACCTATATGAAGGGATAAAACTAACTTAACTATTCTAATCTGCACAGGTGCCTTATATAAACATGGCATGTGGCAGTTACATAATTAGTTAATTATCCTAACAGACTTCTAACTAATTCTTCTTAACAACAGTAATTGCATCTTGTACTTGTATGCCGCAACAAAAAATGCTAGGATGACTTATAATATAGGACGGATGTAGTATATCATAACAAAATTCAGTTGTAGTTTCCTTCGATAAGATGAATTATTTATGTCTGGACTTCTCAGTAACATAAATGTCACTTTGAAAATCTATATCATATGCCTCGTACAATGTATATAACTCACTTTTTATAGTGAGTTTTCTAACTGATTTACCTCTTGTGAGAGTCAAATCGGAAGAGTGGTTGTCGACGAAATGAGAGTTCTTTCTTTTACCACTTATCATATGTGTTAGAATATGGTTGCGGTTACGGAATTGGAAAAGCAAGGAGGCTAGAAAAGTGCGTACTCCAACCTAACCAATTGGATGAATTTAGGCTTCAGGTGTATGAAAACGCACAGATTTATAAGGAAAGAACCAAAGTCTTCCATGATAGCATGATTGTGCGTTGAGAGTTTAAGATAGGTGAGGAAGTGTTTCTTTTGTCGACCTATTCATCCATGTTGGCATCGTATAAGTCTATCGTGTCGAGCCAACAACGTTAAACAAAGTGCTGCCGAGAAGCAACTAGTTGTTAGTCTTTCATAGGTGCAATCTCTCTTTTTTAAGGCTCCAGGAGGTAGCTTAATTCATGCATAAAAAGTAAGAGGCCATAACATTCTCTTCAAATTTGATGTCATGAAAGCCTTTGACATGGTCTTATGGAAGTTTCTAGGAGCCATGCTCGCTCAAGAAATTTGGCTTTGTTGAAAATTTTGTTAGCTTTGGGGAGTAGCAACCTGCAAAGCAACTTGTTTTATGTTTTAATAAATGGATCATCCATTGGAAAGACCATGATTCATAATGCGGAAACTATAACCGGTGTCAGACACTCATGATTCCTTTCCACATGTCAGTTTTGGTGACTTGATCTCTAAACTGATAAATAAACTAGTGGAACTAATCTGAGAAACTGAGACTGAGAATGATGGTCAGTTTTAGTAAAGTATATTTAGTTCTGTAAAAGTCAGTTTGATGAAGTGCAGCTGAGTTTCTTCTAAAGTCAGCAGTCACTTTTGGTCTCCTGAGTTTTGCTGAGTATAGCTGAGATCTACCTCTGGGCAGTTGATTACAAGTCTGGAAAGTCAGTTTGAAGCTGAGTTTCTTCTGGTGGATAACAACTGGAGTTGGGGTCCACATCTGGGGTATTTATGACAATTCCGATAAAGATCTTTGGCGGTTAGAGTTTGGGATTTGTGCCTATAATTACCAATGTTGTAATCAATGCAAGTGGGTGTTTTTCAAGAGTGTTTTTTCACAAGAGTGTGGAATGCCTTGTAACTTTGTGCATAATAAAATATCTCCTTTTCTGTTCGTGGAGTAGTCGGCACAACTCCGGAAACCACGTTAAATCATTGTGTTCTCTTTGTTGTTGTGTTTATCAATTCCGTCATAGTTTATGTTTGCATTGCTATTGTTATAATCTTTCTTAAACTACAAGTTTCTCGTCTGTGTTTCAACACCACATACTTAGGGTGTCCTATTTACGTCGGTTGATCTAAGGCCTCCTAACTACCATAGTTAAAAAAAATTGAACAAAGATTGCAAGGATGGTACACCAAACCTCTAATTTGAGCAGACCAAACCGTTTTTACCCCATTTTACTCTTCACCGGGACAGATTGTTGATTAGGGGCAGATTGAGGCTTGATTAGGGACATTCATTGTCCTTTATCAACCCGGGGTCAACCTAAACAAGTTCCCTAATATCCATTAGGCAACTCCCCCTTGATTAAATAGATGTGATCAACTTCCCACTTGAAATAGTAGCCGCTATATTTGAATATTACAAGGCTAAGTATTCAAGCATATAAAGAAATATGAGATGATGATTGTGTTTTGATCTTTTTGTTTGAACATTCAAAAATGTCGATAGACAGAGGAGATAAGCATCATTTCTCAATAGGTTAACACACACCAATGCATTTCACTTAACAACAGCCTAAACAAAACCAGAACACCATCACCCTAATTTAGTGACATATTAGGATCAATAAGTGGTAATCCAAACCGAGCACACAGGTCTATGAAATATCATATTGCACTTGTTCTCCATAGAACCCGCACAATATTGTGCAATGTTCTGAACATCAGACTAAACCCGTCTTTCAACTACGGATCAATTATCTAGCTGGTTCTGTTTATATTTGAAATGTCGAAAGAACATGAAGATGGTTACTATTAACATTCACAACTGCCCGAAACATGTTAAAGTTAATATCCATAAGAAAGTGCAAAAACTCAATAGAGGGAAAAAAGGAATTATTGAAAAACCAACATCATTTCATCGAGCATTACTACTTTCGACCCTGGTAAGACTCCAAGTACCACCGCACATCACTTACACAATTTTGTGACATAAGAAAAAGAAATAACAGTACAATTAACAACTACATCAATGTTTAATCAACTTCTTCAATCTTTGGACCAGGACCAGAGCCACCCGACCCGGCGTTTCCATAACCAGCACCAGGCATGTCAGCACCACCGCCCATCGGCACATCTCCACCAGCAGAACCATACATTTTAGCAATAATTGGATTGCAAATTCCCTCCAATTCCTTCTGTTTGTCTTCGAATTCATCAACTTCAGCCAACTGGTTCCTATCTAACCATTCAATAGCCTCATCAATTGCCTTCTCAATCTTGTGCTTATCATCTGCACCAAGCTTTCCAGCAATCTTGTCATCCCTCAAAGTATTCCTCATGTTGTATGCGTAATTCTCCAGTGAATTCTTTGCTTCCACCTTCTTCTTCACTGACTCGTCCTCTGCTTTGTACCTTTCTGCATCTTGGACCATCTTCTCTATTTCTGCTTTACTCAATCTTCCTTTATCATTTGTAATTGTGATCTTATTCTTCACCCCAGCTGTTTTGTCTTCAGCAGATACATTTAGGATACCATTAGCATCAATGTCAAAGCAAACATTGACCTGGGGCACCCCTCTTGGTGCTGGTGGAATACCTTTAAGCTCAAATTTCCCGAGTAGATTGTTGTCCTTTGTCATTGGCCTCTCACCTTCATAAACTTGGATAAGCACACCAGGCTGATTATCCGAATACGTCGAAAAGATCTGTTCTTTCTTAGTTGGGATTGTTGTATTCCTTGGAATCAAGACTGTCATTACTCCCCCTGCTGTCTCAAGACCAAGACTCAGAGGAGTGACATCAAGAAGCAACAAATCTTGAACTTTTGAATCGCCTTCGCCAGTCAAGATTGCAGCTTGAACAGCAGCTCCATAAGCCACAGCCTCATCAGGATTGATGCTTTTGCAAAGCTCTTTCCCATTGAAGAAATCCTGCAACAGTTGCTGGACTTTAGGAATCCTTGTTGAACCACCCACAAGAACCACATCATGAACTTGGCTCTTGTCCAATTTAGCATCCCTCAAAACCTTCTCCACTGGCTCCATACATTTCCTAAACAAATCCATGTTCATTTCCTCGAATCGGGCCCTTGTAATCGTAGCATAGAAATCAATGCCCTCAAACAACGAATCGATTTCAATCGTTGTTTGAGTAGTTGAAGACAGGGTCCTTTTAGCCCTCTCACATGCTGTCCTCAATCTCCTAAGAGACCGAGCATTGCCACTAATGTCTTTCTTATGCTTCCTCTTGAATTCTTGTGCAAAATGATTGACAAGCCTATTGTCAAAATCTTCCCCACCCAGATGAGTGTCCCCTGCAGTGGCTTTAACTTCAAATATTCCTTCCTCAATAGTCAGCAATGAAACATCAAAAGTTCCACCGCCAAGATCAAAGATCAACACATTCTTTTCACCGGTGCTCGACGCTTTCTTGTCCAAACCATAAGCAATGGCAGCAGCAGTGGGCTCATTAATGATCCGCATCACATTGAGCCCAGAAATTGCGCCAGCGTCCTTAGTTGCTTGTCTTTGAGAATCATTGAAATAAGCAGGAACCGTAATCACAGCATTCTTGATCGTCTGCCCCAAGAAAGATTCAGCAACTTCCTTCATCTTGATTAACACCATTGAAGAAATCTCTTCAGCAGCAAACTGTTTCTCTTCACCTTTGTAATTCACCACAATCATGGGCTTTTCTCCAGGCCCAGAAATAACTTTAAACGGCCAATGCTTCATGTCAGCCTGAACCGTTGGGTCGGAGAATCGACGGCCGATGAGACGTTTGGCGTCGAAAACAGTGTTCTGCGGGTTCATAGCCACTTGATTCTTAGCAGCATCACCAATTAGGCGTTCAGTATCAGTGAAAGCAACATAGGATGGAGTAGTTCTGTTGCCCTGATCATTGGGGATGATTTCAACTCTGTCGTTCTGCCAAACACCAACGCAGCTGTAAGTTGTGCCCAGATCGATTCCGATTGCTTTTCCTTCAACTTTCCCTGCCATTGGAAGCTAAATGCAATATTGCAATAACAGAAGGAACAACTTTAGAAAGAAGTAAAATTTGTGTGAAATTGTATTTGTGTGAGTGTGTTCTTATGCTTTCTCTGAAATTCGCTGAATCAAAACGGAGGAATTGGGATGTATATATACTAGTAGTAGTTGGAGAAGGAAAGGGTGGGGAAAATTGGAGAGAAATCGAGAGTTGATTAGAAGTAAAGGCCATTGGCGTGGCCAAAAATAGAGAGATCCAGAAGAGACGAGGATGAACTAGGGGGTTGTCGATTACAGTAGAGAATTCCAGAAAATTTGCAAACAAAATTTTTACTTCTCCATATTAAGAATATAAGTTAATTAATATAACAAAAAAAACTTTTAGTCTATAATTAATTAATGTTGTATTTATTTTCTCACGTCGTAATAAATAAATGTAGATATATGAAAAACATAATAATTATTCAATTATCATTTCCGATCGTTCACCCCAAATCGCCGACCCCAAGAAGATTATGAATCATTGAAAAAATCCAATCAAGCAATAAAATCACCAAGGTAAATCGGCCCGAATCGCGTCAATTATTTTGGAACAAATCATTTTACCCTCTATCTTGTATTATATTTTACAGCATTCACTTTTTTATTTCGAATTTTATATTAAATGAACAAAAATTATGTGTTGACATTCAATCGACGTCAACATCTCTCGCCTGAACAAAAAATAAATTTAATTATTTCCCTAAAATCGTTTTTCATTCCGATTTAATTGTCGAATACCAACCCTATTGTCATTTTCGTTTTCTAATTTCATTTCTCCATATACAAAAACGAGAAAATATATGATCATATCACTGTAGCATATCGTATTTCATTTTTGATAAGGTCAGATCTGACATTTTTTTTAGGTTCCACGTCAAAATTTGAACGACTGAGTCAAAATATATACTATCTCGTCCAAATATGATATAATCCCATCAAAAGGAAAATGCCGGATAAAAAGACGGACACGTCTAAATTAGACAGATTCCGTCAAAATTTAGATGAATCCGTCCAAATTGTTTGTTTCCGTCAGATTTGGACGGGATGAGACACTCCTTTTATGACAACTACAAAATCCACTTGTATGTAAATGTCAGCTCTCTTGTTTCCGTCAGAATTTAGACGGGTCTGTCCTTTGACCTGTATTTCCTTTTTGACGGGATTATATCACATTTGGACGAGATAGTATATATTTTGACGCAGTCGTCCAAATTTCAACGCAGAACCTAAATAAAAATGTCAGGTCTGACATCACTCAAAATGAAATACGATGTGCTACAGTGACCTGATCTTATATTTTCTCTACAAAAACCTAGCTTTCTAATTACATTCCCCATCAACAGAATATTAATCAATCGAATATAGTTTCTGTCAACACCGCAGAGTGCCTACCGGCACCGGCGAGAATTGTGCTGAAGATGACACTCGAAGAATGGGTGTTGAGCAACCAATTTATGGTGAGTAAATTGCTAATCGTGAGTAATTTTGTTAATGATTATTTTAGAAACAAATTATTGCAATAATGTTTTTTTTTGTACTTGTGTTAATGAATCGTCAAAAGGTTATTAATTTTGAAGTATGTAAAGTATTGCTTTTGTGAAAACTGATATGTGAACATGGATATGTAAACAACCTTTGAAGGCTGAGGAAGAAAACGTCGAACAACTATTCACCTGAGAGAGAAGCGCGGGCGAAAATGACGGAGGCAATTGTTGGTCGACAAATTAGGGTTCAAATGGAGAGGGGGATTTAATTTTTTTTAAAAAAGCTTCTTATACAATTAAAATATAAAAAGAAATTTAAAAAAAAAGTAAAAAAGTGAAAGCGCATTAAATGTTGACGGCAAGTGAATGTCAAACGCGTAATTTCCGTTTCATTTAACGTAAAATTCGAGAAAAAACGTTTGATGCAAAATATGACACAAGATAGAAGGTAAAAATGCTAAATTTAAAGATACGGCTTGTATTTATTAATAAAAAAAAATGTACAAAAAAGAAATTAATTTTTTTAAAAATAAAAATAAAAAACAACAACAAGACTACATGCTATTACCACCGACCCATATTATAAGTCATTTTGGATTTTTCACACAGATTAAAAAATTGTTGAATATCTAAATTTGAAGGTTAAATGTCTAAAATGTCCATTGAGTATCATTAATGCAGCATTGTTAAATAATGAAAAGTTGTTAGATTGATAATAAATTAGGGGTAAGATGGAGAAAGGAGTAATAAATGTTACATTGGTAATGTAGAATGACTTATATTGTGTGACAAATATAAAGAGATATTAATTAGACCATTAAAATATACTCCCCCGTTCCGAAATAACTGTGGCAGTTGGCAAAAATATTTGTTCTAAAGTAATTGAGTCAGTTACATTTTCAATGCAACATTTATTGTGTTTTTTCCTACATATATCCTTATTTATTGAGGAGTGAAAGAATTAATACATCATTGCATAATGATAGACTAAGGAATTTTTTAGTCATTTTGTCATTCAAAATAAAGTATTAACTCACATTCTTAATATGCGTGTTTTTGGCAACTGCATCAGTCATCAATGTCACTTAAAAATCTCTATATCTTATGTCTCGTACAATGTAGATAACTCACTTTTTATAGCGAGTTTTCTAACTGATTTACCTCTTGTAAGAGTCGAATCGGAAGAGTGGTTGTTGACGATTGACGAAGATGAGAGTTCTTTCTTTTACCACTTATCATATGTGTTAGAATATGGTTGCGGTTACGGAATTGGAAAAAACAAGGAGGCTAGAAAAGTGCTTACTCCAACTTAACCAACCGGATGAATTTAGGCTTCAAGTGAGATAGAAAACAATATGGAAGAGATAATTGTGATATTACTCAGCTTGGCATTCGATTACAGGCCTTGTGTGTATATACACACATATCTAACAACTTAGATTCTTTACATAACAAACTCATATGTGTACCAATGCTAGTTTGCCACATACACACACATGTGGACCAGTCGTAGATTAACACATAGATCATTATCTTAATACCCCCTCTCAAACTAATTGTGGTAAGTCCTGAACATTCAGTTTGTCTCTAAATGGCAAGAACAAAACATGAATGATACGGGTAGAAAAGTTAGCTTACAACCGGAAAAGGTGCGAGTACGATCATGTGGCATCCGTAAATGTCCTCCCAGGGTAATTGTGCTAATATCGACAAGCAATACGACATCCAAGACTACACAGGTATGGAGATAAAGAATCGAAACTAAACGGATCACCACACCTCATCAAAATCAAAAACACCACACAAGCCCCCCAAAACACACTTCTTCGGGTTATATAACATCAAAACTTACCCAAAGTATTATAATACAAACTAAAGAAACACGAGGAAAAAAAAAACACAACAAATAAACACATTCTGAGTTTAAAGTCCTCGGTTCGACTTTCTACCCCGAACTATGTCAAGGATAGTTATACCAAAGGAGAGCAAACCGTTGCTTCTCCCTACCAAAATCGTAGGAATTGAGCACCCCCTGAAAATGAAACAATAGAAATATATGGCTCAATCCCCACCACCACAATTGATTCGATGAATCCATTGCAAGAATAACGAATTCACTTTCCCCGAAAGAAAACACACACCAACTAATAACGACTCTAGCACCAAGTAATAACAATAAGGCTCTATATCCACAACAAACTCAATAGGGTTCACCCCCGTAGGTATAATAGTAATGCTAGATGAAAAAGGAATAGATGATTCAATAATAACATGATTCATACCCTCTTCGTAGCATTCCTCATGGTAACTTCTACCAAAGTTTCACGTTCTCTCCTCTCAGCCTCATGTATCAGTTGTTGCACTTGATGTTCCAAATTCCGTATGGCTGTTTGCACTGTTGCGAAGCCATTACGAAACTCTTTACCTTGTTGTTCAACTATTTGTTCAAGTGCCATCCGTTGCTCCGTTAAGATCTGAGATTCCGGAGGTGGAGAAGTATCGAGTTGTTGATCAAAGTAACATGAGGCATTATCCCACTCATTTCCGTAGGATGAGATGTATGGGTTGAACTGGTAATAGGGTTGTGTTTGGTAACCAATAGCACCGTAATTGTAATATCTGAATGAGTAAGGATAAGAGCCGTAATTATAGTATGGATTCATCATCTGCAAATCAGGGAAACAACACGAACACAATCACGGTATCTTATCACTACCACTACCGAAGTATGTGGTGTGATCACAACAACAACAAATAAAACAAACTATACATAAAAAAACAAATAAGAAAAACGACATAATCCTAAAAACTCAACTAACTCATAGATATCAACCGGATTCCCCAGCAACGGCGCCAGAAAACTTGATGGCCGTTTTACAGCATAGCCAACTCTAACCGGTAGGGTACCGAGTCGGTTGTACTATAAATTACGAGCAAGGTCGTATCCCACAGGGAATCTGGTCAAGTATCAAAGTCGGTTTCGTTTCTAGTTTAGGTCAACACTATTATTGAATGTGGTGATTTGTCGGATCACCGGTTCTAGAAACTACTATACAGAACAAATGTTTAAAACTATATAAAAGAGATAGCCGAGCTATGATTCAACCAACTAATTTCTAACCATAACTCATTTCCAGAAGTGTTTCGATCTACTCTAATGTTCTTGGCGTCGTTGAAGGGCGTCGTCTCCTATTTCCGAGAATAGACATTATTTCAATAATCTACCCTCCTATGTCAGGTTCAATAGTCCGTTGACCGGATTTAACTGACCTAACACGGTCTACGATCAATGAAACGCTCAACAAGTTGATAAAAACCTCACACACGAAACCGAATCTAAACAACTCAGTCGGTTTTACAGGGTGATCCTAGAACCCCGGTTCCCGTACCCTCTCGCAAAATACATATGTAAAGAAGATAAGTGTAATACGATTATCGAGTGATCAATTCAATAAAGGCCATTAAGAATAAGTTCAAGAACAAGAACAACACCAAGAATCAACACTCAATTCATCAAAACACTTCAATAAGCAAGCTAAGGTTCAATTTCGAAGACTATCACATAACTCGACTATTGGGAAATTAGCTGCTCATTATACTAAGAAAATAACAAGAAATCAACATAGCATAAATCAATATCGCAAGCAAGAAATTGAAAGAAGACGAAATACCGAATATATTAGGCCGTAGAAAATTGAATCTCCGAACGAAATTCCATCAATAACGCGTCAAGCTATCACCGAGATCCTCCGGATTACAACAATCTACAACTAAACTAAGCTAAGAAGATGAAGAAAAGTGCAGAAAAATAGCTAAAAAACGATCTATATATCTCTATAGTTCATATGAGGGGTATTTATAGTGTTTAGTGAAAGCAGAATGCTAGGCGTGCGCCTAGAAAAGTGCATGCGCACGCCTAAGAAACACTTGAAAGATCTGAACTTGTACCGACCTAGGTAGGTGATGAGCGTTATTTTCACCAAACAAATTTATAAAATACTCAAGACAACGGTGACTAAACAAGCTCTCTAACCGGCAGTGTACCGGGTCGATTGCGAGTAAAGCTACAGGAGTCCGAGGTCGATCCCACGAGAGAAGATGTGCTTGTAAGTACCAAAGTGAACTTATTGCTTAGTCTAGGCAAACAAGTTGTTGGAATGTTTGTACACTTCAATTAAACTAAAGTAAATTAAACTAACAAGTCTAAAGGGAGAAAGGGACATAGCCGAACCATGATCAATGTGACTAATCTCAACCCTAAGGTAGACAAAACCGGGAGTGTGCATTATACTAAACGAACTCTTGCATTCAATTTCACGGGTGCGAACTGATCGGCTAAAACTGGGTGTCCAATCTTACCGGCAGTGTACCGGGTCTAATTGTAGTGTAGTCTGGTGAATCAAGTGTCGAATCCTCAGGGAAAAGAAAATGTAATTTAAAATGTGGTTAAACACCAATTAGCTATTATTATCTTGATCTAAGTCGCAATTCTTTTTAATTTAGAGCTATTCAAATGATAAATAATTAGATATTTATATAGATATAGATACCAATATAATAGATAGTTAATAAGAACTAACCAAGACAATGTTATTGAATTATGATCTCTTTTAGTTTTAATGGATGTGACCAATCTTCTTGTTGAAGTGTAATTGATTATGTGAAACGGTATACTCCTCGCCTAACAAATTCCCCTCATACGAGTGCACGAATTCATTCTATGCCTCCTCCTTGGTAAAACCGTAATTAAACCTAATGATTTGACATGATAATCTCTCGAGTATAAATATTCTATCCCCGGATAAGAAAGAGGGTTCCGTTTGTCAGACGGCCAATTTTACCTTCCGGTCTTTCTACCCTTTTCTCATACCCTAACGTCTCGGTCGGTTCATGATTAGGTTATGGTTCGTCCATACTTGGTTAATTACGTCAATACGTACTATCAATTAGTTCAAGTAGAAAGAGATTCATCAAATTCAATATTTTAATCATATTTTAACTTAGTCATCATCCATTTCCCTAAAAGAGAAACATTTTTCAATTACATGTCTTGGCTAGTTGTATAATTAGCCTACATACATTATTACTAGTAGATAAAATTGTAAAAAAAAACAAACAAACATAATAACAAAGAGAATATTACCAATTATAATTGTTGAAGGAGGCTTCGTCCTCTCGAATGTCACAACAAAGTGATAAATTCAACAATCTTCAATAATTATTCTAACTATTACAACATTATTACTACTACTTTTTAGGCATAATGCCTACCGAAATAATATTTACGAGAGAGTAGATAAGATAGGGATATATATATATATTGGTATATCTTTTTCATACCTCATAAATGAGGTATTTATAGGCGAAATCTCGGTCCGGCGTGCGCCGAAACCGATCCGGCGTGGACCGGATTAACCGATTTCGAATATCATGTGTCGACGCACATGGGGTAACATGGGGTAATTATCACATAATCCGGCGTGGACCGGTTTCTTCCGGTCCGCGCCGGGTTTATCTGCCACTTGATGATCCTTTGTATGATTTGATTCCGATTCTTCTACTTTGTATCACATAATACCCGTATAACAACAACAAAAAACGACAAAAACACGGGTAAATCGACAACAAAAGTTATAATTTGTATTATGTTATTTATTTGTATTTATTAGATTTTTATATATTATTTTACTATCATTTAATATTTTTTAGATAAAATTAATCAATAATATGTATAAAATGTGATAACATTTCGTCATAAATTTAACATATATCACGAACTCCTAAACCCGGTGCTAGCGTCGAACAACTCTCTTCTAACACCTTATGCCATGTTAAGGTCCGAACAACTCTCTCCTAACAAGTCATGTTTTGCACTCGAGCCGCTTAAACGTATAAACGAGTAACCTCACAACGAGCTCGGCTTAACGACTAAACCGAGACTACACCGCGATCCTAGAACCCTTTTCCCACACCCCTCTCTCGAACAACTCTCAAGAGTGATGTGTGTGATTTTTGACCTAGGTAGCTAATCTAGTCCAAATCCGTTATAACAAGTTCTACGACGTGAAACGAGCAAGATTAAACAATAAAAAGCACTACCCACTCCCAATTTCATCACCCAAAGAGTGATTTCACCAAATTTCACATGACCCGGCTATGGAGAGAAATTAGCTACACATTATACAATCTAAACAACAAACAATGAAGAAAAACATAGCAATAACAACAAAAGAACAAGCAAACATACTTACTTGATTGAGATTTAAGAGAGGAAAATTTGTGCTCCAAAAGATCAAATTTTTGACAATCGAAATGTTACAGATCGAATATTTGAGTTGTATAATCAAAGAGAGGATTGAAAGACGATTCTAACGGTATATTACACTAATTCTAACTCCTAAAAACGAAGAAAATCGCCCAAAATTACCCTAAAACAACTCCATTCGCGTCTCCCCCTTCGTGTGAAATTTGCAGCTTTTTATAGCAGGAAATGAGCCAAACGCACGTTTGGAAGGTTCCTAAACGTGCGTTTCAGCCCCCTTGCTCTCAGTATTCGAAAAAACAGTCCCAAACGCACGTTTGAAAGGTCCAAACGTGCGTTTGAAATGCTGCTGTTTTCTGCTGCAGTAAAACCTTCATAACTTCTTCGTCCGAGCTCCGATTTGGGTGATTCAAGATGCGTTGGAAAGCTCTTTCAATTCTCTACAACTTTCATGAAGAAGTCATGACCATAAAATGCCTCCATCATGGGTCAAAATGCTGCTGAACCAGAACATAGGGGTTGAGATACTAAAACTTCTCACCCCTTTTCTTCATCTTTCTTCTTCTTTGGCTCATTGTTGCACCTTGACCATGCTTCTCATCATAATTCTTTGCCTTCCGGGTTCTCGAGACACCATTTCCCTACATCATCACAACAACCAAAAACATCCAAAACATTCCAGAGGGTAAAAGTGCTCGGGAATAGGGTCAATATAACTAAAAAGAGGTAGTAAACTATCAAAGTGACGGATTTACTCCCCGTGCTAATAATTCACGATATTGCCCCTAAAACGGTCTAAATCACCAAGAAACGTGCTAAAAGTAGGATAAACGGGGGTAAAAGATGCACCGGAATCATGTAAAGTTGACTCCCATCGCAGGCATGCACCTAGGATTTTCTAGGCATACACCTAGAATGCGAAAACTTGGACCGAAACTTTACGGACATTTTTAACCCTCGGGCATGCGCCTAGGGTTTGTCAGGCGCACGCCTGCTGACACATCTTCAGTAAATCGGCCATAACTTTGTGTGTAGACCTCTAAATACAGTGATTCAAAATGAATTGGAAAGATAACTCAATTGTCTACAACTTTCATGAAGATGTCCAGCCCATAAAATGTCTATAAGGTGGATCAAACTACAGATCAAAGAAAAGTATGGTTGTAGTACCAACGAGTTTTGATCCATTTGAACGTTCAAGCTTCGGGCACACGTTCCAACCTCGTATCTCACCTTCCGGTCATCTTGAACACCTAATACCTGTATAAAATCATAACAAATACCACACGTAACCCCTACAGGACACTAGGGTGACCGAGAAAGCATCAAAACACCGACAAATAACGAGATTTCTGGTCTTTACATCCTAGGTCTCGAAATGATAACCAAGGTGTAATAAGAACCAAAATAAAACCAAATGTCTCCGAAAACTTATAAAATAAGGTATAAACGGGGCATAATCACATAGTAAATGATAGCCAAGTTGACTCTCATCAGTGTACATCAATCTCTATGTGTTTTGTCTTTGAGTGTATGTATAGGATTTTAAGCCAATGACTCGCCTCGTGTTGTCACGGTAGATCACGAGTTTCTTCGTGACTTTGATCTCAAGCTCGGATAGTAGTGATTTCAACCATGTCACATCTGCAACTGCATGAGCTGGACTTCTATATTCTGATTATGTGCTAGATCTTGAGACAACTTGTTGTTTTTTTGAGTGCCATAAGACCAAAGAAGATCCCAGGTAAATGCAGTGCCCTGCCACATATTTCCTGTCATGAGGGCAACATCCCCAACCTGCATCTGAATATCCTGTAATAACCAAATTAACACCAGATTCAAGATGTACCCTAGTGTTCCCTTTATATATCTGAGTAATCTCTTAAGAGCTTGCCAGTGTACATCTATAAGATCATGCATGAACTGACTCAAGGAGGTAACAACATAAGCAATATATGGTCTAGTGAATGTCATGTATTGTAATGCCCCAATAACACTTCTGTACAAGGTAGGATTGGACATTGGTGTACCATCTTCTGGTTCAAAGGTCTTGCATGTCACCATTGGAGTCAGATCTGGCTTCAAGTTGTTCATTCTCAATCTATTTAGAAGTTTTTGTCCATACATTTCTGGCTAAGGAATAAGCCATTTGAATCTCCTGTGGCCTGCATCCACAAGAACTGACTCACATCACCTAACTCTTTGAGTGGGAATCTGGAATTCAAGAGTTTGATGAACTTTGGAATATACTGATCATATGTGCCTGTAATCAAAAAATCATCAACATATACAAGAATATATAAAGTAACAGTCCCTTCTTTGAGAACAAATAAGGAAGTGTCTGACATAGTTTGTCTAAATCCCTAGGCAAACAACTGTGTTCTCAGTTCTTCAAACCAAGCCCTAGGTGCCTGCTTTAGACCATACAGGGCTTTGTTCAAATTGCATACATAATTAGGTTTGTTTTGATCCACAAATCCTGCATGCTAAGGCAATACACAAACTCCTGCAGTTTCCCATTTAGGAAGGCATTATTGATGTCCACTTGTTTTATTAGCCATTTGTAGATCACAACAATAGACAGAAACACCTTTATTGTCCCTGCCTTTGCAACTGGACTGAAAGTTTCTGTATAGTCCACCCCCTCTTGCTGTGAGTAGCCCTTGGCCACAAGTCTAGCGTTATATTTGAGAATAGAGCCATCTGGATTGTGCTTGATCTTGAAGATCCATTTGTTTCCAACCAAGTGTTGGGTGGAAGAGGGTGGCACAAGGTCCCATGTCTTATTTTGGGTGAGAGCAGTAAACTCTTCTTATATTGCCTTCTGCCAGTGAGGATGAGATGGGGCCTCAAACACAGTGGATGGTTCAGAGTGAGAATCAGTAGCACAATGCTCAGACATGAGGGTAAATATAGGCAATGGTTTGAAGATTATTAAAATCGTCACTGTACGAATTATTAGAATAACTTTAAAATCGTCACTGTACGAATTATTGGAATCAAAGACTAAGTCAAGTAGTTGTCAAAATGGCTTATAACGTTCAGGTTCAGGGTGTTTGGCTAATCGAAGGGATAAGAAAGGAAAATCGAAAGAGATAGAAGCAAGTCGTACGTACTTACACCTTCAACTTTTGATCAAAAAAAAAATATCTTGATTAGTAATATCCTGACACTGATTTTTTTTTATTTTTTTTTAAATACTAACATATCCGAACTCATTGCCAGAATCGACTATCTTTCAAGCGTCATGAGGTGAGAACTAATATATTAGTACCCAACTATTCCAAGAATAGCAACAATTGATACAAGATTGCCTTCCAAATAATATTTATTCCAATCTCAGGCTTATACCACTTTTGTATTTCGATGTCGTCACCGCTATCCATAAGCACATACTATACTTGCGGGATTTCAAAGAAATGTAGACCAATTTAAGTTAAGGGTCGGTTTTATCTAGTTAATCATAATGGCTAAATTCGAGTGAGGTCTTGATCACTCTACAAGGCTGAGGTGGGGACAAAAATTGGAAATTATGTTCGGGTAGGCTATTTAGCTCTAGTTAGTCAAAGTAATGCCAAAAATCTCATCATTCCTAGTCCGATTCCAATTTCATACTTGTCTTGAAATGAAAATTATTCTAAAATTTTATTATAAGTGATTCTTTGTCCAATTCCAAAAAAAAATATATTTCATACTATTTATCTAGATATACATACTTAATTTCTTGTTAAGATCTAAAATAGATATAAATAATATAGAAATAATATATCAAGCTTACTTTACTTAATTAAAAAAAAATTCTATCAAAATATATCATTTTTATTATAATAATTATATATTATTTCATTTATTTCCTTGAGGATAATTAAACTAAGTGTATAAGTATTTGATATATTAACTTCATTTTATTTACTAACCTAACTCCATTCCCCACTAGCGAACCGTCATTGCCCCGATGATAAGTGAGTGCAAAAATTGGGTAGAAAATAAAAGGAATCATTTTAATTAAGGTGATACGAGTTTTTCTTATAAATTATTCATTTAGAAAAGAAAAGACTACAACATAACATTTTTATTAAAGGAAATATTAATATTACACAAAATATAAGGACATAATTAAACAAACTTATGGACTTAAAGGAAATTCTTAAACTAAAACAACTTAAAAAGAACTTAAAAACTTAAAAACTTAAAACATCTTATTCCAACTTATAAACCAATCACTTAAACTCCTCCCGTCTCACACGGATGAAATGACCCCTCTAATCTTCGCCGTAGATGAACCGCTTGGTACATCTACCGGAAGCGACCTAGAAGAGGTTGACGAGAAGGAAAGATCTCATCCGAAGCATTCTCCGGAACTCCCGCAAAACGGATACGAGTTTAGAGATCAAAGACGCAAACGGCATCGGTTGACGAAAATTTCGTCTACCAAGAGCAAAGTTGATAGCCGTCTTGTGGATCGGGACTCCCAGGTCAATAATAGCTCCAATCGTAATAGCATACGGTAGCGAAGATCTCATCATCGAAACCTCGGAAAAGTCCAAAGTTGGAAAAACTCGCGAATTTATAAAATGTTTCCGGGTTCGAAGATGAGGAAGCGAGTGAAGTGGCGACAACATGATCACGGTTGTAATTTGGAAAGAGAATTTGGAAAGCTTCGGCACATTTATCAATAACACCATGAATCGTGTCCAAATTCCACTGCGATTCATAATGACTATTTGGGGTAGTTTGGACGGGAGGTATTTGAAATGCTTGATTGATGATAAAAGGAGTGAATGGTACAATACAACCACGGACACGCACAAAACGTGTCGATTCCACGAAACGAGTCGACGACGAGCCGCATAGAATTCTCGAACTAGAGTGACATTGACCTTGCCTCTTGGTGTACGGACAAAACGATCCCATCCACCTCCTTTAATACGGAGAAATCCCCACCGGTTCATTTTTCGAAAGTTGAGACCTTTCTCAAGTAATATAGGGGACCGACCGAAATTGGCTAGATAACGGTCTTGAGTCATTTTGGTGCGGATAATCATTAGGATCGAAAAATAAATGTTGAATATCCGGGGTTTCATCATTTGGGTACAACTGGGAGAGTAACCGTTAACTCAAAGGAGAGGAATGATTGGACATTTTCTACCGTTAATCAGTAGGTGAAAGAGAGGAAGGGGTATCATTTTAAAATTGCAAGGTATGCTATTTATAGGTAAAAATTCGAGCAGAAGAGGAAAAATTCGTTTCAGTGTCATAAATAGATTTTCCGGCGTAAACCGGTGTGTTCCGGCCTACGCCGGAATCTATTTAATTCGTCGAAATAAATACCCTATATATATAGGCATCGGTCGGTGATAACCCGGCGTGAACCGGAATATACCCGGCGTACGCCGGTTTTCACTATTCACGGACGAGTCTAATTTGTGTGTTGATGGCCGAAAATTTTCAAAATCAAACAAAATAAAATACATCATTCATCAAAATGTTATAAATAAATTATTACCAAATAAATTCTTACGAACCTGGGAAATTATTAAAAAGTGCACTAACCACCGAGTGCATCAACCAAACGTCAATGTTAAAATTTCTAGTGCCAAAACAACATAATGAAAGGAAATAGTCATCAAAGTACAAATGTTTTTCCAATGATAAAATTTTAACCAAGCTTTATTCGAAGTCTTCAAAATTCAAATCATGCGGCGGTGTGACATGGATTGAGTCGAAACCGCTCCAAAGTCGGAAGTTGAAGTCGCGGTATAGAATGGATCTTGTGAACGCATGGTAGACATAGTAAACGAACTATCGAATCCAAGCGATCCAAAACCGGTAGTGACAGCTGAAATCGAAGCGTAATCTCCAAATCCTGAAGTAGCAGCTGTGACACCTGGAAACATACCACCTGACATACTAAACTGACCCGAAGTAACCTGAGTGTAAGATTGAGAGGTAGGAGGCGAAGGAATCGGTCGAACCCAGGCTGGTAAGGTATAGGGATCTGCCTGGCACTGAGGCAGATCATCAGACATCTGCTCATAAGCAGGGTCTAGACCTCTCATAAAAGCTCGCTGACCTCTAATTCCCACTCTAATATCATTGGCCCACTGCCTGACTCGGTCGAATCCTAACAGCATATTAGTCTGACTTCTATCAATTGCACTAAGAATGGCGTCAGACTGGTGATAACTCTGACTCTGCACAGGCTGCCTAGAAGAGGATCCAAATAGGGGTGGGATTCTAGTACGAGGGATTTGCTGACGCTGCTGTCGGTTAGGATTATTATAATCAAGTTTACCGGCGGGTTGCGGGGCAAGTCTAGGACCTATGATTGGGGTATCGGCGAAACAATTTTGTCAGCCGGTAAGGCTGGAACTCTCGCCATCAGGCACAATGCAGAGATTAGATTTGGAAATGGCATGTTTCCTTGCGGAATACGAGCATGAGCAAAATCCCAAACCTTATTGAAAATCAATTTTCCTAGATTGACCGGAATATCCTTAACTATTGCCCAAGCGAATGACATCATCTCTACCAAAAGCAACGACATGAGTAGATGGACCGACATTATAGCCCGAAACATCTTAATAGCTCGACACCCTTAATACAACCCCCGTATGCAAACCTATTATCAATCCACGTCGCGGATGGGTCGAAGGCTTGTTGAGCTTCATAAGCCTTAGCTTGCAAAACACTAGGCCGGATTAAACCCCAAACGAGAATAATAATCTTCCTCATCGGGAACCTCGGGAATGGCAAAAAATGCATTAATGACCGACGAGTAAAAGGGACGGTAGCATTTCTAAGAGAAACGAGAGGTCAAAGGACCTTCATCTACGGGCTCATAAGCGAAATGACGAGATAAAACTCGGCCACCATCGTGGCATTAACGAGGGTCAACACGCTCGTGGGCTATCTCCATCCGGCCTCTACTCTCAAAAATTTCCTTCGGTTCGGTCCTAAGGCGGTAAAATCTATACCCCGTTCTAGCGATCTTGGACATTTTGAAAAATATCTATCAAAAGCGGCTACGGTACGGGATCGCGATTTTCTTAAAGGATATGTCCTCTTCTTCTGCTGTCAGAGGCCTAGGCTCATGCACAGGTACTACAGGTGGTATGTCAGATTTTCTTTTCTTACTACCCTTTTTACGAGAGGAAGACTCAGCCATCTACGATTGTGGTATTGACAACAACACCAAAAAAAAAAAAAAAAAAAAAATTAATATTAAAACAAAATGAAAACATCAACAAAAATTGATAAAATTAATACTTAAAATTATAAATTTGATAAATAATTATTTTAAATGGTTACCTGAAAATGTGAGGGATGTAGAAAAACGTGGGTGGCCGGAAAATATGTCACTTCGCCGGAATTGTGTGCTTAAGCCGAAAATCACCAACTTTTAGTATAATGTATTAAATTTGTGGTGTGTGTGGTAGAAGAGGTATTTGAAATAATAAAAATGGAGAAGAAAAGAGGTGGGTTTTATGGTGTAAAGAGGTGGGGGAGAAAAGGGGTGAGGGCGGCGCTGTTAAGAAAAAAATTGGGGAGAAGAAGAAGAAAAGAGAGAACCCGTAGGTTAAGTTCATTTAATTCCGGCGTGGACCGGTCTAGTCCGGTCTACGCCGGGTTATTAAAATCCGTTTTTTTTTTTTTTTTTTTTTTTTATATAAATATTTTTATAAAATCACAAAACCATTTAATGATAAAATAAATTACTACGATATTTTTTGTATGATAAATTCTAATTATATCATATAAACCATATATGATATAAAAATAAGTTTATCATAAAATTTTTATAAAATCTTTGAAAATAAAATTCAATCTATTCTACTCCTATCATTCTTAAATCTTCGAGATTTCTATAATAGCGGTCCATCAACCTAATTCCTAGGAATGATGCGTTTGAATTCTCTCTTTGTTGTCCATCGGGATTTTCGGATAACCACCTAGTCGTTCCCATCTTAATTACATTCAAACATTCATCCTGGGATTTGGTTGTGTTTTCCCCACATTTTCCACTGTGTTCACTTTTTCCACAGATCCTACACCTTAGTAGGAATCTTGCCCTTCTCTTTATAGCACTTCTCGATTTCCCATTACAAAGATCTCTTTCTCTAATTTTACTTATTAGTTCTTTATTCAATTTAAAAACTAAGGTTTCTATTTTAAAGGCAACATCTTTATCTAAACCTAATTTTAAAAGTAGAATAAAAACTTCTATTCTATCTATAAAAGGCATTCCGGTTCTTTAATGTCTATCCGGTAAAAGACTAAATTACCTAAAATGTATTTTAAACGAAAAATAAGAAAGAGTGTACCGGAATCGGCTCGGTTGTGGGCGATAGCAAAACGTTTCTTTTTAATCGTTGGAGGGTCGCTCGGTACATAACCTCTCTTGTTAGAGGTATCCCTTCTTCTTTTACAAATAACTTCACTCTGTGACCATTGGCTATAAAAGTTGTGAATCCATCGCTTAATTCTATAGCTCGACTTATAGATTTTTGTTACTTCATATGGACTGTCCATCTTGATTTAAGCTTACACGGAAACCACTTCAAACGTGAATTATATAAGAGTACTCGATCACCTACATGAAACTCACGAAGATAGATCCTCTTATCATGGAAAGATTTCGTGCGTTCCTTGTAGATTCGAGCATTTTCGTAAGCGTCGAGACGAAACTCATCCGGTTACGTTAATCGAAGTAATCTATAATCACCAACGACCTTTGGATCAAAATTTAGAAATTTAATAGCCCAAAAGGCTCGATGTTCTAATTCAACGGGGAGATGACAAGATTTACCAAAAACTAATTTATAGGGAGAACAACCAATTGGTGTTTTAAAGGTCGTTCTATATGCCCATAATGCATCATCTAGTCTTTACGCCGCTTTTACGATTTGACTCTATAGTTTTTTCCACGATTCTTTTTATTTCTTTATTAGATACTTCTACTGTCCACTAGTTTGTGGATGATATGGTGTACCAAGTTTATGTTTTACACCATACTTCTCAATTAATTTTGTAAATGGACGGTTACAAAAATGTGATCCTTGGTCACTAATTATAGCCACTAGGAGTGCCAAATCTCGTGAATATATTCTTTTTAAGGAATTTTAACACTACTCTAGAATCATTAGTGGGAAGAGCTTCGACTTCTACCCATTTGGATACATAATCGACCATCACTAAAATGAATTTCTTACCAAAAGATGGAGGAAAGGGGCCCATAAAATCAATACCCCGGACATCAAATAACTCACACTCCAAAATAGGTTGGAGAGGCATCTCGTGCTTCTTGGAAATATTTCCCCATTTCGGCATGATTCACAAACCCTTGCATAGTGGTGTGCATCTTTATATAGAGTAGGCCAAGAAAATCCACTTTGCAAGACTTTGTAAGCGGTTTTCCACCCTCCATGGTGCCCTCCACCTCACGATCATGGCAAAATGATAGTACACTTAAAATCTCATCATTGGGTACACATTTTCTAATTATACCATCCGAACATTTTCGAAAAAGATCGGCTTTTCCCAATAGTAAAATTTTAAATCATAAAAGAACTTCTTTTTCGTTGCCATGTCCAATGAGATGGAATATACTCACGGGTAAAGTAGTTAACAATATTACTTGAACCATGGCGAGCTTTCTTTGGATAAATTACCGGCTTTAACCAGTTGCATTCTTGGAGGAGCATCAACCATGAGGAGTTGTTCATCCGGAAATGAATCTTTGATCTCTTGTCTTCCTCCTTTTCTTTCTTCAAATTCCATACGACTCAAATGGTCCGCTACTACGTTTTCACCGCCCTTTTTATCTTTAATTTCAATGTCAAATTCTTGAAGTAGCGAGAATCCATCTAAGAAGACGAGGCTTCGCATCTTTATTCTTTAACAAATATTTTAATGCTTTGAATGATCGGTATAAACAATTACTTTGGAACCTATGAGATACGATCGAAATTTGTCTAATGCAAAGATTACGGCCGGTTCCTTTTCGGTGGTGGCGTAATTAAGTTGGGCCGTGTTTAAGGTATGGGATGCATAGTAGATTGCCTTAAGTACTTTGTCATGGCGTTGACCTAGAACGGCTCCGACGCCGGATCACTAGCATCACACATAAGTTCAAACGGTAAGTTCCAATCGGTGCTATTAGAGCGGTGCGCTTATTACCAATCGTGCTTTCAAAGTTTCAAATGCTTCCATACATTTGTCATCAAACTTAAAAGGTACTTCTTTTTCAAGAAAATGACTGAGAGGTTTAGCTATGCGTGAAAAATCTGCAATAAATCTTCTATAAAAACCCGCATGTCCAAGAAATCCTCTCAGAGTTTTCAGGTTTACTGGCGGAGGTAACTTTTTAATTACTTCAACTTTGGCTTTATCTACCTCAATACCTTTTTCAGAAATTCGATGACCTAAAACAATACCATCTGATACCATGAGATGACATTTTTCCCAATTTAAAACTAGGTTTGTGTCTTCACAGCGTTTAAGCACGCGTTCTAAGTGTAGAAGACATTCTTCAAAAGAATCTCCAAAAACGCTGAAGTCATCCATAAAGATTTCCAAAATTTTTTCTACCATATCTGAAAATATTGCCATCATGCATCTTTGAAATGTAGCTGGTGCATTACATAATCCAAACGGCATTCTTTTATAGGCAAAAGTTCCATATGGACATGTGAAAGTCGTTTTTTCTCTATCTCCTGCTGCAATAAATATTTGTAAATAACCTGAATAACCATCCAAGAAACAATAAAATTTATGTCCACTTAATCGTTCTAACATCTGTACGATGAATGGAAGTGGATGATGGTCTTTCTTCGTATGCTCATTCAGTTTACGAAAATCGATGCACATTCGATATCCTGTGACTTCCCTTGTTGGAATCCATTCATGTTTATCATTTTCCTTTATCGTGAATCCGCCCTTTTTAGGCACTACTTGGGTAGGACTTACCCACTCACTGTCAGATATGGGAAAGATTATTCCCATTTCTAGTAACTTAATAACCTCTTTCTTGATTACTTGTTGCATATTTGGGTTGAGACGGCGTTGTGGTTGGATACATGGTTTAGCCTCTTCATTCAAGATGATCTTGTGTACACAAATCTCGGGACTTATTCCCCGAATATCCGCAACCGTCCATCCAAACGCTTTCTTATGTTGTCTTAACATTCTTAACAACCGATCTTCCCGTGACTTGGTCAATGATGATGAGACAATAACGAGGAAGCAAATTATCATTTTCAAGAAAGGCATATTTGAGATTTGAAGGAGAGGTTTTAATTCCGGATTCTTTGGTGGCTCTCTACCGAGGGTTTCAATATTGGGCCATCCGCTCTAAATCTAAATAACGATGCCATGGACGTTTTTCAAAAGAACTTCCGGTGTCGAGATAAAAAATGATTTCTTTCTTTTCTTGGTTGTCTCCTTCATAGATAGATAAGGCTAAACATTCTTTGAGCTTATCTTCAAAATTTTGCGATTCAGCATCATTCATATACATAGAAGATATGCTTTCTATGAATGAACATGATTCTAGTGATTTGTATGGATGTTTCATAGCCTTAAAGATATTAAAGGTGACTTCATCTTCATTGACTCTTAAAATTAATTCGCCTTTTTGAACATCAATAAGAGTTCTTCCTGTAGCTAGAAATGGTCGACCTAGAATAAGAGGTGCTGAAAATCCTTCTTCCATTTCCATGACTACAAAGTCAACTGGAAAGTAAAACTTATCTATTTTAACCAATACATCTTCAATGACTCCTTTAGGACGTTTAATAGACCTATCTGCCATCTGGAGAGTCATCTCGGTGTTTTTAAGTTTTCCTATTCCGAGTTTCCTATAATCCTCAAAAGACATAAGATTAATGCTAGCTCCGAGATCACGAGTACCTTTTTAAACGAAACCCCCAATCTCACATGGGATGGTAAAACTACCCGGGTCTTTTAGTTTAGGAGGAAGTTTGTCTTTGTAATCTTGCGGAACATTCTTCATTGAGGCGGATGTTCTCATATTCTTCTAAACGTTTTTTGTTCGAGAGAATATCTTTAAGAAACTTGCCATAAGTAGGCATATTGATTAGTGCTTCTATGACAGGAATATTGACATTCAGGTGACGAAATGTATCAAGGAAACGTGCATACTTTTTATCCGTTTTCAACTTCTTAATTTGATCTCTAGGTGGGTAAGGTAAAGACTTAAGGTCAATAAATTCAGGTTTTGCAGTTATGCTCTCCTTACCTTTTTCCTTAGATAGCGATGCTTCCTTAAATGTTTGAGCATCTGGTGGTCTCCATGTGTCATGATCCTGTACTATCTTCTTTGAAATTTGTTCAAAATCCTTCTTTACTTGTTCTGTTGGGGTATTGCTACTCCTTACTTGGTCTCGTGCTATCGGTAACTTCGTCTTTTCTAACATGTTCATTGAATAAGGTCCGTAGATCGCTAGCCCTTGGATTTTTCAGTATTCTTGGGACTTTGATCCATTCTTCCTCTTTCATTTCAGTTTCAATATGATCATTATGACTTAAGAATTTGTCAATTATTTCTTCTTCTTCTTTACTGAATTCTGGTTCGTCCTTGCTTTTCAAGTCCTTTTCGAATTTATCATCCAAATCATCTTCTACTTCATTATTTCCTGAGTTTTCTACTCCGTTACTTCCAAATATCCTTCTGCTTCGGGTAATAACAGCATTCACCTCTCTAGGGTTTCTTTCAGTATTACTAGGTAATCCTCCCGGAGGTCTACTGATTTTTCGTTCTCCTTCTCTACTCAAGTGATCTTCCATATTACGCACTGATGCCTCTATAGTTCTCATTCTCGTGTCATGCCCACTCATGGATGTTTTCAAAGTACTCATATCCTTAGTGACAGTTCCTATAGAAGTTATCATGGTTTCCATATTCTGAGCTTGGGTAGACATCACACCCATCATGTTTTCCATTAATTTTTCCCACTTGTCAACTCCTTCTACGGGCCGAGTTGAACTTTGAGTAACCGGTATACTTTGTGTGGTGTGTTGTGGGTATAATCTGGTGGTGATTGCTTGGTTTTGACTTGATGAATTTCCCTGGTAACTTTGGTTTTGAGTATTGTATGAGCTTTTGTATTGAGTAGGATAGGGTGGTTGTCCTTGCTTACTTGGGTTTTCACCAACGAAAGGTAGGATGGTCTCTTTTAATGGCATTGAATGAGTTTGAATAAGCATTATTCAAATTCCTATCTTGTTGCGAAAAACTCACTTCTTCCCTAGAATATTCTTCGGATTCTTCTATTCCGTTATCATTATTCGAATATTCGGTTGATAATTTTCCTTCGAGCCGAATTCTTGTTTCCTTGTAAGCCATCAAACTTTCTACTAAGATTTTCCGGATGTGCTAAAACTTCGAGTTTGATGTAGATTCACTTACAAATGCTACTTTTCTCGTCTTTGAACTGTTTCCCACATTCGGTTATTCTTAGAAATTTTCTCAATTGCATCATAAACAACTTGTGCTTCACTCATCATCAAAGAGCCTCCACATGCATGATCAACATCAGCACGTGAGTCCTTTCTCAATTTACGACAAAAAAGTTGGATTTGCATGTCAAGAGAGTAACCATGATCGGGACAAGCTCTTAACAACTTTTTAAATCTTTCCCACGCATTTCCAAGTGTTTCCTCGGATCCTTGTCTAAAATTAGCAATTTCGACCTTCAATTCCAAATTCCTACCCGGCGTGAAATATTGTTTTAGAAACTCGGTTTGAATGTCCTGCCAACTTGTCAACGAATGATGTGGGAGTGACATAAACCAGTCTCTAGCTCTTCCTTTTAATGAAAAAGGAAACATTGACATCCTTGTCAATTCACGATGAGCACCTTGGCTCTTGGCAGTGTTGCACAATTCTTCAAAAAGATATAGGTGATGATGCGGATCTTCGTCATCTTCACCAAGAAATTGGGCTCTTGTGTCAATCAAACCAAAAAGATGGGATTTAATTTCAAAGTTATTTGCTCCTTCATTAGGTAGACGAATTGGATTGTTAGTTTCATTTCTTCTCAAAGTCGATCACAAATCGGTCTTGGGTTTGGTGGGTTATTATTATGATGATTATTCGATTTCGGTTTTGGTTATTCCGATTATTGGGATTCTCGGTTATTGAGATGTGGTGGTGGTGGTGGAAGATTTTGTAACGGTGGATTAAGATTATTGAGGTTTTGTCCATGTCCTTGGGCATGAACAAGCCCTTGTTCGGTGGTGTTTCTTCACCGGCTTCGGCCATTCCCGTACCTCGAGTTGATGATTCCCGGGGAGATACACCTCCAAGATGTCCTTGGTTGGTTTGGCCACGTCTATTTTCTTCTCTTAATTGTCTTTCGTAAGTATTTATATCTGGTTTATAAGGAGTAAGTGGTGCCTTACCGCTTCGGGTCATCAACTACAAAAATAGAAAACAACACTAAAACAAGAAAGTGGCTACTTACCAATAAGGTAAGTACCAAAACAAAAGTAGAAATAAGATTAAGAAAAGTGTTGACTTATTCTCAAGAGTTTTGAGCTAATATAAGTAGTAACCATAGACATAATAAATTAAAGTTACTTATTCCCCGGCAACGGCGCCAAAAACTTGATCGGCTAAAACTCGGGTGTCCAATCTTACCGGCGTGTACCGGGTCTAATTGTAGTGTAGTCTGGTGAATCAAGTGTCGAATCCTCAGGGAAAAGAAAATGTAATTTAAAATGTGGTTAAACACCAATTAGCTATTATTATCTTGATCTAAGTCGCAATTCTTTTTAATTTAGAGCTATTCAAATGATAAATAATTAGATATTTATATAGATATAGATACCAATATAATAGATAGTTAATAAGAACTAACCAAGACAATGTTATTGAATTATGATCTCTTTTAGTTTTAATGGATGTGACCAATCTTCTTGTTGAAGTGTAATTGATTATGTGAAACGGTATACTCCTCGCCTAACAAATTCCCCTCATACGAGTGCACGAATTCATTCTATGCCTCCTCCTTGGTAAACCGTAATTAAACCTAATGATTTGACATGATAATCTCTCGAGTATAAATATTCTATCCCCGGATAAGAAAGAGGGTTCCGTTTGTCGACGGCCAATTTTACCTTTCGGTCTTTCTACCCTTTTCTCATACCCTAACGTCTCTGCGGTCGGTTCATGATTAGGTTATGGTTCGTCCATACTTGGTTAATTACGTCAATACGTACTATCAATTAGTTCAAGTAGAAAGAGATTCATCAAATTCAATATTTTAATCATATTTTAACTTAGTCATCATCCATTTCCCTAAAAGAGAAACATTTTTCAATTACATGTCTTGGCTAGTTGTATAATTAGCCTACATACATTATTACTAGTAGATAAAATTGTAAAAAAAAACAAACAAACATAATAACAGCAGAATATTACCAATTATAATTGTTGAAGGGAGGCTTCGTCCTCTGAATGTCACAACAGTGATAAATTCAACAATCTTCAATAATTATTCTAACTATTACAACATTATTACTACTACTTTTTAGGCATAATGCCTACTGAAATAATATTTACAGAGAGTAGATAAGATAGGGATATATATATATATTGGTATATCTTTTTCATACCTCATAAATGAGGTATTTATAGGCAGAAATCTCTGGTCCGGCGTGCGCCGAAACTGATCCGGCGTGGACCGGATTAACCGATTTCGAATATCATGTGTCAGACGCACATGGGGTAACATGGGGTAATTATCACATAATCCGGCGTGGACCGGTTTCTTCCGGTCTGCGCCGGGTTTATCTGCCACTTGATGATCCTTTGTATGATTTGATTCCGATTCTTCTACTTTGTATCACATAATACCTGTATAACAACAACAAAAAACGACAAAAACACAGGTAAATCTGACAACAAAAGTTATAATTTGTATTATGTTATTTATTTGTATTTATTAGATTTTTATATATTATTTTACTATCATTTAATATTTTTTAGATAAAATTAATCAATAATATGTATAAAATGTGATAACATTTCGTCATAAATTTAACATATATCACGAACTCCTAAACCCGGTGCTAGCGTCTGAACAACTCTCTTCTAACACCTTATGCCATGTTAAGGTCTGAACAACTCTCTCCTAACAAGTCATGTTTTGCACTCGAGCCGCTTAAACGTATAAACGAGTAACCTCACAACGAGCTCGGCTTAACGACTAAACCGAGACTACACCGCGATCCTAGAACCCTTTTCCCACACCCCTCTCTCTGAACAACTCTCAAGAGTGATGTGTGTGATTTTTGACCTAGGTAGCTAATCTAGTCCAAATCCGTTATAACAAGTTCTACGACGTGAAACGAGCAAGATTAAACAATAAAAAGCACTACCCACTCCCAATTTCATCACCCAAAGAGTGATTTCACCAAATTTCACATGACCCGGCTATGGAGAGAAATTAGCTACACATTATACAATCTAAACAACAAACAATGAAGAAAAACATAGCAATAACAACAAAAGAACAAGCAAACATACTTACTTGATTGAGATTTAAGAGAGGAAAATTTGTGCTCCAAAAGATCAAATTTTTGACAATCGAAATGTTACAGATCGAATATTTGAGTTGTATAATCAAAGAGAGGATTGAAAGACGATTCTAACGGTATATTACACTAATTCTAACTCCTAAAAACGAAGAAAATCGCCCAAAATTACCCTAAAACAACTCCATTCGCGTCTCCCCCCTTCGTGTGAAATTTGCAGCTTTTTATAGCAGAAATGAGCCAAACGCACGTTTGGAAGGTTCCTAAACGTGCGTTTCAGCCCCCTTGCTCTCGCATTCGAAAAAACAGTCCCAAACGCACGTTTGAAAGGTCCAAACGTGCGTTTGAAATGCTGCTGTTTTCTCTGCTGCAAAGAAAACCTTCATAACTTCTTCGTCCGAGCTCCGATTTGGGTGATTCAAGATGCGTTGGAAAGCTCTTTCAATTCTCTACAACTTTCATGAAGAAGTCATGACCATAAAATGCCTCCATCATGGGTCAAAATGCTGCTGAACCAGAACATAGGGGTTGAGATACTAAAACTTCTCACCCCTTTTCTTCATCTTTCTTCTTCTTTGGCTCATTGTTGCACCTTGACCATGCTTCTCATCATAATTCTTTGCCTTCCGGGTTCTCGAGACACCATTTCCCTACATCATCACAACAACCAAAAACATCCAAAACATTCCAGAGGGTAAAAGTGCTCGGGAATAGGGTCAATATAACTAAAAAGAGGTAGTAAACTATCAAAGTGACGGATTTACTCCCCGTGCTAATAATTCACGATATTGCCCCTAAAACGGTCTAAATCACCAAGAAACGTGCTAAAAGTAGGATAAACGGGGTAAAAGATGCACCGGAATCATGTAAAGTTGACTCCCATCGGTAGGCATGCACCTAGGATTTTCTAGGCATACACCTAGAATGCCGAAAACTTGGACCGAAACTTTCGGACATTTTTAACCCTCGGCATGCGCCTAGGGTTTGTCGCGCACGCCCGTCGACACATCTTCGCAAATCGGCCATAACTTTGTGTGTAGACCTCTAAATACGTTGATTCAAAATGAATTGGAAAGATAACTCAATTGTCTACAACTTTCATGAAGATGTCCAGCCCATAAAATGTCTATAAGGTGGATCAAACTACAGATCAAAGAAAAGTATGGTTGTAGTACCAACGAGTTTTGATCCATTTGAACGTTCAAGCTTCGGGCACACGTTCCAACCCTCGTATCTCACCTTCCGGTCATCTTGAACACCTAATACCTGTATAAAATCATAACAAATACCACACGTAACCCCTACAGGACACTAGGGTGACCGAGAAAGCATCAAAACACCGACAAATAACGAGATTTCTGGTCTTTACATCCTAGGTCTCGAAATGATAACCAAGGTGTAATAAGAACCAAAATAAAACCAAATGTCTCCGAAAACTTATAAAATAAGGTATAAACGGGGCATAATCACATAGTAAATGATAGCCAAGTTGACTCTCATCGTGTACATCAATCTCTATGTGTTTTGTCTTTGAGTGTATGTATAGGATTTTAAGCCAATGACTCGCCCCGTGTTGTCACAGTAGATCACAGGTTTCTTCGTGACTTTGATCTCAAGCTCGGATAGTAGTGATTTCAACCATGTCACATCTGCAACTGCATGAGCTGGACTTCTATATTCTGATTATGTGCTAGATCTTGAGACAACTTGTTGTTTTTTTGAGTGCCATAAGACCAAAGAAGATCCCGGGTAAATGCGGTGCCCCTGCCACATATTTCCCCGTCATGAGGGCAACATCCCCAACCCGCATCCGAATATCCCGTAATAACCAAATTAACACCGATTCAAGATGTACCCTAGTGTTCCCTTTATATATCTGAGTAATCTCTTAAGAGCTTGCCAGTGTACATCTATAAGATCATGCATGAACTGACTCAAGGAGGTAACAACATAAGCAATATATGGTCTAGTGAATGTCATGTATTGTAATGCCCCAATAACACTTCTGTACAAGGTAGGATTGGACATTGGTGTACCATCTTCTGGTTCAAAGGTCTTGCATGTCACCATTGGAGTCAGATCTGGCTTCAAGTTGTTCATTCTCAATCTATTTAGAAGTTTTTGTCCATACATTTCGGCTAAGGAATAAGCCATTTGAATCTCCTGTGGCCTGCATCCACAAGAACTGACTCACATCACCTAACTCTTTGAGTGGGAATCTGGAATTCAAGAGTTTGATGAACTTTGGAATATACTGATCATATGTGCCTGTAATCAAAAAATCATCAACATATACAAGAATATATAAAGTAACGATCCTCTTTTTGAGAACAAATAAGGAAGTGTCGACATAGTTTGTCTAAATCCCTAGGCAAACAACTGTGTTCTCAGTTCTTCAAACCAAGCCCTAGGTGCCTGCTTTAGACCATACAGGGCTTTGTTCAAATTGCATACATAATTAGGTTTGTTTTGATCCACAAATCCCGCATGCTAAGGCAATACACAAACTCCCGCAGCTTTCCCATTTAGGAAGGCATTATTGATGTCCACTTGTTTCATTAGCCATTTGTAGATCACAACAATAGACGAAAAACACCTTTATTGTCCCCGCCTTTGCAACCGGACCGAAAGTTTCGTATAGTCCACCCCTCTTGCCGTGAGTAGCCCTTGGCCACAAGTCTAGCGTTATATTTGAGAATAGAGCCATCTGGCTTGTGCTTGATCTTGAAGATCCATTTGTTTCCAACCAAGTGTTGGGTGGAAGAGGGTGGCACAAGGTCCCATGTCTTATTTTGGGTGAGAGCAGTAAACTCTTCTTATATTGCCTTCTGCCAGTGAGGATGAGATGGGGCCTCAAACACAGTGGATGGTTCAGAGTGAGAATCAGTAGCACAATGCTCAGACATGAGGGTAAATATAGGCAATGGTTTGAAGATTATTAAAATCGTCACTGTACGAATTATTAGAATAACTTTAAAATCGTCACTGTACGAATTATTGGAATCAAAGACTAAGTCAAGTAGTTGGCAAAATGGCTTATAACGTTCAGGTTCAGGGTGTTTGGCTAATCGAAGGGATAAGAAAGGAAAATCGAAAGAGATAGAAGCAAGTCGTACGTACTTACACCTTCAACTTTTGATCCAAAAAAAAAAAATCTTGATTAGTAATATCCTGACACTGATTTTTTTTTTTTTTTTTTAAATACTAACATATCCGAACTCATTGCCAGAATCGACTATCTTTCAAGCGTCATGAGGTGAGAACTAATATATTAGTACCCAACTATTCCAAGAATAGCAACAATTGATACAAGATTGCCTTCCAAATAATATTTATTCCAATCTCAGCTTATACCACTTTTGTATTTCGATGTCGTCACCGCTATCCATAAGCACATACTATTCGAGTGAGGTCTTGATCACTCTACAAGGCTGAGGTGGGGACAAAAATTGGAAATTATGTTCGGGTAGGCTATTTAGCTCTAGTTAGTCAAAGTAATGCCAAAAATCTCATCATTCCTAGTCCGATTCCAATTTCATACTTGTCTTGAAATGAAAATTATTCTAAAATTTTATTATAAGTGATTCTTTGTCCAATTCCAAAAAAAAATATATTTCATACTATTTATCTAGATATACATACTTAATTTCTTGTTAAGATCTAAAATAGATATAAATAATATAGAAATAATATATCAAGCTTACTTTACTTAATTAAAAAAAAATTCTATCAAAATATATCATTTTTATTATAATAATTATATATTATTTCATTTATTTCCTTGAGGATAATTAAACTAAGTGTATAAGTATTTGATATATTAACTTCATTTTATTTACTAACCTAACTCCATTCCCCACTAGCGAACTGTCATTGCCCCGATGATAAGTGAGTGCAAAAATTGGGTAGAAAATAAAAGGAATCATTTTAATTAAGGTGATACGAGTTTTTCTTATAAATTATTCATTTAGAAAAGAAAAGACTACAACATAACATTTTTATTAAAGGAAATATTAATATTACACAAAATATAAGGACATAATTAAACAAACTTATGGACTTAAAGGAAATTCTTAAACTAAAACAACTTAAAAAGAACTTAAAAACTTAAAAACTTAAAACATCTTATTCCAACTTATAAACCAATCACTTAAACTCCTCCCGTCTCACACAGATGAAATGACCCCTCTAATCTTCTGCTGTAGATGAACCGCTTGGTACATCTACTGGAAGCAGACCTAGAAGAGGTTGACGAGAAGGAAAGATCTCATCCGAAGCATTCTCCGGAACTCCCGCAAAACGGATACAGAGTTTAGAGATCAAAGACACAAACGGCATCGGTTGACGAAAATTTCGTCTACCAAGAGCAAAGTTGATAGCCGTCTTGTGGATCAGGACTCCCCAGTCAATAATAGCTCCAATCGTAATAGCATACGAGTGACGCATCTCATCATCGAAACCTCGGAAAAGTCCAAAGTTGGAAAAACTCGCGAATTTATAAAATGTTTCCGTGTTCGAAGATGAGGAAGCGAGTCGAAGTGGCGACAACATGATCACGGTTGTAATTTGGAAAGAGAATTTGGAAAGCTTCGGCACATTTATCAATAACACCATGAACTGTGTCCAAATTCCACTGCGATTCATAATGACTATTTGGGGTAGTTTGGACAGGAGGTATTTGAAATGCTTGATTGATGATAAAAGGAGTGAATGGTACAATACAACCACGGACACGCACAAAACGTGTCGATTCCACAGAAACAGAGTCTGACAGAGCTGCATAGAATTCTCGAACTAGAGTGACATTGACCTTGCCTCTTGGTGTACGGACAAAACGATCCCATCCACCTCCTTTAATACGGAGAAATCCCCACTGGTTCATTTTTCGAAAGTTGAGACCTTTCTCAAGTAATATAGGGGACTGACTGAAATTGGCTAGATAACGGTCTTGAGCTGTTTGGTGCGGATAATCATTAGGATCGAAAAATAAATGTTGAATATCCGGGGTTTCATCATTTGGGTACAACTGGGGAGAGTAACTGTTAACTGAAGGAGAGGAATGATTGGACATTTTCTACCGTTAATCAGTAGGTGAAAGAGAGGAAGGGGTATCATTTTAAAATTGCAAGGTATGCTATTTATAGGTAAAAATTCGAGCAGAAGAGGAAAAATTCGTTTCAGTGTCATAAATAGATTTTCCGGCGTAAACCGGTGTGTTCCGGCCTACGCCGGAATCTATTTAATTCTGTCGAAATAAATACCCTATATATATAGCTGTCAGGTCGGTGATAACCCGGCGTGAACCGGAATATACCCGGCGTACGCCGGTTTTCACTATTCACGGACGAGTCTAATTTGTGTGTTGATGGCCGAAAATTTTCAAAATCAAACAAAATAAAATACATCATTCATCAAAATGTTATAAATAAATTATTACCAAATAAATTCTTACGAACTGGGGAAATTATTAAAAAGTGCACTAACCACTGAGTGCATCAACCAAACGTCAATGTTAAAATTTCTAGTGCCAAAACAACATAATGAAAGGAAATAGTCATCAAAGTACAAATGTTTTTCCAATGATAAAATTTTAACCAGTTTATTCGAAGTCTTCAAAATTCAAATCATGCGGCGGCTGTGACATGGATTGAGTCGAAACTGCGCTCCAAAGTCGGAAGTTGAAGTCGTGGTATAGAATGGATCTTGTGAACGCATGGTAGACATAGTAAACGAACTATCGAATCCAAGCGATCCAAAACCGGTAGTGACAGCTGAAATCGAAGCGTAATCTCCAAATCCTGAAGTAGCAGCTGTGACACCTGGAAACATACCACCTGACATACTAAACTGACCCGAAGTAACCTGAGTGTAAGATTGAGAGGTAGGAGGCGAAGGAATCGGTCGAACCCAGGCTGGTAAGGTATAGGGATCTGCCTGGCACTGAGGCAGATCATCAGACATCTGCTCATAAGCAGGGTCTAGACCTCTCATAAAAGCTCGCTGACCTCTAATTCCCACTCTAATATCATTGGCCCACTGCTTGACTCGGTCGAATCCTAACAAAGATATTAGTCCGACTTCTATCAATTGCACTAAGAATGGCGTCGACCGGTGATAACTCGACTCGCACAAAGCCGCCTAGAAGAGGATCCAAATAGGGGTGGGATTCTAGTACGAGGGATTTGCTTGACGCTTGTCGGTTAGGATTATTATAATCAAGTTTACCACGGGTTGCGGGGCAAGTCTAGGACCTATGATTGGGGTATCGGCGAAACAATTTTGTCGGCCGGTAAGGTGGAACTCTCGCCATCGTGCACAATGCGAGAGATTAGATTTGGAAATGGCATGTTTCCTTGCGGAATACGAGCATGAGCAAAATCCCAAACCTTATTGAAAATCAATTTTCCTAGATTGACCGGAATATCCTTAACTATTGCCCAAGCAAGAATGACATCATCTCTACCAAAAGCACCGACACGAGTAGATGGACCGACATTATAGCCCGAAACATCTTAATAGCTCGACACCCTTAATACAACCCCCGTATGCAAACCTATTATCAATCCACGTCGCAGATGGGTCGAAGGCTTGTTGAGCTTCATAAGCCTTAGCTTGCAAAACACTAGGCTGGATTAAACCCCAAACAGAATAATAATCTTCCTCATCAGGAACCTCAGGAATGGCAAAAAATGCATTAATGACTGACTGAGTAAAAGGGACGGTAGCATTTCTAAGAGAAACAGAGGTCAAAGGACCTTCATCTACAGGCTCATAAGCGAAAATGACGATATAAAACTCACCACCATCGTGGCATTAACGTGTCAACACGCTCACGGGCTATCTCCATCCAAATTTCTACTCTCAAAAATTTCCTTCGATTCAGTCCTAAGGTCGTAAAATCTATACCCCGTTCTAGCGATCGGACATTTTGAAAAATATCTATCAAAAGCGGCTACGGCCGCAGGATCGCGCTTTTCTTAAAGGATATGGCCTCTCGCTTCGCCGTCGAGGCCTAGGCTCATGCACAGTACTACGGGTGGTATGTCGATTTTCTTTTCTTACTACCCTTTTTACGAGAGGAAGACTCAAATTTCATCTACGATTGTGGTATTGACAACAACACCAAAAAAAAAAAAAATAACAAAAATTAATATTAAAACAAAATGAAAACATCAACAAAAATTGATAAAATTAATACTTAAAATTATAAATTTGATAAATAATTATTTTAAATGGTTACCTGAAAATGTGAGGGATGTAGAAAAACGTGGGTGGCCGGAAAATATGTCACTTCGCCGGAATTGTGTGCTTAAGCCGAAAATCACCAACTTTTAGTATAATGTATTAAATTTGTGGTGTGTGTGGTAGAAGAGGTATTTGAAATAATAAAAATGGAGAAGAAAAGAGGTGGGTTTTATGGTGTAAAGAGGTGGGGGAGAAAAGGGGTGAGGGCGGCGCTGTTAAGAAAAAAATTGGGGAGAAGAAGAAGAAAGAGAGAACCCGTAGGTTAAGTTCATTTAATTCCGGCGTGGACCGGTCTAGTCCGGTCTACGCCGGGTTATTAAAATCCGTTTTTTTTTTTTTTTTTTTTTTTTTTATATAAATATTTTTATAAAATCACAAAACCATTTAATGATAAAATAAATTACTACGATATTTTTTGTATGATAAATTCTAATTATATCATATAAACCATATATGATATAAAAATAAGTTTATCATAAATTTTTTATAAAATCTTTGAAAATAAAATTCAATCTATTCTACTCCTATCATTCTTAAATCTTCGAGATTTCTATAATAGCGGTCCATCAACCTAATTCCTAGGAATGATGCGTTTGAATTCTCTCTTTGTTGTCCATCGGGATTTTCGGATAACCACCTAGTCGTTCCCATCTTAATTACATTCAAACATTCATCCTGGGATTTGGTTGTGCTTTCCCCACATTTTCCACTGTGTTCACTTTTTCCACAGATCCTACACCTTAGTAGGAATCTTGCCCTTCTCTTTATAGCACTTCTCGATTTCCCATTACAAAGATCTCTTTCTCTAATTTTACTTATTAGTTCTTTATTCAATTTAAAAACTAAGGTTTCTATTTTAAAGGCAACATCTTTATCTAAACCTAATTTTAAAAGTAGAATAAAAACTTCTATTCTATCTATAAAAGGCATTCCAGCTTCTTTAATGTCTATCCGGTAAAAGACTAAATTACCTAAAATGTATTTTAAACGAAAAATAAGAAAGAGTGTACCCGGAATCGGCTCGGTTGTGGTGATAGCAAAACGTTTCTTTTAATCTGTTGGAGGGTCGCTCGTGTACATAACCTCTCTTGTTAGAGGTATCCCTTCTTCTTTTACAAATAACTTCACTCTGTGACCATTGGCTATAAAAGTTGTGAATCCATCAGTTAATTCTATAGCTCCTGACTTATAGATTTTTGTTACTTCATATGGACCTGTCCATCTTGATTTAAGCTTACCTGGAAACCACTTCAAACGTGAATTATATAAGAGTACTCGATCACCTACATGAAACTCACGAAGATAGATCCTCTTATCATGGAAAGATTTCGTGCGTTCCTTGTAGATTCGAGCATTTTCGTAAGCGTCGAGACGAAACTCATCCAGCTTCGTTAACCGAAGTAATCTATAATCACCAACACCTTTGGATCAAAATTTAGAAATTTAATAGCCCAAAAGGCTCGATGTTCTAATTCAACAGGGAGATGACAAGATTTACCAAAAACTAATTTATAGGGAGAACAACCAATTGGTGTTTTAAAGGCTGTTCTATATGCCCATAATGCATCATCTAGTCTTTCTGCCCAGTTTTTACGATTTGACTCTATAGTTTTTTCCACGATTCTTTTTATTTCTTTATTAGATACTTCTACCTGTCCACTAGTTTGTGGATGATATGGTGTACCAAGTTTATGTTTTACACCATACTTCTCAATTAATTTTGTAAATGGACGGTTACAAAAATGTGATCCTTGGTCACTAATTATAGCCCTAGGAGTGCCAAATCTCGTGAATATATTCTTTTTAAGGAATTTTAACACTACTCTAGAATCATTAGTGGGAAGAGCTTCACTTCTACCCATTTGGATACATAATCGACCATCACTAAAATGAATTTCTTACCAAAAGATGGAGGAAAGGGGCCCATAAAATCAATACCCCGGACATCAAATAACTCACACTCCAAAATAGGTTGGAGAGGCATCTCGTGCTTCTTGGAAATATTTCCCCATTTCGGCATGATTCACAAACCCTTGCATAGTGGTGTGCATCTTTATATAGAGTAGGCCAAGAAAAATCCACTTTGCAAGACTTTGTAAGCGGTTTTCCACCCTCCATGGTGCCCTCCACCTCACGATCATGGCAAAATGATAGTACACTTAAAATCTCATCATTGGGTACACATTTTCTAATTATACCATCTCGAACATTTTCGAAAAAGATCCGGCTTTTCCCAATAGTAAAATTTTAAATCATAAAAGAACTTCTTTTTCTCGTTGCCATGTCCAATGAGATGGAATATACTCACAAAAGTAGTTAACAATATTACCGAACCATGGCGAGCTTTCTTTGGATAAATTACCACTTTAACCGGTTGCATTCTTGGAGGAGCATCAACCATGAGGAGTTGTTCATCCGGAAATGAATCTTTGATCTCTTGTCTTCCTCCTTTTCTTTCTTCAAATTCCATACGACTCAAATGGTCCGCTACTACGTTTTCACCGCCTTTTTATCTTTAATTTCAATGTCAAATTCTTGAAGTAGCGAGAATCCATCTAAGAAGACGAGGCTTCGCATCTTTCTTCTTTAACAAATATTTTAATGCCGAATGATCGGTATAAACAATTACTTTGGAACCTATGAGATACGATCGAAATTTGTCTAATGCAAAGATTACGGCCAAATAGGCGGTTCCTTTTCGGTGGTGGCGTAATTAAGTTGGGTTTGTGTTTAAGGTATGGGATGCATAGTAGATTGCCTTAAGTACTTTGTCATGGCGTTGACCTAGAACGACTCCGATTTGCCGGATCACTAGCATCACACATAAGTTCAAACGGTAAGTTCCAATCGGTGCTATTAGAACCGGTGCGATTACCAATCGTGCTTTCAAAGTTTCAAATGCTTCCATACATTTGTCATCAAACTTAAAAGGTACTTCTTTTTCAAGCAAATGACCGAGAGGTTTAGCTATGCGTGAAAAATCGCAATAAATCTTCTATAAAAACCCGCATGTCCAAGAAATCCTCTCGAGTTTTCGGGTTTATCGGCGGAGGTAACTTTTTAATTACTTCAACTTTCGCTTTATCTACCTCAATACCTTTTTCGAAATTCGATGACCTAAAACAATACCATCGATACCATGAGATGACATTTTTCCCAATTTAAAACTAGGTTTGTGTCTTCACGCGTTTAAGCACGCGTTCTAAGTGTAGAAGACATTCTTCAAAAGAATCTCCAAAAACGCTCGAAGTCATCCATAAAGATTTCCAAAAATTTTTCTACCATATCCGAAAATATTGCCATCATGCATCTTTGAAATGTAGTCGGTGCATTACATAATCCAAACGGCATTCTTTTATAGGCAAAAGTTCCATATGTACATGTGAAAGTCGTTTTTTCTCTCTCTCCCGCCGCAATAAATATTTGTAAATAACCCGAATAACCATCCAAGAAACAATAAAATTTATGTCCACTTAATCGTTCTAACATCCGTACGATGAATGGAAGTGGATGATGGTCTTTCTTCGTATGCTCATTCGGTTTACGAAAATCGATGCACATTCGATATCCCGTGACTTCCCTTGTTGGAATCCATTCATGTTTATCATTTTCCTTTATCGTGAATCCGCCCTTTTTAGGCACTACTTGGGTAGGACTTACCCACTCACTGTCAGATATGGGAAAGATTATTCCCATTTCTAGTAACTTAATAACCTCTTTCTTGATTACTTGTTGCATATTTGGGTTGAGACGGCGTTGTGGTTGGATACATGGTTTAGCCTCTTCATTCAAGATGATCTTGTGTACACAAATCTCAGGACTTATTCCCTGAATATCCAAGCAATCGTCCATCCAAACGCTTTCTTATGTTGTCTTAACATTCTTAACAACCGATCTTCCCGTGACTTGGTCAATGATGATGAGACAATAACGGGAAGCAAATTATCATTTTCAAGAAAGGCATATTTGAGATTTGAAGGGAGAGGTTTTAATTCCGCATTCTTTGGTGGCTCTCTACCGAGGGTTTCAATATTGGGCCATCCAGCTTCTAAATCTAAATAACGATGCCATGGACGTTTTTCAAAAGAACTTCCGGTGTCGAGATAAAAAATGATTTCTTTCTTTTCTTGGTCGTCTCCTTCATAGATAGATAAGGCTAAACATTCTTTGAGCTTATCTTCAAAATTTTGCGATTCAAATCATTCATATACATAGAAGATATGCTTTCTATGAATGAACATGATTCTAGTGATTTGTATGGATGTTTCATAGCCTTAAAGATATTAAAGGTGACTTCATCTTCATTGACTCTTAAAATTAATTCGCCTTTTTGAACATCAATAAGAGTTCTTCCCGTAGCTAGAAATGGTCGACCTAGAATAAGAGGTGCTTGAAAATCCTTCTTCCATTTCCATGACTACAAAGTCAACCGGAAAGTAAAACTTATCTATTTTAACCAATACATCTTCAATGACTCCTTTAGGACGTTTAATAGACCTATCTCGCCATCCGGAGAGTCATCTCGGTGTTTTTAAGTTTTCCTATTCCGAGTTTCCTATAATCCTCAAAAGACATAAGATTAATGCTAGCTCCGAGATCACGAGTACCTTTTTAAACAGAAACCCCCAATCTCACATGGGATGGTAAAACTACCTGGTCTTTTAGTTTAGGAGGAAGTTTGTCTTTGTAATACTTGCGGAACATTCTTCATTGAGGCGGATGTTCTCATATTCTTCTAAACGTTTTTTGTTCGAGAGAATATCTTTAAGAAACTTGCCATAAGTAGGCATATTGATTAGTGCTTCTATGACAGGGAATATTGACATTCGGGTGACGAAATGTATCAAGGAAACGTGCATACTTTTTATCCGTTTTCAACTTCTTAATTTGATCTCTAGGTGGGTAAGGTAAAGACTTAAGGTCAATAAATTCGGGTTTTGCGCTTATGCTCTCCTTACCTTTTTCCTTAGATAGCGATGCTTCCTTAAATGTTTGAGCATCCGGTGGTCTCCATGTGTCATGATCTGTACTATCTTCTTTGAAATTTGTTCAAAATCCTTCTTTACTTGTTCTCGTGGGGTATTGCTACTCCTTACTTGGTCTCGTGCTATCGGTAACTTCGTCTTTTCTAACATGTTCATTGAATAAGGTCCGTAGATCGCTAGCCCTTGGATTTTTCAAATATTCTTGGGACTTTGATCCATTCTTCCTCTTTCATTTCGGTTTCAATATGATCATTATGACTTAAGAATTTGTCAATTATTTCTTCTTCTTCTTTATCGAATTCGGTTCGTCCTTGCTTTTCAAGTCCTTTTCGAATTTATCATCCAAATCATCTTCTACTTCATTATTTCCCGAGTTTTCTACTCCGTTACTTCCAAATATCCTTCGCTTCGGGTAATAACGGCATTCACCTCTCTGGGTTTCTTTCGGTATTACTAGGTAATCCTCCCGGAGGTCTACCGATTTTTCGTTCTCCTTCTCTACTCAAGTGATCTTCCATATTACGCACTGATGCCTCTATAGTTCTCATTCTCGTGTCATGCCCACTCATGGATGTTTTCAAAGTACTCATATCCTTAGTGACAGTTCCTATAGAAGTTATCATGGTTTCCATATTCTGAGCTTGGGTAGACATCACACCCATCATGTTTTCCATTAATTTTTCCCACTTGTCAACTCCTTCTACGGGCTGAGTTGAACTTTGAGTAACTGGTATACTTTGTGTGGTGTGTTGTGGGTATAATCTGGGTGGTGATTGCTGGTTTTGACTTGATGAATTTCCCTGGTAACTTTGGTTTTGAGTATTGTATGAGCTTTTGTATTGAGTAGGATAGGGTGGTTGTCCTTGCTTACTTGGGTTTTCAGCCCAACGAAAGGTAGGATGGTCTCTTTTAATGGCATTGAATGAGTTTGAATAAGCATTATTCAAATTCCTATCTTTGTTGCGAGAAAACTCACTTCTTCCCTAGAATATTCTTCGGATTCTTCTATTCCGTTATCATTATTCGAATATTCGGTTGATAATTTTCCTTCGAGCCGAATTCTTGTTTCCTTGTAAGCCATCAAACTTTCTACTAAGATTTTCCGGATGTGCTAAAACTTCGAGTTTGATGTAGATTCACTTACAAATGCTACTTTTCTCGTACTTGGAACTGTTTCCCACATTCGGTTATTCTTAGAAATTTTCTCAATTGCATCATAAACAACTTGTGCTTCACTCATCATCAAAGAGCCTCCACATGCATGATCAACATCAGCACGTGAGTCCTTTCTCAATTTACGACAAAAAAGTTGGATTTGCATGTCAAGAGAGTAACCATGATCGGGACAAGCTCTTAACAACTTTTTAAATCTTTCCCACGCATTTCCAAGTGTTTCCTCGGATCCTTGTCTAAAATTAGCAATTTCGACCTTCAATTCCAAATTCCTACCTGGCGTGAAATATTGTTTTAGAAACTCAGTTTGAATGTCCTGCCAACTTGTCAACGAATGATGTGGGAGTGACATAAACCAGTCTCTAGCTCTTCCTTTTAATGAAAAAGGAAACATTGACATCCTTGTCAATTCACGATGAGCACCTTGGCTCTTGGCAGTGTTGCACAATTCTTCAAAAGATATAGGTGATGATGCGGATCTTCGTCATCTTCACCAAGAAATTGGGCTCTTGTGTCAATCAAACCAAAAAGATGGGATTTAATTTCAAAGTTATTTGCTCCTTCATTAGGTAGACGAATTGGATTGTTAGTTTCATTTCTTCTCAAAGTCGATCACAAATCGGTCTTGGGTTTGGTGGGTTATTATTATGATGATTATTCTGATTTCGGTTTTGGTTATTCCGATTATTGGGATTCTGGTTATTGAGATGTGGTGGTGGTGGTGGAAGATTTTGTAACGGTGGATTAAGATTATTGAGGTTTTGTCCATGTCCTTGGGCATGAACAAGCCCTTGTTCAGGTGGTGTTTCTTCACTGGCTTCGGCCATTCCCGTACCTCGAGTTGATGATTCCTGGGGAGATACACCTCCAAGATGTCCTTGGCTGGTTTGGCCACGTCTATTTTCTTCTCTTAATTGTCTTTCGTAAGTATTTATATCCGGTTTATAAGGAGTAAGTGGTGCCTTACCGCTTCGGGTCATCAACTACAAAAATAGAAAACAACACTAAAACGATAAAAGTGGCTACTTACCAATAAGGTAAGTACCAAAACAAAAGTAGAAATAAGATTAAGAAAAGTGTTGACTTATTCTCAAGAGTTTTGAGCTAATATAAGTAGTAACCATAGACATAATAAATTAAAGTTACTTATTCCCCGGCAACGGCGCCAAAAACTTGATCGGCTAAAACTGGGTGTCCAATCTTACCGGCAGTGTACCGGGTCTAATTGTAGTGTAGTCTGGTGAATCAAGTGTCGAATCCTCAGGGAAAAGAAAATGTAATTTAAAATGTGGTTAAACACCAATTAGCTATTATTATCTTGATCTAAGTCGCAATTCTTTTTAATTTAGAGCTATTCAAATGATAAATAATTAGATATTTATATAGATATAGATACCAATATAATAGATAGTTAATAAGAACTAACCAAGACAATGTTATTGAATTATGATCTCTTTTAGTTTTAATGGATGTGACCAATCTTCTTGTTGAAGTGTAATTGATTATGTGAAACGGTATACTCCTCGGCCTAACAAATTCCCCTCATACGAGTGCACGAATTCATTCTATGCCTCCTCCTTGGTAAAACCGTAATTAAACCTAATGATTTGACATGATAATCTCTCGAGTATAAATATTCTATCCCCGGATAAGAAAGAGGGTTCTGTTTGTCAGACGGCCAATTTTACCTTCCGGTCTTTCTACCCTTTTCTCATACCCTAACGTCTCGGTCGGTTCATGATTAGGTTATGGTTCTCGTCCATCTTGGTTAATTACGTCAATACGGACTATCAATTAGTTCAAGTAGAAAGAGATTCATCAAATTCAATATTTTAATCATATTTTAACTTAGTCATCATCCATTTCCCTAAAAGAGAAACATTTTTCAATTACATGTCTTGGCTAGTTGTATAATTAGCCTACATACATTATTACTAGTAGATAAAATTGTAAAAAAAAACAAACAAACATAATAACAGCAGAATATTACCAATTATAATTGTTGAAGGGAGGCTTCATCCTCTGAATGTCACAACAGTGATAAATTCAACAATCTTCAATAATTATTCTAACTATTACAACATTATTACTACTACTTTTTAGGCATAATGCCTACTGAAATAATATTTACAGAGAGTAGATAAGATAGGGATATATATATATATTGGTATATCTTTTTCATACCTCGTAAATGAGGTATTTATAGGCAGAAATCTCTGGTCCGGCGTGCGCCGAAACTGATCCGGCGTGGACCGGATTAACCGATTTCGAATATCATGTGTCAGACGCACATGGGGTAACATGGGGTAATTATCACATAATCCGGCGTGGACCGGTTTCTTCCGGTCTGCGCCGGGTTTATCTGCCACTTGATGATCCTTTGTATGATTTGATTCCGATTCTTCTACTTTGTATCACATAATACCTGTATAACAACAACAAAAAACGACAAAAACACAGGTAAATCTGACAACAAAAGTTATAATTTGTATTATGTTATTTATTTGTATTTATTAGATTTTTATATATTATTTTACTATCATTTAATATTTTTTAGATAAAATTAATCAATAATATGTATAAAATGTGATAACATTTCGTCATAAATTTAACATATATCACGAACTCCTAAACCCGGTGCTAGCGTACGAACAACTCTCTTCTAACACCTTATGCCATGTTAAGGTCCGAACAACTCTCTCTAACAAGTCATGTTTTGCACTCGAGCCGCTTAAACGTATAAACGAGTAACCTCGCAACGAGCTCGGCTTAACGACTAAACCGAGACTACACCGCGATCCTAGAACCCTTTTCCCACACCCCTCTCTACGAACAACTCTCAAGAGTGATGTGTGTGATTTTTGACCTAGGTAGCTAATCTAGTCCAAATCCGTTATAACAAGTTCTACGACGTGAAACGAGCAAGATTAAACAATAAAAAGCACTACCCACTCCCAATTTCATCACCCAAAGAGTGATTTCACCAAATTTCACATGACCCGGCTATGGAGAGAAATTAGCTACACATTATACAATCTAAACAACAAACAATGAAGAAAAACATAGCAATAACAACAAAAGAACAAGCAAACATACTTACTTGATTGAGATTTAAGAGAGGGAAAATTTGTGCTCCAAAAGATCAAATTTTTGACAATCGAAATGTTACAGATCGAATATTTGAGTTGTATAATCAAAGAGAGGATTGAAAGACGATTCTAACGGTATATTACACTAATTCTAACTCCTAAAAACGAAGAAAATCGCCCAAAATTACCCTAAAACAACTCCATTCGCGTCTCCCCCCTTCTGTGTGAAATTTGCAGCTTTTTATAGCAGGAAATGAGCCAAACGCACGTTTGGAAGGTTCCTAAACGTGCGTTTCAGCCCCCTTGCTCTCGGTATTCGAAAAACAGTCCCAAACGCACGTTTGAAAGGTCCAAACGTGCGTTTGAAATGCTTCTTTGTTTTTCTGCTGCGCATAAAACCTTCATAACTTCTTCGTCCGAGCTCCGATTTGGGTGATTCAAGATGCGTTGGAAAGCTCTTTCAATTCTCTACAACTTTCATGAAGAAGTCATGACCAGAAAATGCCTCCATCATGGGTCAAAATGCTGCTGAACCAGAACATGGGGTTGAGATACTAAAACTTCTCACCCCTTTTCTTCATCTTTCTTCTTCTTTGGCTCATTGTTGCACCTTGACCATGCTTCTCATCATAATTCTTTGCCTTCCGGGTTCTCGAGACACCATTTCCCTACATCATCACAACAACCAAAAACATCCAAAACATTCCAGAGGGTAAAAGTGCTCGGGAATAGGGTCAATATAACTAAAAAGAGGTAGTAAACTATCAAAGTGACGGATTTACTCCCCGTGCTAATAATTCACGATATTGCCCCTAAAACGGTCTAAATCACCAAGAAACGTGCTAAAAGTAGGATAAACGGGGGTAAAAGATGCACCGGAATCATGTAAAGTTGACTCCCATCAGTAGGCATGCACCTAGGATTTTCTAGGCATACACCTAGAATGCTGAAAACTTGGACTGAAACTTTCTGGACATTTTTAACCCTCAGGCATGCGCCTAGGGTTTGTCAGGCGCACGCCTGCTGACACATCTTCAGTAAATCGGCCATAACTTTGTGTGTAGACCTCCAAATCTAGTGATTCAAAATGAATTGGAAAGATAACTCAATTGTCTACAACTTTCATGAAGATGTCCAGCCCAGAAAATGTCTATAAGGTGGATCAAACTGCAGATCAAAGAAAAGTATGGTTGTAGTACCAACGAGTTTTGATCCATTTGAACGTTCAAGCTTCGGGCACACGTTCCAACCCTCGTATCTCACCTTCCGGTCATCTTGAACACCTAATACCTGTATAAAATCATAACAAATACCACACGTAACCCTACGGGACACTAGGGTGACCGAGAAAGCATCAAAACACCGACAAATAACGAGATTTCTGGTCTTTACATCCTAGGTCTCGAAATGATAACCAAGGTGTAATAAGAACCAAAATAAAACCAAATGTCTCCGAAAACTTATAAAATAAGGTATAAACGGGGCATAATCACATAGTAAATGATAGCCAAGTTGACTCTCATCAGTGTACATCAATCTCTATGTGTTTTGTCTTTGAGTGTATGTATAGGATTTTAAGCCAATGACTCTGCCCCTGTGTTGTCACAGTAGATCACAGGTTTCTTCGTGACTTTGATCTCAAGCTCGGATAGTAGTGATTTCAACCATGTCACATCTGCAACTGCATGAGCTGGACTTCTATATTCTGATTATGTGCTAGATCTTGAGACAACTTGTTTTTTTGAGTGCCATAAGACCAAAGAAGATCCCGGGTAAATGCGGTGCCACGCCACATATTTCTGTCATGAGGGCAACATCCCCACCCGCATCCGAATATCCCGTAATAACCAAATTAACACCAGATTCAAGATGTACCCTAGTGTTCCCTTTATATATCTGAGTAATCTCTTAAGAGCTTGCCAGTGTACATCTATAAGATCATGCATGAACTGACTCAAGGAGGTAACAACATAAGCAATATATGGTCTAGTGAATGTCATGTATTGTAATGCCCCAATAACACTTCTGTACAAGGTAGGATTGGACATTGGTGTACCATCTTCTGGTTCAAAGGTCTTGCATGTCACCATTGGAGTCAGATCTGGCTTCAAGTTGTTCATTCTCAATCTATTTAGAAGTTTTTGTCCATACATTTTTGGCTAAGGAATAAGCCATTTGAATCTCCTGTGGCCTGCATCCACAAGAACTGACTCACATCACCTAACTCTTTGAGTGGGAATCTGGAATTCAAGAGTTTGATGAACTTTGGAATATACTGATCATATGTGCCTGTAATCAAAAAATCATCAACATATACAAGAATATATAAAGTAACAGTCCCTTCTTTGAGAACAAATAAGGAAGTGTCTGACATAGTTTGTCTAAATCCCTAGGCAAACAACTGTGTTCTCAGTTCTTCAAACCAAGCCCTAGGTGCCTGCTTTAGACCATACAGGGCTTTGTTCAAATTGCATACATAATTAGGTTTGTTTTGATCCACAAATCCTGCATGCTAAGGCAATACACAAACTCCTGCAGTTTCCCATTTAGGAAGGCATTATTGATGTCCACTTGTTTCATTAGCCATTTGTAGATCACAACAATAGACAGAAACACCTTTATTGTCCCTGCTTTTGCAACTGTACTGAAAGTTTATGTATAGTCCACCCCCTCTTGCTGTGAGTAGCCCTTGGCCACAAGTCTAGCGTTATATTTGAGAATAGAGCCATCTGGCTTGTGCTTGATCTTGAAGATCCATTTGTTTCCAACCAAGTGTTGGGTGGAAGAGGGTGGCACAAGGTCCCATGTCTTATTTTGGGTGAGAGCAGTAAACTCTTCTTATATTGCCTTCTGCCAGTGAGGATGAGATGGGGCCTCAAACACAGTGGATGGTTCAGAGTGAGAATCAGTAGCACAATGCTCAGACATGAGGGTAAATATAGGCAATGGTTTGAAGATTATTGCTTTGGATCTGGTCTGCATTGCATGACCTGGAGGGGCAGGTGTAGGAGAGGGAGAAGGTGTGGAATGATGACTGGGAGTAGAATTAAGGTAGGAGAGATTGAAGGTGGTGAAGCAGTTGCAGGAGAAGTAGAGGACCCGCTAGTAGTAGTAGGAGTGCTAGGAGCAGGAGATGAAACAGTTAAAGGGGTAGACATGGATATAGGGGTAGGAAGGCTAAGACAAGAAAGATTACTTGTTGAGTGCATTGTGAGATCAGGAACAACAGGAGCAGGGAAAATTGAAGGTGTCTGTGTGGGTAAGGTGATGTTGGAAGTGGTCTGTTGTATGTGAGGATGAAGAGATGTGACAATGGGATGCATGGCATGATAAAGGAACTCATGTTCATTGAAAGTCACATCTCTGCATATGTAGATTCTTCCATTGTGATCCATACACTTATGACCTTTATAGACATGACTAAGACCAAGGTAGATGCTTTTTTTAGTGTGGTATTGAACCTTGTGAGTGTGATAGGGTCTAAGGTAGGGAAAACAGGAGCAACCAAAGGTTTTAATGAGGTCATAACTATGCTTCTTTTTGTAGAGGATTTGATATGGTGAGGAGTTGTGAAGGACATGAGTTGGTAGGATGTTGATGAGTGTGACAACATGTAAGAAGCTGTCCCACCAGTATTTTTGAGGTAGAGAAGCTTGGGCAAGGAGGGTGAGCCCTGTCTCCACTATGTGTCTATGCTTTCTCTCGGATCTACCATTTTGAGGGTGTATGTGAGGGCAAGGATGTCTGTATCTAATGCCACACTGAGCAAGAAAGGGTTCTAAATGTCTGTATTCCCCTCCCAGTCAGACTGGACAGTCTTAATTATAATGTTGAATTGAATTTCTACAAACTTTTTAAACAGAAGAAACACATTATAGGCTTCTGATTTTAACTTCAAAGGATATATCCAAGTAAACCTACTGAAGTCATCAACAAAGTGTATGTAATACAGATAGCCAGAAGTAGATTGAACTGGGGAAGGTCCCCAAAGATCTGTGTGCACCAACTCAAGAACATGAGAGGTTTTACTGTGGGAGTTAGGAAATGGGGTAGCATGCAATTTTCCATATTGACAGTCATCACAAAAAGGAATTTATTCATTAATAGAAACATTACATTCTTTTAGAACTTGATTCAAAACCTTAACTGAGGGATGTCCTAGCCTCTCACGTGGCCTTTTCTAGTGCTAAACCAGTCCTTAACCGACAGTGTATCGGGTCAAACTGTAGTGCTAGTATGGTGAGTCAGAGTGTCGAATTCTCAGGGAACTAGGTAATTCTTCTAAGTGTGGTTAAACACCAAAGAGCTGTTATTAACTCGATCTAAACCGCAATTTTATAACACGGATCACTACTATTCTAGTCAACATAAAATAAATGCGTAATTTAAAAGTTATTCTAATATAATATATATAGATATAAAAATATATATAGATGTACATAAATTGCAAAATATATATATAGATATAAATATATAGATACCAATATATTTATAGAACTAGACAGATAATTTTATAGAACTAGCCAAAGTGTATATAATTGATTTATACGATCTTTTCAGTAGACGGAATGTGCTCGATCTTTCATTTTATATTAGGTCCAATTGAGTAAATGAAACGGTGCACTCCTGAGGTTAACAATTCCTCCTCACACGAGCGTATGAAATTGTCATATGTCATTGTCATCGAGTTCAATCTCCACAACGCCCCATGCTAATCTCGGTTAGTCGAACGAGCAATACCGAGTACAAATCTACCCCGGATAAAAGAGGTTATTCCGTTTGTCGGACGGCCGATGTTATTCAAAAGGCTCTGGTTGTCAGGCGGATCGATTTAACTTTCCGGTTTTAGTTTTAATTAAACCGTTGATTTTAACATTATTAAGATCTTGAGCACAATTTTAATAAGATCTATCTTTCCTAAGACAAATCTGCCCCCGGGTAGGAAATAGGATTCCGTAGTCACGTTTTCGCACGGCCAATTTTACCCTCCGGTTTTTCTATCTTTTATCTCATATCCTAACTTCTCTGATCAGTTCATCGTTAGGTTATATGGTGCGATTCATCTTGGTTAATTACGTCAATCCGAATATTATCAATACGTTACAGAATAGAAAAAGATTCAATTAACTCAATTTTAGTCAATTTTAATTAGACAGCATTCCTTTACCGAAAAGATCGAAATAAAATGATTACATAACTTTGTCTAGTTATTAGAGTTAGCCTAAAAACATTATAACAACGAAAAAGATAAAAACAAACATAAATACTTAAGAAAAGTTACCCGATTACAAATGCTGAATCAGAGTTGTATTCCTCCGGACATTACAACGACTTCAACAACACCGAACTTCCGATAATTTCCCGAGCATTACAACGATACTACGAGATTATTATTTTTGGCGTAAGGCCTATTTACAAACTACTAATTAAAAAGAAAACAAAGAGGAGAAGATATATATATATATGATATGGTTTATATATATATTGGTACACTCGTCTCTGTTTGCAAATGAGCTCCTTAAATAGAAATTTTGGTGAAGGCCGGACCGGTCCGAGATCAAGCCGGACTGGGCCGGTGTAATGATTAACTCCACCTCCTTGATTAATCAGCATGTGCAGCGAAGGATTATATATATTTATATATAATTATTAAACTTCTAAAATTCATATCTCGAGTTCTGGATTTCCAAAAATCATGATTCAAGCGGCATCGGAAAGCTCTCGGGAAAATCTACAACTTTTGTGAAGGACTCTTCTTCAGATAACGTCGTTTTGATGAGCCATTCGTTTGTCGAAGACATTTCTCGATTACCACTTAACCAAATTGATTGGCCACTTGACCACTTCGATTGACCACTTGACCACTTAAGCTTGTGACACTCTCTAAATCCTTCCAGAGATATAATTATACTTCAACATGTCGATTCTCGGGTCTCGGTTCATAAATCCGTAATAAAATACCACAAATACCCACGTAAATCGACACGACACTCCGATTTACTAAAATCGGTACAAAATGATAACTTTTTACTATTATTACTAAGTTTTACTACTAACTACTCTAAATTATAAAGATTAACATTTCATACTATTTATACCATAATTTCATATATTTTATATAGAATTCGTTGATAAAACATACTAATATAACGTATATTTAATCATATAAAAGTAGTATATCAGCCTCCTATGCCATACAATGGCTTTATTATTCTGAGTAATAGGGGTAACAAGATAGGCAGACATCTTTTTGGAGTGAATGGAGTTCTGTGAGACAGGATGACTGGATTGATCAATGACTTTGGCTGAATGAATCTTGTAAAGGCCATTTTCCAGGGTTCCTTCCAGTAACACCCTCTTTGAGACCTGATCCTTGACATAACATTTAAAAGCAGATAATTCAATTAGAACAGAATTATCAGCTGTTAATCTAGAAACACTGAGTATACTTTTCTGAATTTTAGGGACATGAAGGATGTTAGACAGGTGTAGGTTAGGGTGAAGAGTGGTGTGTCCTATGTGAGCAATGTGCATATGATTCCCATTTCGTACAACCAAAGTGTCTTTACCTTCATACTCAGACCTCACAGACAGATTACCAAGATCAGATGTAACATGGTTTGATGCTCCACTGTCAGCATACCATCCGAGTCAGTTGACATTTCTGGAGCAGCAACATAGGCAGCCATTTGCCTGGAATTCTGTTGGTTAGAGGATGTTTGGGGTACAAAATTTTCTTCAAATCTGTGCCAACATTCAGCAACTATATGTCCATATTTGCCATAAATTTGACATATTGGCCTTCCACTACTATTTGCAGGTGTATAGCTATTGTTCCTTCCTCCACCTCTACCTCTTGATCTACCTCTTCCACTGCCAGAGCCTCTGCCCCCTAAAGAACCAGACTGATTGTTGTAGGAGCCTCATCCTCTTCCTTGTGCCATAAGAGCAGTGGGATGATCAAGAGCACCCGGAGGATTAAACCGAGCAATAAGCCGTTCATGTGTGACTAATTGAGCCTGGACTCATTGACTGTACCCTTGAGGTAATATTGACAATTACAGATTCATATTCCCTAGATAAACCCCCAAGGTATCCAATATTAATTCAGAGGTGGAGATTGGGTACCTGCTGCAGCTAGACCATCTGAGTAGCTCTTCATTCGTGCAAGATAGTCAGGCATGGATCTAGCTCCTTTAGTGGCTTTTGTAAGAGCATCCTTATATTCAAGGATTTTGGACTGGGGCTGTCTGTTAAAGAGAGTTTCAAGTGTGATCCAAACCTCATGAGCGGTATTGCATCCAACAACCTCTTGTAATGCTTGTCCAGTCATGGAGCCAAGGAGCCACCCAAGAAGAAGCTGATCTACAACCAGGGCCGGCCCTCACTTGTATTGGGCCTAAGACCAAGCTCCCGAATTGGGCCTTTTAGTTGAAATTGTTTTTTTTTAAACATACTTATTGTTAGATATTTTTTCATAAATAAATATTTTGGTTATCGTTTGCTACGGGTTGCCGTACGAATTAATGTTATCGCAACGAAACGGGATATGCATTTTCAGATACATCAGTTCATGAAGGGATATGCATCAGTTCAACGAAACGGGTTGCCGTACGAATTAATGCATGCATCAGTTCATGAAGGGATATGCATTTTCAGATACACGCATTTTCGAACTGATATGTATTTTGTGTAAGGGTTGCATGCTTTCATCCAGTGCAAGGAGTACATCCATTCGTTTATGGGGTACTTGCAACCTATAAAAGACATAAGTATGAAGACGAAAATCCATAAATTTGACAACATCATTAGAAAAACTTTGAGTGTTCTCGGGTTTGATTCAAACAAGTTTCTGTTTGAATCAAACACCCCCATTGTATCCTGAAAGAGATTTTCATTTGATCCCTTAGTGACAAATCGTGTTGGACAAAACATCTCTTAAAAGACAACGTTATTAACGTGCCTTGGAGTTTCTAATTCTCTGTCAAATCTTAAGTACTACATTTTTTCCAACACTTATCGCATTTTTAACATCCGTATATGCAAAAAATTAATAAAACTTGTTTGTATATATCAATTTTTTTTGGGTCAAGTAAATTTTTTTTATTAGGGCCTTTATCAATTAGAATAAAAACAAATTTGGGCCTCTACCAAAAAAAAAATTAACATCTTTTTTTAGGTTGGATCGGATTAAATCTACACGATTTTTTTTTTCTTTTAGCGAAACATGTACCGTTGGGCCTCCCGACAGAATTGGGCCTAAGACCTGGGTCTCGAAGGCCTTAGGGGAGGGCCGGCCCTGTCTACAACCATCCATTCATCATGTGCAGGATTTCGAACACCGGTTTGAATGTGAGATGTGACCAGGCCAGAGTTGAGAAAATTGGGGGAGTGTTAACTCCAAACAAGTGATCTTGGAGTTTATGGCCACGAATAATGGGGATGATAGTATACCTCCATAGAAGATAGTTATTCCGGTCCAATTTCACAGAGATGTTCTGAGACAGGTTGGAGCCAAACTGTGTTTTGGGATTATGTAGGAAGCTTTGTGGTGTTGGGAAATTGGTCGGTATAGGTGAAGAAGCAGAATAGAACACTGGTCAACTGGCATGCATCTATGTGAAGCTAACTCCGGTGGTTTGCAGCATCGGAGAAGACAGTTGTGTGTGCATATAGGAGTAGGAATGGTGGAAGAGCTCAGACCTGAGGTTACTCCAATGCTTATAGCTGGAATCGAGCTCGGGGTCGTGGATAATGGTTGACTGGTTTCGCCGGATGGCTGGCCGCCGGTGGACATGGCCGCCATGGCTCTGCTACCAAGATAGTGGAAGAGATAATTGTGATATTACTCAGCTTGACATTCGATTACAGGCCTTGTCTGTATATACACACATATCTAACAACTTAGATTCTTACATAACAAACTCATATGTGTACCAGTGCTAGGTTGACACATACACACACATGTGGACCAGTCATAGATTAACACATAGATCATTATCTTAACAAAGTGTATGAAAACGCACGGATTTATAAGGAAAGAACCAAAGTATTCCACAATGGTAGGATTGTGCGTTGAGTGTTTAAGATAGGTGAGGAAGTGTTTCTTTTGTCGACCGATTCATCCATGTTGGCATCGTATAAGTCTATCATGTCGAGCCAACAACGTTAAACAAAGTGCTGCCGAGAAGCAACTCGTTGTTAGTCTTTCGTAGGTGCAATCTCTCTTTTTTAAGGCTCCGGGAGGTAGCTTAATTCATGCATAAAAAAGCAAGAGGCCATAACATTCTCCTCAAATATTATGTCATGAAATCCTTTGACATGGTCTTATGGAAGTTTCTAGGAGACATGCATGCTCAAGAAATTTGACTTTGTTAAAAAAATTGTTAGCTTAATTTGGAGAGTAGCAATTAACCTACAAAGCAGCTGGTTTTATGTTTTAATAAATGGATCATCCATTGGAAAGACCATGATTCATAATGTGGAAACTATAACCGGTGTCCCATTATTTCTTGTGTGTTTTAACATTCCATTTTTTCGTTTTGCTAGCGGTTCAACGGTTGGAGTACTCCTCGGGGGAAAGTGCATCCGGACAGATGAACCATGACGGGGGTAATATGGATCTTATTAACCTTGAAAATAGGTTTAGTGTGTCAAGTGATTCCGGTGAGGAAGATTGACGGTCCTTCTTTGTAAGATTATTGTCGGTGAAACATGCTAAACTTTGATGGTCATTTTGTTTAGGGTCATTTTGTGTTTTTCATGTTTATGGTTGGAGTTGTTTTGGTTTTGGATGAAAGACATGTGGTTTTGCATCATATTGCACTTTGCCTATAAACATGTTTCAGAAACTATTTTTTTATGTACTCTTTAATTTTAAAACAGAAGGAAATGACAATTACCACTTTTTGTGTGCTGCTTGTTCAGGTGGTGGGTGGATTACTTTTTTTATTAGCCAAAATAGCAAAGCTAATGGTATACAGAAAAATTGCCTTCTGTTTTACACTCAATGGGATGGTTTGTTTACTAAGAAAAAAGTTTTGCGGATAACTTTGACTAAGGAATTAAAATAGAGTTAAATGTAATCCAAACATCATTTGTCATTGCAAATAGAATCCAATCATCATTAATTATTATTATTAACTATATTAAAAGAGCCAATGTGTTTCCTCTCAAAAGTGTTTCCCCCTCGGGTGTTTCTCCTAAAAAGAGTTTTTTCATAATTAATTATTAATAAATATAATATTAATTAATTAATTTAAAAAATATATATAATACCATTAATTATCAAACAATCTAAAGTATAAAATAAAAATAAAAGAAAACACGTTATGGGAAAAAAATCAATCAATCCACACAGCAATAATAATCACTATATCATGTAATAATTAGCCGAACATCAAATAGATCTAATATACTAATATAATAATAATAACTAACAACGAAAAGAAGAAAAAAAACATCAATAATAATCATTATCTGAAAGAAAAAAAACATCAATAATAATCACAATCTGAAAAAAAATAATTTCTCAAAAAAAAAAAAAATTCAATAATAATCACTATCTCATCTCATTAGCCGAAACGGAATATCTTTTCACACATTAAATTATTACATTTCGATTCAAGTCGAATTTTAATCATTTTTCATACGTCTTACCGTTAAAAAGACTTTCTGACTAAAATTAAATTACGAAAACATCCAACAATTTGTCTGAAATTCGGTCAGAATCAACGAGTCCAAAAAAAAAATGTTTGGCAATTCAATCAAGACTTTTACGGAATGCATATCATAAATACATGCATCGTGTTTTTTAGAAAAATACATGTATCGCTCTAGCAAGCATATTCAATTTTTTTTTTAATTTTAATTTCTATCATTATCCACGATTAGTATGTACAAATTTTATGCATTAATATTTATCTTAATTAAATATAATTTCATCTGTAAAGTAGTTTATATAGAAAAAAAATATAAATATTACATTACAACCAATAAAATAATAATAATAAAAAATTATACATACCGCCGAAAAAATAATAATAAAAAATTATACAAACCAACAAAAAATAATAATAATTTTAAATATAAATAATAATATAAAATAATAATTAAATAATAGTTCATGAATCAAGACTTGTCTTAATTAAATATAATTACATCTGTAAAATAGTTTATGTAGACAAGAATAGAAATATAACATTACGGCCAACAATATTTTATGAGGTGTTTCCCATATTAAAATTTAGTTTAATTAATTAGTTGATCAGCTATGCAATTTTGTTTTCATACATTCAATACAACTACGTAACAAATATTCATTCATGATAACAAAATACTTTTGTATAAATTACGATGTATCATTTATTCATAAAATACAATTGTATTCCATGTTGTTTTCATACATTCAATACAACTACCGCACAAATATTCATAACCGAGTGCTTCTGCATAAATTACGATGTATCACTTATTCACGAACTACAGTTGTATTTGAATCTTTGTTAATAAAATCAATACAACAACCTGACAGATATTCATAACATAGTGCTTCTACATCAATAACCGCAAAGTACGAAGCACATTTGCATGAACAAGTACTACAAACATCTATAAGGCACTTGAAATTGCAAACATGATGGATCTTAACGGAAAACTTCATTCTCGGAATTCAAACACGCAATTGCTATGTCATACTTTTATCCTTATAACTATTACTACCTCCGTTCCAAAATATAAGTCATCATACACTTTTAGATTTATCCCACAATATAAGTCATTCCACATTACCAATTCAACATTTATTACTCTTTTCTATATCTTACCCCTAATTTATTATCAATCCAACTACTTTTCATTACTTAACTCATGTTGCATTAATTATGGTCAAGGGGGCATTTTAGACATTAATCTTCAAATTTATGACATTCAACCACTTCTTTAATCTGCGTGAAAACTCCTACAATGATTTATATTTTGGAACGGAGGTAGTATTTTAATCCATAAAACAATAATGAGGTGGAAGAAGGACTTAAAGCTCATTGATCGATTCTTGATTTTGACATACTTTTCTTTAGATATCTGAATTAACTCGAAGGTAATGTTCATTTGAAAGAATGCTTGGGCATGAAATGCTTTGCATGTAGGCTTACCAAGCATTAGCCGAAATTATGCATCGTATGGTTCGTTCGGTTGCAATGGGAGCATATTTGACCGCATAAAATGTGACCACTACTGTTGCCTCTGCTATTTGAAGGCACAAACATAGCTCCTTTTTGTTCACTTCTTTCATCCATTAACATCATATTGTAGAACGTGACTCTCTAAAAGCCTAAAGAATACCTCAGGGGGTGTAAGCAACTTGGTTCCCCCAAGAAATTGATCCTGAACCGAATTGTATTCAAGTTTCAATCCAACCAAGAACCAAAAGACATCAACATCATGTCATTGTTATCAAATGACCGCCACATCAACTGACAATGGTATGTATATATTTCTCTCCTCCTAAATATTATTTGCGTGGTAGAATTCTTTTTCTAAACATGCACTTTGTTCCATAGTAAAATATTGTTTGCATACGGCATATACTCTTTACATTTTTAGAAGATGTTTCGACCTTACCCACATATGGTTTACCATTTACAAATAGAGTAAAGTGGTGCTTATGTTGATTTCAATGATGTTTATCATCAATGGCATTGTCATTGCATCGTCCTATTTCCATAGTGATGCTCTAGGATCATTACTAACATTTGGTATTAGATCCATATCCTGCCCTTGTGGAATCTCCATGGCTGAAAGTACAGGTTTGAAGGCAATGGATGAGTTGTGGAAGGACTATAATAGGTTAGAAAAAGATGTTCATGTTTGCATGGAGGAGGTGCATGGATGTAATGTGAAAATTGATGCGGTGCATGCTAAAATGGACTTGTTCCGGTCGTCTGTGAGCTGCGAATCAAGCTGCCATGCAAGCTTAGAAGGATTCTCTGACGTCTATGTTACAATTGTGGATAAAGAAGATTGATAGTATGAGTGAGACATTTTCACAAGCATATTCGTTGTCATCTCATTAAACTGGAACTCACCCATCAATTCATGACGGCTTGCTACCTACGTCACATATGTATGAAGCTAACTTCAAATAAGATTAAAAAAAATGGGAATTTTGAGGCAGGAGTTAAGGTTCCTTTGGTGGATTTCTCCTTTTGATGTAGAATAGCCTAAGGAATGGAAACACCATAGTGAAAGATACTTCCATATGCATGATGTTTTGGATGATGAGAGAGTCGGTTTAATAGAAATGCATATTTGAGGAAAAGCAGATGTGTGGTTTTGAAATCCGAGATTAAGTTTTCCAGTATGAATTAGGCATTACTGAGAGAAGAAGTTATGAGACGATTTGGAGGTAAGTCTTTATGACGCGATAGATGAATTCCATCTACTAAGACAAAAAAGCTAACGATAAAGGTATATCTATCGAGTTTGAGGCATTAAGAAGCTTTGTGTAGTTACAGAATCATATGTTTACAGAGACAAATGAATTATCAGAGGCCTTAAACTGAAAATTTAGTATACGGTGAGTTTGATGATGCATAAGGACATGTATAATTCCATGAATGCTGCCATATGCCAAGAATCTATTATAATGGCATTGGATGACACGCATAAGCAGAAGAATTACTCTAACCCTGGCCAGTCTAGGTTCTCCTCATTCATCACTGAGGTGACTAATAAAATACCATGCCTTGAGAATAAAACAGTGATACATAAGACAATTACGCATAAGGAGTTACGAGAGAAGAGGGCCAAGGGGTTGTGTTTTAAATGTGATGAAAATATGATGTATAACATTTGTATGATAAAAATTACGATATATTATATATTTTATCGACTCTTTCTATATAAAATATAAGAAATTATAACAATAATCTTATGAAATATTAATAGTTATGAATAAATCTAATTAATATAAAAATCTAGTAAAAGTAATAAAAAGTTATAAATTTTGTACCGGTTTAGTAACCGGAGTGTCGTGTCAGATTTACGTGGGTATATTTGGTATTTTATTGCAGATTTTTAGGTAAACCAAGACCCCGAGTGACGACACTTTTTGAAGTCAAATCATATCTTTTGAAGGAAGTAAGGAAGTGTCACAAGTTTAAAATTTCAAGTGGATCAACGGTTCGTGATACTATTATCAAGATATATATTCGACGAACGAATGGCCCATTAAAAAGGCATTTTCTGAAGAAGAGTCCTTCATGAAAGTTTTAGATCTTTCAAAGAGCTTTTCAACGCTTCTTGAATCATGTTAATTGGAGATCTACAACTCAAGATATGATTTTATCAAGTTTCAGCTAAAAATTGGAAGAATTACACACGGATCAATCCGACATCACCTCGGATCGATCCGGATTATCAAATAATGCGCAGTAATGGTGATTAGCACATGGCTCTGCAGAAAATAAGAGGATGATAATGTTTTTTATTCCCGGATCGATCCGACCTTGATCCCGGATCGATCCGGCCCTGGAAAATTCTGCCTATAAATTTCAGCAGAAATGCAGCCTGCAGAGTGTACCAATATATTTTCTAAACCTCTTTTCTTAGTAGTATGTATATAGGCCTTATGCCATAAATAATGTAATAATAGTAGTATCGTTGTAATGCTCGGAAAATTATCGGAAGTTCAATGTTGCTGAAGTCGTTGTAATGTCCGGAAGAATACGACCTCTGAATCAACAGTTGTAATCGGGTAAATTTCTAAAGTATTTATGTTTGTTATTTTTATTTTTATCTTTTTAATCGTTATAATTTTATTAGGCTAAATTTAATAACTAGCCAAGGTTATGTAATCGTATTATTTCGATCTTTTCGGTAAATGAATGTCGTCTAAGTAAAATTGACTAAAATTGAGTTAATTGAATCTTTTTCTATTTTGCACGTATTGATAATATTCGGATTGAAGTAATTAATCAAGATGAATCGCAACATATAACCTAACGATGAACTGACCACGAGAAGTTAGGATATGAGATAAAAGATAGAAAAACCGGAGGGTAAAATTGGCCGTGCGAAAGCGTGACAACGGAATCCTATTTCCTACCCGGGGGCAGATTTGTCTTGGGAAGGATGAATCTTATTAAAAATTGTGCTCAAGATCGTAATAATGTTAAAATCAACAGTTTAATTGAAACTAACACCGGAAAGTTGAATCGATCCGCCTGACAACCGGAGCCTTTTGAATAACATCGGCCGTCTGACAAACGGAATAACCTCTTTTATCCGGGGTAGATTTGTACTCGGTACCTGTTCAGACTAATTGAGATTAGCATGGGGCAGTTGTGGAGATTGAACTGATGACAATGTAACATATGACAATTTCATACGCTCGTGTGAGGAGGAATTGTTAACCTCAGGAGTGCACCGTTTCATTTACTCAATTGGACCTAATAAAAAGGGAAGATCGAGCATATCCATTAAACCAAAAAGATTGAATAATTCAATTACATATATCTTGGCTAGTTCTATAATAATTATTAGTATTTAATATATTGGTATATATATATATATATATATATATATATATATATATATATATATATATATATATATATATATATATATTATGTATGTATTACTATATATATTTATGTATTTATATATATTATAATAGTTTAGTTGTGATTTATGAAATTATTTTCTGTTTATTAGTATAGTAACGACTCGTATGATAAAACTTGCGATTTAGATCGAGATAATAATAGTTGTTTGGTGTTTAACCACACTTAAAAGAATTACTTTGTTTCCCTGAGGATTCGACACCTGACTCACCACACTAGCACTA